>CM035095.1:10774213-11374213 GCA_020205505.1 Panax japonicus | reverse complement strand
CGCTTGGTAAATGTGTCATTGGATCTATTCAAGCTTTGTAGGCTGTATTATAGAACCTGCTTTGATACCAATTGTTAGTTCCCGGAGGCACAATAGATATCTAGAAGGGAAGGTTGAATAGATATTTAAAACTTTTTCTTTTAACTAATTTAGATTGATGATAATCAATGCACAACGGAATGAGTATTTAATAAACCTTCTGTTAGATATCTTGTGTTAATGAGAGTGAGGCAGTTATGACAGTTATAGCAGATATAGCAGTTATAATGAACACAACAATTTTAAGTGGTTCGAAGCACTTAAAGCTCCTAATCCACTCTTCTACTCCTTGAGTAGGAAATCCACTAAGGATGTCTGTTACACTTCTTGAATCTCACAAATTCCTTCTAGACCAGCAGTCTAGGTACTTCTTAGTTCACTCTTGAATTCTTCAAGTCCAACAGACTTGGTTTCCCACAGTTCACTTAGAACTCTTCAAGTCCTGCAGACTTGGTTCTCTTACTTCTGTTGATTGAAATGTTGTTTAGATCGTGATTGATGCTACTCAGTTGCTATTAAGCACTTGTTCGAAAGAACTGAGTAGCTGAGCAAGCTTTCCTTTTTCTCAGATCGTAGAGTTGAGCGTTGAGTGTTCTTGTGCATTTTTTCAATGCTTGTCTCTACTTCCCATCTGTCTCTGATCTGTATATATGTGATCTTGAAATCTATCCGTTGAAGTCATCTGATGAGCCATTAAATGCGTTTGATATTTCTGAGCTTTGATGGAAATTTTTCTACACATCTTCTGAATTGCACTCTGGCCCACTGACACAGCAGACTGCTTTCTCACCTAACACCTCAAAAGGTGTTTTTCTCTGCCCAATGGTCCTTTTTTTAGCTTCTTGAATACGTTTCTTTTGATCAATACTAAGGATTTATTTTGTACGTTGGGAATGGTGAGAGCTTCAACGTTCAAAACCCATTCCATATTTGTTGGAGTCTATTTTCGAATGAACGATAGGGCTTGATGTTTCTGACACAAGACAGATGACACTCTACTATCCATATCGTAGTGTCTTGTCATATTGGTGCTTGTTCTTAAGAAATCACTACGATTTCTCACAAAGATTTGCACACTACGATCTTTTAACACTACGATCTTCACTTGCTCATCTTGCAGACTCTGCGTTTCCGAGAGCACACTACGATCTCTGAGTTAGCTTCGGCAAACGTTTGGACCACTCTACGATTCCTGGAGAGGCCTTTCAAGGCAGATACACTACGATCATCTCAGCACTACGATCCTGCCTTAGCTTCTGTATTCTGTTGATCAGCCGGATAGACTACGAGCCTATCTATTTCTTTCTAGCCATAGATCAACTTAACAATTTTGATCTATCACTAAGTCCTTGTACATATATTCTTTGAAGAACTTTATATAATCATGAGTATTTTCATAAAATATCGAATCATAATATACATTCTTCCAACAATTTTTACACTACTAATTAATTACTGGTAGTATATATTTAGCTAGGGATTATTTAAATTTATCATTTGTAATACATGCATGCAGTGAAACCGAAATTAATGTTATTATGACCTTAAGGATGATCAGCTACAACCAGGGGCGGAGCCACCCTTGGGCTGGGGTGGGCTCCAGCCCGGGTGAAATTTTTGAGAGTTTCTTGTTTTCCATTTGTTCCAACCTCTTTCTCTTTGTTTGGAATAAAAACTCCATCAAGTTCTTAAGGAATTGAGGTTATCAAGTACTGAAATTAAAGTAGAAGTGAAGCAAAGTGTTGTCCAAATGAATAATTGAATTCAATCAAAGCAAGTTGGGATCAAGAATTGAATCAAGGATTCAAATAAAAACACGAAGCAAATAGGTAATTTAGTTTATACTTGTTAGTCCAGGGCGGCAAAAATTGGTAGCCCAGGGTGGCAAAAATTCCTAGCTCCGCCCTTGGCTACAACAAATGTATACGTACACCCTTAATGAATTTATTTAGATAATAAAATCAACACTGCAAATGCATGCATGCCCACAAGGGCCATTACAAACAAAATCAAAATTCTACCGGAACGAGACCTACCACACACACACACACACACACACACATATATATATATATATATATATATATAATTAATAGTTACGTTTTCTAATATCTAAAGGTGCATGTAATTATTTACTGATTAGTTAAATTCAAGGATGAAAATTAACAAAGGTATAAATTTTATAACTTTTTTATAATTCATTATTTTAGTAGTAAATTAAAACTAAAATATAGTTTTGGAGAAAAAAGTAGTATCAAATATGAATAAAATTAAGTAGTAATGTCAAATATGTTGAACTAGCTAGCTAGAGCTACTAATTTTCTTTCTTTTGAGGTGTGAATTTTTTCCCTAATAACTATCTTTATTGCTTCCAAAAGTGTTGTTAAAAATCCCTAAATTCCGTTTAATCAACAACATTGGTCCGTGGCAGCACAGGCAGGGAAGTGAATCCATCCCAACCATATGCTATATTAATTAATTAACGGTATTCACATTTATAATCTCTCTCTCTCACACACACACACACACACACACACACACACATATATATATATATATATATATATATATACTTTTTGACAACTTTATAATCGATCATGGTATGTACCTATATGCTACATATCTGGTGCTGTGTAATATATCTATTATTAGGGCAGAACAAGTAACCAAATTGAAACTAAAATCGCATAAAAAATCGCACGAACCGCACCAATTAAAACCGCACTAACGGTTTCGGCGTATGTGACGGTTTTAGGTGAGTTGAATAACTAAATTTACGGTTCCGATTTGGTTACTAGCCAAAACCGCACGCATAAAACCGAAACCGCTCCATGTGTGTGTATTATCTCTAGTAAATTCTAAAGTTACTTTTCACTTAAATACGCTCAGAGAAAACCTCAGTCTTGCATTGTCATTTTTTCACCAATTGAAAGAAGATTGTTAAAAGTTATAGAGTTAAAAATTAAGCAATTGGGTTTTGAAAATTTGAATTTGTTTGATGCGTTATTGGAGGGGGTTATAGTTGAGGGGCCAAATTTGTTGGTTCGAGCACTTGATGCATTGGTTAAGGTCAATACTATAATAGTAATAGTCTAATAAATTATTTTTTAAATTAGGTATAGTTAGGATTATATATTCTATAAGTCCTTCCTACAATATATAAGATAGAATTTTATTCTATCTCTAGTATATACTGTTAATTTTTGGGGAACTAAATAAATTTTCTTGCTTGTTATCGAATATATGGTCTCCGTTGTTTTATATAGCATATATATGTTTTAGTTTTAAAGCATCATTCCTTTATTATAAACTAAAACTATTTTACGTGTCTCACTGTTCTATAATTTGATGGTAAAATATTTGACATGTTTGGCAGAAAGAACTTTGGTTCTATGCTTGATATAATTTCTATTGTCGACTTTGTCACTAAGTTATTTGCTCGATGTAAGTTCTATGTTAAATTTTATTGAAGGCTTAAATTTTTTTGTTGTTTCAATTGGTTTTGGAAACGAGACCGCACCAATTAAAATCGCATCGCACCAATCACAAGCGATTTCGTATGCGATTTTAAAATTTTCAAACAGTACTTAAATGATTTCGGGTGCAATTTGGACTTCAAAAATGCTCACCCCTACACATTACATCTAAAACCATACGCCCTTTCCGAAAGAAATGTTACTCTTTCTTTTTTAAATCAAATACCATCTTGAAATGAACGCAAGTGTTATATTTTTTCTTTAAAAAATTCTAAATATTAAAGTTTGTACGGGATAAAAAATAGAAATAATATTTTTATTCCAATATTAATTTTTAAATAAAGAGTTTAATTTATTATTAGAAAAAAATATGTCCAACTTTCAAATGTAAAACTTAACATTAGGGAAAAAAGTACAACTCTCAAGTTTTATCTTTCTAAGAAATCAAAGACTTACTAAATAGAAATTATTTATATTTTATATTTTATATAAGCAAAATGAATAACAAATTAAATAGGACTCGTTCGAGGGAGGGTGGGTGGTGGGAGGGAGGGAGGGAGGGTAACATTTGATAACTAGACTTTCCAAAACGGATTCAAATATATATGTACTCCATGTCTCCATCCATGCCCCAAAGAACAAGCAAAAAAAGGGCCTAAAGCCCATATCTTATCCTTATGTAGGCCCGTCTGAATTGATTAAAAAAGGGCCTAAAGCCCATATGTTAGTAGTAGTCACTTACACTTGCTTTTTCCGAAAGCATGCTGCTATTATATTTACAAATAAATAAGTAGATTTTTTCCAAGTATTTTTCTTATTCTAATAAATAGGTTTCGTTTATATTTTTACCTTTGGTAGCTAGCTATGGATAATGTTCAAAAATTTTAAATATTAAAAATGAATTTTTCTTTTCTGTTTACCTTTAAAAATATCAATTATTTAGTTTAGTAGTGATGACTTGATAAAAACAATTAGAGACAAATTTGACGATAAACAAAGAAATGAGAATCTTTTTCCGCAAGTGATCAGACTCTTATGAAGAAAGAGGAAATATCAGTTTTAAGTATTATTATATATGATTTTGCACCTTATATAACTTCAAAAGTCAATAAACTCTTTTGTGATTCTTTTTAATTTCTAATAAAATAAGTTTGTTAAATTTAAGAACAAGACGAATCCTAGGACGTTGCATTAATAAAATAAATAAAGTCATGATACTGAGTGTTAATTTCATTTGCATGTATATATATATATATATATATATATATATATATATATATATATATATAGGGAGCGGATCAGGTGCGGGCTCCCGCACCTGGTTAAAATGCGGACTTTTATATATTTTTTTTTTGCTTTTTTTTTTTTAAAACAACTAAAAAAAATAAATAAAAAATTATGGAATTGAAATTTTTCATAATACAGTGTTTTGGATGTGATTTGGGTACGTATAACAAAAATATGTATGTACAGTCTGGACAGACTGTACCACCACTTTTTGGTATAGGTATTCAAAACACGCCCAAAACATTATATTATGGAAAAATTTCAGTTCCATAAAATATTAAATATTTTTTTTTAGTTGTTTTAAAAAAAAAAAACCAAAAAAAATCAAAAAAAAAAAAAGTCCGCATTTTAACAAAATAAGGGCTCCCTTACCTGATCCTGTCTGTATATATATATATATATATTGTTCGCTTTATTAATGTTTGGAAGGTCGTCGGGAGGCTATTATCAGATATATATGGCTTAGTGACCAAAACCTTTTATTATGGGCTGTTTAATGTAACTAGTTATGGTTATCTTCATTATCTTAAACTAATAAACGGAATGTGCCTTCATTCGTATATTTTATTACACGTACAATATTTGGTAATATCGACAGTTTATGTAGAGACTCTTCCAATTCAACTTATTCTTAGTTAATTCATCAGGCCATCATCCTCTGTACGTCACTTTATATATATATATAGAGAGAGAGAGAGATAGCAATGATCAAGAACATTTTTCTTAAATAGTATTCTTCCTTAAATAACACTACTTTATTAAAACTACGTCATTTTGAAGTTTTTTTTTAAAAAACAAGTGGGGCCGTGAGTGACATTTTTGTAAATAAAAGGAAAACAAGTGAGACCACTCTCTTTTAAAAGACTCCAAAACGACGTAGTTTTAATAAAGGAATACTATTTAAGAAGGAATGCTCTTGATCCTTGCTCTCTCTATATGGAAAAGATCAGGAACGGACTGGTCCGTTAACGGACCAGTCTTTAGCGACGGACTGTCCGTCGCTTAATAAATCATAAACACTAATTTATAAACTCTAAACCCTAATCTCCAGTTAATTAATTTAAACTCTAATTAATAAAATCAAGCCCTTATTTTAATTAGCGTTCGCTATTATTAATTAATAGCCGATGATACAAGTTATAAATCATTATATATATATATATAGGAAAAAATGTATGTACACAGCTGTGTATTACACAGTAGGCTATTACGACGGTTTTTTGGGCTATAACGACGATTTCACCTGTCGTCATAGCTATTCTGGGCTATGGCGACAGTTTACCGTCGTTATAGCCCAAAAAATCTGTCGCCCAAGTCATACTGTGTAATACACAGCTGTGTATATACATATAGCCCATATATATATAATCAAAGTAGGAATTTACGTACTTTACCTAGGAGTAATGGAGCATTTCCTTCCAAACAGATATTGAGACGTGTATAATGATTTGAAATGGTCATTAAGCAACTTTTTGGAAAACTAAGTAATATGGCTCCTTGATGTTTAATCAAGGTTGTTCAACAAAACCATGTGCTTGTTAGGTTCCCCTCCTTAAATTAGTATATATGCAAATTTTTAGAATTGGCTCTAGCTTGATATATATATATATATATCAGAACATGTTTTAAAAATAATATGACCGGGTTCGAGCCGTATGTCAAAATTTCTTAAAATACATTTGAGATTTGAGATTCATATATGCGTTTGAAGCTTCGAAAACTCTCTCCTTTTTTTTTTGACATGAAACGAAGTCTAAACGGATTATAGATTTCATAATCATCCATTAGAGTATTTTAAACATTTTTAATTTAACACTAATTTTAATATTAGAATTTCACAAGTATGTATAATTGTAGTACTTATATTTATTAATATATTTTTCACTTTTCTCTTTACATTTATTTTCACTTCCTTTTTTGTAACTTCATATTTTTTAAATTCAATAACTAGTACCAACTTGAAGTGAAACTATAATCAGACATAAATTACCCATCTTTACTTAACTCGATTTTGTAGGTGAAAAAAAGAGACTACACATGCAAGTGTATCCATGTTAGGATTCACAAATCGAATCAATAATTAAACAGGTCTCACATAATTCTTTCAAAACGAATATATCCTTTTCCTGACAACCGAATGGTTGTAACTATTTTTAAGTTTATATATATATATATATATATATATATATATATATATATTAAGTCTACATCTGTGGCAACCGGTTGTTACGGATACTATTTCAGAAATCATAATCTCCACCGTTGATCAACAAAATAGATGACATAAATTAAAAATGAATTTATCCTTGCCGCTATAGCTTTAGTGGCAACAACAAAACTTGTGAATTGTGACGAGTAGGCTAATTACTCTCATGCCCCTAACATATTATTATATTATTATACTTCAGTGCGTGTTGCTTCAAATTGGAGCGGCAGTGTAGCAATTTTACCT
Organism: Panax japonicus; assembly: GCA_020205505.1. Taxonomy (NCBI): domain Eukaryota; kingdom Viridiplantae; phylum Streptophyta; class Magnoliopsida; order Apiales; family Araliaceae; genus Panax; species Panax japonicus. The sequence continues at coordinate 11,366,959 of CM035095.1, read as the reverse complement.
CCCTCCGTTTCATTGTTACTGCGCCTTTATGATACCCATATTAGGAATTTGGGTTTGACCTTAACTTTTATGTCTTAGTTTCATGGAAAATACTAATTAATTTTATTAATAATGTACAATATTTTTACTTATTATCAATTGATTTTTATTATGAGTAGTAGTAGTAATACATGCTAATGAATTAATAGAAAGTACAATTTAATTTTATTATTAATATACAATATTTTTATTTACTATCAACTGATTTTATTATTATTATTATTATAAACCAACTCCCAGTAAAATTTGTCCCAGTAAAAATTGTACCAACTCCCAGTAAAAACCGAATCGTTGAATGTTGTGTCTATTCATTAAATTAACAAAATTACCTGCTTAATTAATTTATGTGAAAGTTGATGGACCAATCCAACCCAAAACGAAAAGTCCATATTGCAACTTCAAATCTGGTTTGCTTAAAACAGATGGAGCGAGGTACCTACCCAATGACTTCAAAGTTCAAACTACGTACCACCTTTCGGGAAATTAAAAGTCTATATAACGTAGAATCCAATCTAATTATATAAATTAATTATTTTCCAATTAGTCGGTGAAAAAGTAGAGATAATATTCTTTTTTTCTTGACTTGGTGGATTGTTGGGTTAGAAATAGCATCACACGTCGATATATAAAAATTATATATATATATATATATATATATATATATATATATGTACTATGAATTAAGCTTACTTTGAAATGTAAGTTTCAGAGCTTTGACATTATGTAGCGAGACGGTAGTGCCAGAATATATATTTAGAGGATATAATATTTCAAGTCGATCCACTCCCTTTAGGTCTGAGCTTAGCTTCTTCTATTTGTTATATACTGATGTCATTACTTGAATATATTATCCCTAACTTTTTTGAACAGCTAGGGATGAGTTTCTTGGTCTTGCACTGTTTCATGATAAGCTTTCAACCTTTTAATTAGCAACATTTATCTTTAAGTTCCCGTTTTAATAAAGAGTGTTACGCCTTTCTAATATTAAAATTTGAATCGACACACTTTAACAAAAATTTTAATATATATATATATATATATATATATATATATATATTGTACTTTCTTAATATATACAAACTCTTTTTCCTTCAAAAAAGAGTTTGTATATATGAAAATAAAAATCTCTTAAGCTGACAATATTTAAAAGTAGTTTGTACGTACTTACTAGCGTAGGGCTTTTTTAGATATCACACGTTATTCTTTTCGTCTTTTTCACAATTTCACTTCCATTTCACGTGGATTAAGTATTTCATTCGAAGTATTAAAAGACTTTGTACCTATAAAATTTACTCTTTACATCTGACCAGTTAAGTACTAGGAACATCATCATTATTCAGCTCTTGATGCACGTGTTAGCATTAATTTTCTCACCTTCTTAATTTGGTTTCATGCATTATTTACTTTATAAACGTTTTGCGTTCCATTTTATTTCACATTAAATCATTGCTTAAAAGTAGTCTTTGATTCACACTTTCGTTATAATTCTCTCCCTCTATCTCTATCTCTCTCTAACTCTCTCTCTCTATATATATATATATTCATGTGTGTGTCTGTTCATTTTTGTATAGAAATTTTCATGGATTCTAGAATCTAGACAAGTAGGAAAGTGGAATTTTATTCTACAAATATATTTAATTTCCTGTCATAACTTGTTGCAGTTGACTTTTTGTTTTTCCTTGAGAAATAAGAATGATTGAGAAATGTACTTGTTAATAAAGTTTTCATTCCCTTTTTCAAGTTTGCCTACGAGTTGAACGCTTTCTGGATCAGGCGGCCTCTTCCAAGACAACCCTCAAAGGCTCAAATTACAGATGTTCATACAATAATGCATAGTAGTATATTATACATAACAACATGGTAATCAAATCCGAATCGGATCTTCGATTTGACCGATAAAAATTCGAACCGATCGGCTCTTCAGTTTGATTCAAATAAAAAAACGTTTTTGATCAAAATCCGGTCAAACCCAATAACTCGATGGTTGGACCGGTCGACCTTATGACCCGACCCAGGTCACTTGTTTTACCGGTTTTCTACTTTATTTTTTTTGTGTGCTAAGCCTTTGAATTTGATTGAATGAATGTAAGACCTCAACTTATTATAAATAAAATTGAATTTTCCTCTATTCATTATTCTAAATTAATAAGGGTTAATTTGATATAATGCTTTGGTTATGGGTGAAATGTGCAAATTTTACAAAATAAGCAAGTGGTTATAAAATATTCTTTTTGTCGGGAATATCCGTACGACGGCACAGTCAATTGTGGGCCCCATAACGGAATAACTGTCGGATGAAGAAAACGACAAAGTATGAGTTTTTATGAATAACGACGTAATTGTTACCGTTAACACTGTTGGAATACTCGGTGGTTAAAATACAGTAATACGCGTGGTTGCACAGTATTGTTGAATTATTGATTCTTACGTAAGAAGACACTACTCAATAATTGTTACAGTAGTTACTGTTCAATATTTTATTTTATTGATTCAATAATTGCTGCGTTGATAGTTTATATTATTGTTGTTTCAATAATTGTCATTGCACAGTATTTTCCATTATCAGATTAATAATTCATATTATTTGAATAATATTATTAGATAGCATTATTGGCAATGTCTAAAAAGTTCTGTCAATGAGAGGTTTGGTCACCTAATTGCGCGCCAGTAAGAAGAAATCTTTATTGGAAAGCCCCCACTTTCCTGGAAACTGCCTGATTGTCATAAATATGATTCTGTAATATTATTTATGAATAATTAATTATTGATTTATATGATAAAAAAATATTTATTTGATATAATTGATGGATATATTTATTTTATATGGATATAATTGAAGGAATTAATGCTGAGGTGTTTTATTAGTATTTTGTCGGAAGGGAAGTATTAAAAATTACCCGTTTATGGATTTCGAATATTTTTTGTTTGGAATTTGAAAAAACTCAAAGCTACAAAGTTGTAGAGAATTCGATTTCATACGAAATGGACATAAAATTCGTATTTTTCTGATAAACGGGTTATTATCTATGAATTGTTGAAATTTCGAAAAATAAATAATTTTTATTAAATTTATGGGTGGGACCCACTTTTGGTTGGTGTTAATAACATGTGGGCTGCTGAAATTTCAGAAATGAGGGGCTGATGGCTTTCAAAGCATGCGTAGAAAAAATGAGAATAAATAATATTAATTTATTATTTTAGTCTCCTATGACGTTCTAGCATTTTCCTATAAATAGACGCTTAGGTTATAATTGAAAATCACACCAGAAACAAGTTTTCTTTCTTTCTAGATTCTCGAGCGTATTTTTGTGAGTATTTTGATACTTTGAGAGTGGTTGTTCGGTACAATTTTCTTCGGCTTTCTATCTGATATTCTGATCAAAAGTACCGTTATTTTGAGGTAAGTGATGTTATTTTCTTCTTAAATGGTATTATTTTCTTCAATATCATTATGCCGAAATATTGGTGAACTTTTTAATCAAATTAGAACTTTTTGTGTCGGAGTTACTATTCACGTATACGGCACTATTCACGAATATAGCACTATTCACCGAAAAATAAAAAATTTTCTTTTTGTCCAAGATGTCTATTTTGACTACTATCTTTGATTGTATCCATGTTTTGATCGTTATTTTTGAATTCTGCTTCACAATTGGTTATTATAAAGTATTATTGATCTTGGATAAACTGTTATACGAATTCCTAATATTTGTCCTTCTGTCTCACTGAATTCGTTTTCTTTAAAATATTTTTCATCATCCTTAGTCTTAAATGATGATATTATTGAATATCTTTGACCTGTAGTGCAAAGATGAACATGTGTTGAGATGAACATGACCAACTGGTGAAATAAATAAATATCTTTGGTCTGTAGTGCAAAGATGAATATTTGATTAAAAGATGTATATTGATTGATGTTACAGAGATAAAATATTGATGATGGACTCTTAAATCTTAGAAGATAGTAGAATTCATTCTCTACGTGACTTTTCTAATGGATTGTTGTTTCCGTTGTATTTGTTGATCTAAAACTTGTTGTCTATTATATTCTATCAGATTTTTCCCTGTTGAAGACTAATGATAATTTGTTGTATATTATCATAGTCATAATATTCTTTACTGGGCTAGTTGAGCTCACCTTTTTTCTTTTTTGTTCCATTTTTCTTCTCAGAAGGTGAGAACATAGCAGGATCGAGTCGGGGTATGGAGTGATGGTTCTAGAAAGATATTTTAGTTGTCCTCACTATTTCTGTAAAATAGTGTATGAATAATTGTATTGAGGACTTATTTGGGTGTGGATATTATCTAGAAGATAATATTTATATTTAAACTCACAGTATGTGTTGTCGTATTTTGCACGACAATTGTATTCTTGAAGTTGTAGTTTGCTTTCTGTACCATGTATTTGGCGACTCAGAATGGGTGTTGTATACCTATTTTGGGGGCGTCACAATGAATGTATCATTGATTGAGTTTTGAGTTATGATCATGATTTAATATCTTTCTTTTTATATAGATTTAGTATTTATTTGAATTGTATAAAGTAATCATTTTACAAATATATATAGTTTTTTTTACCGAATTTAATTGAATGAATGTATCTTAGAGATGTTTATTGTTTGTGTTTAATTTTATCACTCTTAGTTTTGAGTTATAATCATGATTTAATATCTTTCTTTTTCAATAATTTTAGTATTTATTTGAATTGTATAAAATAAATATTGTACAAATAAGTTTAATTTTTTAAGGTAGATAAATTAATTATTTTATATATTTATTAAATATTATATTGTGGGCCCATGTGCAAAATTAGGGTTCACATGACCTAATTGAATTAAATGCACAATTAGAGTTCCACGACCTCATTAAATGTGCAAATTGGGGTTCGTATAACCAAATTTAATAAAGACGAAAAAGTCAGAAATAAATGTACTAGACCCGAGAAAAGCCTCCGCGCGTCCCGAGGCAGAAGACTCGTGGAGGCGACTCGTTTTGAGAATTGATTGAGTGATTTGATTGGTGGCTAGAAGGACAGGGCAATATGGGCATTATTCTAATGACTAAAGGGTATTTCTGGAAATTCCCTGAAGGCATGTGCCTTGCACATGACTACTTTCCAGAAAACTCTATAAATACCCCTTCCATTCCATTGAGAAGGGGACTTCTCTTCAGGACTCAAGACTTGGACTCTTGGAAGATCAAGTGACCCTTTTGGTGACTTAAAGGCTTGGAGATTCCACCTAAAAGCACTAAAGGGTTTGAGCATTCTCTCAACTCGAAGGACTCAAGACTTGGACTCTTGAAAGATCAAGGGACCCTTTTGGTGACTTAAAGGCTTGGAGATTCCACCTAAAAGCACTAACGGGGTTTGAGCATTCTCTCAACTCGAAGGACTCAAGAAGGCTCTTGGAATCCCTCCTACCCTAACACGGTTCCCGGATTCTAGGGGTTCTGTCACGCGTCGTTGGAGTAATCGCCCACCTGTCGTTCTCCCCTCTACAATCAATCAATCAATTCCGTATTCTTCGTGGATTTCTCTCTTCCTCAGCCAACACGAAACCCTAGACAAGCAAGGCGCGATTTTCTTGTCCACATATATATAATATATTAATAATTAATATATTTAATTATTTATTATATATTAATGATATCATTAAATTAATACGATTCGACCACTAATTAAACTAATAATTTATCGACTCGATAATTTTTTTGATTCAATGAATAATCAGAGTCTAAGAACATTTCACAATAATATTGTAGTAGTACATGCATCTGGACTGCACTACATACATTATATGTTTTTCTCAATCATTAAGTCATGGGAGTACATTTTATATTAGTACGTTAACCCCCCCCCCCCCCCTCCCCCTCCCCCCTCTTTACTTTTTCAAAATGTAAGATCAGCAAAAAACTATGTAGTATCAGTTGTACGTACTGGTATATTTTGGATAAGAGAATCATGCTTCCTTATATATTTTTCATACTTCCTACGTTTTATAATATAGATAATTAATATCGACTTATTGAAGTAACTGACATATTTTCACATTTAAATCGGTGTAAAGTATTTAATTTTAAAATATATATATAATTATAAAAATTGTGAAACTATCTAAATAATTCTACTAGTTACAATATTTATAATTTAAACATATTTCAAATTAACTTTGTAAAATTAAATTTGATCATATATTTTAATTAAAATAGAGGTAATAATACTTGCACAGGCTTCCAAATTTTTTAAATTTACATGATCAAATCAACATATAGGAAGTATATTAGTACAAATTAAGTCAAAAAGTTAGTTCTGTTAATGGACTATAATTAAAGTCTCCCTCAGATTGACAAACTCAACTACCTGTTTCAAATCATGCAAGCAAACTCTAACTATAAAACATTTATGTGGTCAAACAAACCAAATCCAAAGGTAATGGAAATTAAGTCAAAAAACACCATTAGCTTGGATTCAGGGAAGATTGTGAGCTAGTGAAAGCTAGCTAGCCTCCATATATATATATATGTATGCATTGAGTTGGGCGAATTACTAATTTGTCATTATTTTATTGTTATCATTTTCTTAGCATCACATCATCCCAACTAAATTTTTATAATATTATTCAATCGTATATTTGAAAATATAAAATTTAAAAAATATAGTTTTAGAAAAATATGTGGATTTAATTTTGGAATAGTATTTCGATCGGTATCAATCTCCATCAACGTTGCATAACAGCTCTATTGAAACCTTATATATATATATATATATATATATATATACTACAATAGATCATTAAGCAAAGCAAGAAAAAGTAAACTAGACATATAGACAGAGAGATAAATTAAATGGTAAATTCAATTAACTACCTGCCTATATCTATTAATACTTGACTTCATTAAACCGACTTTAAGACCGGGTCGCCAATATAGTATATTTATCTCCTCTTAAACTTGACTTCATAGCATGCATATATATAACGTCACATAGGTATATAAAAACTTTTCTCTCTCTCCAAATTTCTTGCTTCCATATTGTAGCTGGGGGCTTCTTTCTATTTTATTTTTTTCAATAGAAAAAATAGAGTTTATATTGTGAAACATATCTTAAATTGGGAGTACTTTTTTTAGTACATAAATAGTCGTATAAATTGTGATGCCATTAATTAGGGTCCACATAGCGCATATACTATATCAACGATAGAATTAGACCATGAATTATATTGTGTACTTGATGCACTAGTTAAAGAGGGCCATATTTTTCGACCTTATGCAATTGTGTCAATTATAAAGGAATATATATATATATAAGTCAAGTAATTTGTGGAGCTAATATCTTCTCTAATGGGACCGTTTATCCATTTTTGTTGATCAATATCTGCCTCTTGTCTCATAAAGCTGGGCAAGCTTCCTCAAGTTATTATAAAAAGTAGAGTCATACAGTCATTTGATAAGATTGCCATTTGAGATCGATAATAATTTTATCATTTGCTATTAAATTGGTTACAAATAGAACACGATTGAATTTTTTTCATACCCGATATTTCAAATTATAATTACAATTATATAATTGAATATTATCAATTAATTATACATGTCTTAAACAAATAATAATTAAATTTTCTGTTGGGACTTGTGATTCATAATTGAGAAATTCCTGAAAAGGGTCAAGTGCGGAGCGTTGCAGAGCCGAGTGAGGAAATGTAGTGACCGAACGGATCAGCAATTATATATACTCTTTATTGTAAAATACTAAGTACTTAGTGAATAATAAAAGAAACGTCACTCCCGAATACTACCCGAATTAGAAAATCACATAAATCTATGTGTTAATTTTTTACTGTTGTGTGCATGTGTAATCAAATTCTAACATGTTCAAGTAACGAAATCCATAGATTCTCCATTAATTTGCATCGAGGATAAACAGTTATTAATGCACGGTCGTGAATGTGATTGAGACTATTAATTACTAAGGACAACTATTTGTGGCTTCTTTTTCTTGTATCAAATTAAAAAGAATTGCTTAAAGAGATGAATCAAGCCGTGTCTTTAGAGCTTCTTACAAGTGAGTTATACACAAGTGTTGGTTCAGGTCAGATTTCAAAATTTTACATCGATTTAATTTGAACCTATAAGCTCTCTTGGCCAAGAGAAATAACCCTCAATCATTCCACCAAATGTTTGATCGGGTATGGCCCCAACAGATATATATATATATATATATATATATATATATATATATATATATATAATTTAGGTTGAACAGCGCGAGATGGAGTAGTGCTTGCTGATTCTCAATGTGCTTTCATATATGTGTCCTCATTTTTTATTAGAAACATGAAGATAACAATAAAAGAGTGCTGCCATTTTTAGATGCCCTACATGCTAGAGGCGAGCAAGTTGCGGCCAAAACGTCAAAACACCTTTCCACCTTTACTACTGCCTGTCTTTTCATCAAGGGTTCCAAGATCTTAAATAAATTTCAATTAGCAGATGCATGATTTAAATACGTAAGATATTTAATTAATAAGTACTTAATCTTGATGCTGATGATATTCCCTTTGGAGATTAGTTAAAAATAGTACTCCCTCCGTCCCAGGATAAAAGTCCTTATTACTATTTTGGGTTGTCCCATGTTAAATGTCCACTTTCTTTTAATAACCAAACTTTTACACATTTTTTCCTATTATGCCCGTAGCATTAAATATCTCATACTTTTCTTATTCTAATTCTCTCTCCATATTTAATGACATTATTATAGGCAATTTTGTCATTTTATTCCTCTTCTTAATATGCGTGAAAAGTCCACCAGGACTTTTATCCTGGGACGGAGGGAGTATTAATTATTTGAAGAGGTCCAGAAGGCTTTACTCATTTCCATGCTCTAAATTAAATTCCGTGTATGCAGTATGAATTGAACCACTAGAAAATGGTTCAGTCCAATAGTGATGGAAAATAACCTAGTAGAATACAAATGAAAGCAACCGCAAACCAAGAAAGTATGAGGAATTTCAGTACATGCAGGCAGTAGTAATCCGAATGAAAGTAGTGAAAGTGCACGATAAACAAATTAAATTAAATTAAATCTCTCTGACTTCATTAAGGTTCATCGAACCGATGGTGAAATAAATAAATTCCCTAAACCCTAAATAAAGAAATAAAAGAAGAAAAAAGAAAGAAAGTAGAAATATACAACATATATAAATATCGTGTACACAAATACATTAATAGTGCTAGCTAGGCAGCTAGTTATTATTGAATCCCAATGTACATGGGCTCTTGATCGAATGCGCACATGATCCCTTGTGGATGTTCATCTTCTTGATCATATATATTAATGGAATTGGAAAGCGTTGGAGAGCATACAAAGAAGCTAATCATATCTCCAGCCCAACTAGTCGTAGTTGTAGTACTTTCTGCAGAAGTAGTTGTGCCATTAATGCTACCAGTTCCATTCACCATGTCCACTCCACACAAATTAGTAGTCTCTCCATGCATTAATCCATACATTGTTTCATCCATCTGATCATCAATCGGAAAGTTGTTCACATCATAACCGTGAAAATCATTTGAGTAGTGGGTGTTTGGCAATTGAAAACAATTACTACTAGTAGTAGCACTAGTAGTGTTATTTATGAATGTTGTCAAATTAGGCGTAGGAAAATTCAAATTCTCGTTTCGGATGGAAAATATATGATCATAAGGGTAATGAAAATTAGAGGCCGTAATATTGGTGTTTTGTTGTTGTTGTTGATGAAGAGGAGGCTCCTCCTGGTTTAGATTTGGATTCATAATTAATGACATGGCGACCTGAGGTAGGTCGGGAGGGCAATAAGTTGGATTGAGGTTATTGGACACGGGAGGAATGAAATTGTAGTCCGTGCTCTTCTCTTTCTTGATCATCATGTCCTGCTTATTGAGATAGCTCGATCGTCGAACGGCCAGTTGTAGCTCTTTACGCTGCTTGCCGAGGAGCTTTTTCTTAAGCCTTGTGTTCCAATAGTTCTTTATATCATTGTCAGTTCGTCCTGGTAATTGTGCGGCAATAATCGACCACCTTGTTCGATCAATTTTGGAATAGATTTCAATTAATTCGAAAAACACACACGCATATATATATATATATATATATATATATATATATATATATATATATATATGTGTGTGTGTGTGTGTGTGTGTGTACATATACATACCTGCTTCCAATAGTCATATAGAGGGTACAGATCATTTGATCTTCTTCATCTGAAAACCCTCCATGCTTGATGTTTGGTCGGAGATAATTCAGCCATCTAAGCCTACAACTCTTCCCGCATCTCTTAAGCCCTTCAATTAATTAATCAGTGATCCATCAAACAGTCAGTAAACATATATATATATATATAAATCATTTTAATTAATTAGTTGGTTAATCTCAGAAGTGGTGTTTTGTTAATTAATCAAAGATACAGTACGTATGTTATGTATATAAATGGAGAGAAAATAAAAATCATATATATCCAAGAAAGATTAATTGTTTGATTGATTACCTATTTTTTGAGGTAAGGCAATCCAGTTGCCGCCGGTGCCGTGGTCTTGGATGTAAGACTTGAGTTTGGAATCTTCTTCAGGTGACCATGGCCCTCTCTTCACGTTGGCTTTGTCACAGCAAGGAGCTCTCCCCATCCTTAAACTACTATTTCTTTCTGCAGCGTCTCTTCAAGTTGGTGTTTGTTTCTACTAATAATAATTAACCAGCTGCTGATATTATATATAGCGTACGTACTAGCTACCTAGTATTTATATATATTAAGAGAGAGACTAGTGTAATAATAGCTGGAGAAGGAGAGACATGGGAAGGAATGATCACCGGATTTCAAAAATGAAAGTGGAAAAAGATGAAACCTTTTTATTATGCATATATAAAATGCTATATATATAATAATGGAGAAATGGAATTGCCAGAAAAGTGGACCAAGTGTTTTCTCATTTTCTTTCTTACCCATCTAGAATCTCTTCCCTATCATTTACTTCATCATGACACACTCCATGTATATTTCTCTCTCTCACTACAAATAAAAGTGTAGGACATAGAGATCAAATACTCATAATTAATTAGCAACAATATATGGAGTGTGATAATAGATGAAATAATATTACTTGAGATAAAAAATTTAAATAGTACGTACGTAGGATGTTGTTCATTTGAATACCCGATTTTAAATCTCTTGTCACATGTTTTGTGTCCCATATTATGTATTAATTATAAAATATAATGTAATTACTTATATATTGTTACCAATTAAACGTATATATAAGTTAGTGAGACATGAAAAGGGACTAATGTGAATCCTAAATGATTGAATATTAGTTCATAGTTGTAACGTACATCTTGCTAATATAATCATCAATCGGTAATTTAATAATATATAAAGTGTGATAGTAGATAAGATAATAGTTGAAACAAATTAAAATTTAAAATCGTAGGATGTTGTTCATTTGAATTTCATAATCTAAATCTCTTGTTGCATCCTTGTCCCATCTTATGTTCATTTGCATGTCTAAATTCAAATCTCCCTTGTGTCTCATGTTATGTATAAATGTCAAGTATAATTTAACTACTTATTTATTACTTACAATTTAAATGAATAAGTATTATCTAAAGTAACATATAATAAGTGATAGAAAATGAGAAATGAAAAGGGGCAAATCTGCATGAATTTTTTGCACGTCAAAAATGAATATATTAAACTTGCTGGGCTGCGCATGTTTGACTAAAATTGGTTAGAGATATGATAGATTTGCAACAATATGTAACTTAGTTATGACTTTGTAAAAATTAAAATATTAGGGTTGATATTACAAATTTGTGTAAACTAACTTAATCGGACAACTTTACAGTGCTCTATTTTACAATTTATACTCTTATGAGATAATCAACTCGAGAAATGGAAGGCCAATCAAAGCGATTATATTTAGTTGGGGTGTCATGACCGATTTAAATTTTGATATATGTTTTTTTATTTAATTTTAGAATTAATTAGTGTTAAGTAAGAAATTAAGTGTCAAAATTTAAGTGAAAGGACACAAGGGAACAGAAAAATTAGGGACAGAAGATCTGCTCTTCAATGATATTGCATTAAAACAGATTTTTGATGCAGAAACTCATCATGATGTAGATTACCAAGGAAAAGTTTAAAGTAACAATACGTTCCTACAATAACCACCATACATATGTGGAAAGTCAAGAAAATTCTCCCTTTTAGAGTTTTTGGTGGGTGACCAAATGGTAACTAAAATTCTGTGCTCATTCTTGTTTATGAGGAAAATACGGAGAATACTTTTCGCTGATGTTTGGAAATTAGCAAGACCATTCACTAAAATTGCGTAGATGATAACGAAATATATATAGGAAAAAATGTCTGTACACAGCTGTGTATTACACAGTAGGCTATAGCGATGATTTTTTGGGCTATAGCGACAGTTTCACCCGTCGTCATAGCTATTCTGGGTTATGGCGACAGTTTACCGTCGCTATAACTCAAAAAATTTGTCGTCTTAGGCCTACTGTGTAATACACAGCTGTGTATATACATATAGCCCATATATATATCATAATTTATATGTATAATTGTTCAGCAAGGTTTAATTATACGATATTATCATATTTTTTGCATTCAAATTAAGTGGACTCAACAAAAAACAAGCTTATAGTATTTTCCCCGATATATGCAAGTCTTGACCTGGTGATAAAGTATTACTACCCTCTACCACAACAATTGTCCCAAAGTATAAAATTTGTTAATTTTTAATAATCCACGTCAATCTTACATTTTAAATTCAAAAATTTCTCAAAATGACGCTTTTGCGGACATGAGAATTGTATGTAGCTAGAGAAAGAGAGGAGCAGAGCCGGTCCTGGGTTTTGTAAGGTTCATGGTAAAAAATTTCAAGTGTGCCCCTTTATACAAATTAAACAAAAAATAAATAAATTTTTAGCTAATTAATTTTATTAAAATTATAAGAATTTACAAAAGATAAGAACACTTTGGGGCCTCGTTAAAAAATTTGTTTGGGGAAAATCTAATGGGACAAAACCCCAAACGAAAAAAAAGAGTACCTCGAATTGTAAACATTACATTAAAAACGAAGAACAAGAATCTCAGCCAAGTTTTTTGTTTAATTAAATAATAAATAAGAAAAAGTTAACAAAAATATATATTACAATTTACAAAATTTATATATCTAGATTCTATATGTATCTTTAAAAAAAATTACCTTCAAAGAAAGACATTGATCTAGCTGGTGGATGATTTATTTTCCAACTTTGTTGGAGAAGAAAAGAATCATCGAAAAAAAAATTGTGTTATGAACTGAGAGGGTTGAAGGATTCTTTTTGTGGCTAAGAGTCTATTTTGATTCTCCATATTAATTTATTGATTTGTTTTATATTATATTTTATAATTATTTTTTTATTTTTTTATACACATATACATAATTTTTTTAAAAAAATAGGGTCTTCCTCAGCTTTGGGCCCTGGGCAGTCGCCCTAGTAGACCTGGCCCAGGGCCGGCTCTGGAGAGGAGAGAAAAATTAAAGAAGGAAAAAAATAAAATAAATGAATAAATAATATATATGTTGGTGTGTGTATGTAGATCGATCAGAGAAGAAAATAAAATAAAAACATGGAAGCAAAAAAGTTTGTATGAATTGAAGTAGCCGCCTTTGGCCATAGCCCATAGTCACTGCATGCCTCATTTCTGAACCCACGAAACATTCCATGACACACACACCAGAAGGATACAATAATGCATTTGTACTATTAAAATTAATTTATTTAATTACTACACCACGAGGCCAAAAAAAAAAAGATCAATTAATACGTACATAAGAAATCCCACTATCACATTCATGCCGCCTCTAACCGTTACTGCCTGTCTGGCTGTCTGCATGTTATTGTGGTCTCCAGGATGAAACCTCAGTTTATATATATATAATTATAAGCTATTAAATTTAATGTACGTACGATCCCTCATTTAAATCAGTCCACTTTCTCGTGAGCTCATGCAACAAAATGATCCGGTTGGTATTACGGATAGCCTTATTCCATGCTCAAGTTTGGACTCGCCGTGGTTATAAATGGTACATACAGTGGTCACTCGTGCATGGTGTTGTGACTGAACATGACAAGGAGGAGGACAATATTATGGATTACTAAAATTAAAGTACTTATGCTAAGTTTTTGGACCTTGAGTTGTGAGTCAAAATACCTTAATTAATTAGTACTAAAATCTTTGTGGACTTTTCACGCATATTAAGAAGATGAATAAAATGTCAAAATTGTCTATAATAATGTCATTAAATATGGAGAGAGAATTAGAATAAGAAAAATATAAGATATTTAATGCTACGGGTATACAATAATAGAAAAATATGTGTAAAAGTTTGGTTATTAAAGGAAAATGGACATTTAACATGAGACTACCCAAAATAATAATAAAGACTTTTATCATGGGACGGTGTGAGTATTATTAATTACAAATTGAATGAATTGAACTACTTAATTTTAACTAAACTCAAATTTGAACAAGTCCTTCCAATTTTTTTTGGCTACTCATGATATGGCATGGGAGGATATATAGGATGCTCCTATTTCACAAGGTAATTCATGATCTACCGGTTAATTTTGTGGAAATAAATCTTTCTAATTTGTATTACCTAGCTATCTAGCTAGCTAATACAATTTCCATGCATGAAGGCTGAAGCTCCCTGCAAAGGACAGTGGTGTTAGCCTAACCTACGAAGAAGAATCGAAGACTATTTGGTGTTGAACAGTTGGCTTCTCTTTGTCAATAAACTTCTTAGTAAACTCTAATTTTTTAAATATGGAACAAATTAACGTCTTGAAATTCAACAGCGATATATATATATATATATGGGTATCCATTCACAGCAATTGGTCGTTGGGAACAACCCCTTTTGGCCCAGTCACTACAACCTGTAGCGGCTTATAAAAAAAAATTTGTCCAAGTCATCTTTGGAAGTATATATGGTTAGTATAAGTGTTAATTGCACCTTTTCTTTATGAGTTTTGATCATTTTGGAGATTAATTTAGACCCATTAATTGATTGAATTTATATTAAATAAATTGTGCATTTGATAGCCTATTACAAGGAGATTAATAGAGAGCAATATATGGTTCAAGTAGGAGTTATATATTGTGTTTAAATTGTATCCAAAGTGGAGTACATGAAAAGGTTCATTGTTGTTTAAGAAAACTATTTTCTTTAAGTCCCACATTGAGTAGGAATAAAACTATTTAATACTTTATAAGTATATGTGGAATAGTTTAATTCACTAGTGGAACTAAAGGAAATGCTTGGAGTTGGTCACAATGGCGTGGTGCAAAGCACCACCCGCCCGCGACCCAGGGGCCGGGGCCGGGGCCGTGGTGCGGGTTCGGGTGGCAAAGTCGCATTGGCCCTTTAGGCGCACTTCGCACGGCGCATCGTCGCTAGGAGCCATGAGCCTCTTTTTAACATTAAACCAGAATAATAAACTTCATTAATGATTAAAACAGTTTTTTGTTTAATCATTATGGGATGCAAAACTGATATGTGATTAATATATCATTTACTGTTTTAAATGATTCTTAACTCACAATTCAGTTATGAAATTGGAGAGTCTCATCTTCTTTCTTCTATCATCTTTTACACAGCAGCATAAATTGAGGTTAAAAAGTGAGTTGCTATCACTTAGAACAAATATAAGCTTTGACATAAAATCCTGAAGGTATATTGCTAGTAGCCTTTAGCAAACCTAAGTGGTAATGGACAATAAACACCTTAAGGACAGGGACTACCCATGTCAATCCTTGGTCCTAATTTTCTGTATTCATTATATTTGTTAACAATAAGTACTTTAATTTTAGTAATCCATAATATTGTTAAAGAAGTAATATTGTAGCCATCTATATGGTTAAAGATGGTCCAAAAATATCAGAAGTAATATTGGACCATCATTAGTAATCCAAAATTAAAAATATATATTGTTAAAGAAGTAGTAGCATACTAAATATATATTGGACCAATTTCAGAATATGGTTAAAGTTCTTTAACAATTTCAGAAGTAATATTGGACCATCATTAGTAATCCAAAATTAAAAATATATATGGTTAAAGAAGTAGTAGCATACTAAATAATTGTAGCCATCTTTGACTTTACTTTTTACCTCGAGCCAAAGTCAGTAGTTTTCACTTTTTCTTTTGTTGTTCATACGGCTTTTTGGGGAAATTCTGTCTGCTCGATCTTCTTCAATTCTCTCTCTAATCTCAGTGTGTTCTTCTCTATTTTGTTTTCTTGCGCCCGAGCCTGGACCTATTTCTTTTGTCAGTCTTAAGAGTCTATTCAGCCATACGTACGGTACAACTAATTAAACCCAACTTTCTTCTCAAGGCAATCTTACTTTTCTCTTTAATTGGAAAGTAAAATGATCTCCTTTTAATATATATATATATATATCAGATACATACCCCTTATCTTACTCATCCGTATTCACCCCCCTTTAGGCGACGGTTTCGGTCATACAATCGTCGTTTACACTTTTAGCGACGGACAACATATAGCGTCGCTAAAAGTATAGACGACGGTTGTATGAACAAAACCGTCGCCTAAAGGGAGTGAGCATGGGTGAGTAAGATAATGGGTATGCACTTGATCCGGACCATAAAAAGGAGAAATTTTGAAAAGTTGAAAAAAAAATAGTTGAGCTTTTAAAAAAGAAAAAAACTCATGTCAATCACTATATTTGTAGGTACTATTGCAATAGTAAACAGGCATAAATCAAACTTTGTGGTATTCCATCTTAGATTTCTATAAAAAAAAATATAATTCAACACGAATATTCAATGTTTTGTTAACCATTTGAACATGCGCAATGCAATGTTAATTTTCTGATATATGTAATGTACATGTGCACATCTAATTTCTTGAGTATAATTATATAGTTTTTTAATTCAATATATTTTAACGGTTAAAATTAGAATTTTTGTAAGAACAAAAATAAACGGTTGTCATATACAATTAATTTCAAAAATTCAAAATGACGGGACTAAATACACTTTACTACATGAAATACCATAATAGTTATCATTAGACCCTCAAAGAATTTGGACTTACACTTTACTACATCAAGTGTCTAATTTGATACAATTTAGCCCTCAATTTCAGAATCCGACCAAAATTAGCCGGAATATCAAATTTTTCGGCCAGATAAGAATTGTATACGGTTTGACCGTATAAATACGGGCTAATAACACTTATGTTACATCAAGTACCACCAAATTCACAATTTACTACATCAAATACCCAATTCGTATAAAATTTGTATAAATACTTATTTTGACATATTAAATTTGTATAAATCCTTAAAAATAATTATTATATGTTAAATTATTAAAATTAAATATTAATACAAAGTTTACCAAATATAATATTTTTTAATTTAAAATTTTAAGAAAAATATTTAATTACCAAAAAATCAATAAATCTTTAAACATACAAATTATATTTTTAACACGGATAACATTAAACTTTTAAACAATTGACAAAAGTATCCAAAATTTAATTAATTAAATAATACCCTTTTTATATTGGAAGAGAATATAAAAATGAGGAGGAAAAAATTAAAAAAATGACTTTTCTGCTCTCTCTCTCTCTCTCCTCCATCCCTCTTCCCTAATCCTTCAAATTGTTTTGTTCCTTCAAATTTGGAAATTTCAACGCCTTGGATTCTGTCCAGTAATTTTGATTGACTTAAGCAGAAAATAACCTGAAATTTTATATTAATTCAAAGACTTTTTTGACAGAAAAAACTGATTATCGTCATTAAATTAAGTGGAAGAGGAGATGGTATACAAAAAGTGAGTTGCAAAGAGAGAATATATATACATACGACGACATAGTAATTTATTTTGGATTTGAGAAGTTAGTTGTTTCTATTTAGTTAAAAGATTCTTCAAACAAATAGTAGTTAATTAATTTATCCAACAACACTTTCTTTCGGTCCACTTTTCATTTTATTCTTCAAACAAAAAGTAGTTAATACATATATTGTATTTATTAAAAAAAATCTAATTTTAAAATTGTATATATAATTAAATAAATTGTATGTATAAATTTTACAACTTAAATCTTGCAAATTATAAATTTTACAAATTATATCGCAGCTTAAATTTTATAAATTATATCGCAACTTAAATTTTACAAATTGTATTTCTAATTTTTAAAATTTTATTTATAAATTTTAAAATTTTTAAATTGTATTTCTAATTTTATACTGTATTTCTATGATATTAGTTACTTTTTTAAAAAGTGCTAAAAATTATTTGGAACGTTTCATTGATGGGTATACGATAACAAAAGTTTTACTATTTTTTATTTTTAAAAAAGAGAGTATATGATAACAAAAGTTGTATCGATCTAAATTAAAATGCATTATTAAGAAACAATTATTAAAAAAGTAAACTAAATGTGTACTGATTATTTTTGCTTTTGTAGAGAAGACAATTAAGAAGGTAGACTGATTATTATTAAGGATTAATTAGGTCAACGAAGGGCCAAGCCAACTTAATTACTTTATCAATCACCAAACCACTATTGATCCTTTTTATGTTACACACTGCCGAGCCCGAGTGGATAAAACACTTCTTAAATACCCAAAGGTACTGACAATAGTATTGGACTAGCAGGATGTGAATGATGGGCCTAAAACTTCATTCACTTATATTTACATTTGAACAGTTGAGGCCATCAAACCCAAACTATTTTATTTTTAGGAACAATTACATATTCTAATATATTTTTAAAAATAATTACATCAATAGTGCACTCATATAATATTTATAATTTAATGCATTTAATATTTTTATTTACATTAAAAGTGCATTCTTATCCTTTTAATTTAGTTGAGTGTTTTAATAGGTTTAAATTTAACACATTCTCTCTCCTCCCTTCTATCCCCCTCGTCGTTGCAGCATCCGACGAGCAAGTAGGTGTTTGGGAAGGATTTTTTTGCTTGCTCGAGGGATTCAGCGTGGCCGAAATGGAAGAGATCATAGATCCCGTCGGCGTAGACGCAGACTGGACGGTCGATTGGGGGAGGATTGGGAGAAGGGTAGCCGTTCCGATGAACTTTTGGTACCTCCGCCACCACCTCCTCCGCCGAACCTTTCTTCTTCATTTATCGTTCTTGTGTTTTCGAATTCTCTCTTCTCCAAATTTGGGCGGCCTCCTCCACCACTATCTTTTTACTATTAGTATTTTATTAAGAGGAGAGGAGTAGAATTTATTTAATTGTCTATTTAAATAAATTTCACACATGGCTTTCAATCATTCACACCTGTATAGAATTTTAAAGTGCACCTGTATAGAATTTTATCAGAATAGGTACATCCACACCTTTAGTTTTTCAAAGTGCAATTGATAGTCAAATAATCATATCAAGGTAACTAATTCAGTGTTATTAAGTTACCAATTTATTTTGAATGTGATGCAGTTGGTAGCCAAACCTCCATGCAGTTGGTTGTCAAACTTTTAAATCAAGGTAGTCAATTCAGTTTTATTGGGTAATCAATTAATTAAAAAAATCTATTATAGATTTTTTTTAATTAATACAGTTGGTAGTCAAACCTTAATACAAAGGTAACCAATTCAGTTTTATTGGGTTATCAATTAATTATAAAAAATCTATTATAGAATATTTTTTTTATAGTGCAGTTGGTAGCCAAACCTTCAGACCAAGGTAACAAATTCAGTTTTATTAAGTTACCAATTTCATTTGAATGTGATGCAGTTTGGTAGCCAACCATTCATACAAAGGTAACCATTTTAATATTTATGAGTAACAAAATAGTCATAAAAAAAATTTCAGAACAGTAAAAGTTATATCTATTTATTTTTAAATTTTTTATAGGGAGAATCTTCTTCTTCTTCTCACTGGCGTTTTGTACAAAAAGATTCACGGCGGTGTAGCGACGGGGTAGTAAAGAGAAGTCGACGATAAATTTGGAGTGAGCATTCAATTGGTTTAGATTTTGCATCTTCATATCTTGTTCTTTATGTAGGGTTCCCGATGCAGGTAATGGCATTGTCATACTAATTCCCTCTGAGATTTTTTGTGACAGAAACTTGATACAAAGCCAAAATCAGTTGCAATATTTCAGGGGTTCAAGGTTTGCTTCATGTAAAAGAGACGATCTCCCTAATTCATCGACTGCAGACACTTAATGAGTTTGAGCCATTCTCTGCTGCAAGGTGTCGCATCTTCAAAAGATCAATCACTAATGTTAATATGCTGAGTTATGTTTTGAATTTGAATTTATTTTTGTTGTTAGATCCCAAATATTTGAATTTGAATTATTAATTATAGCAGTTATTTCTCTTTGATTTTAGATTTCCTTATTAATGTGAATGTACTATTTTTATAATATGAGTCCTAATTACACTTTTTCAGTTGGTGATTGCAATGGATGGTACGGGAAATGCATTCGAGTCTGCTGTCTAATCTCCAGAGCTTCGACAGATATGTATGTGGAGCTTCTTTGTTTTCTTGCTGAGAATTGGAGATGTTTTCCTCTTAAATCTGTTGATGGCATACCACTTCTCAAATATATTACTTATAATGGGGAGATAATGCTCTGTAGCTTGTCACAGATTAGAAGTGAATCGCTAAGGATTCATCTTATTTGGGATGATGAGAAACATCCATGGTTAAACAAGTGGAATCTAGCAATGGGGTGTCCTAGTAGTACTTTTTTCTTTCCTGATGATGTTGTTTCTGCTATTTTGAAGTATGGGAGACAACATATTTTGAAAACATGGTTGACATCTGTTCAGGTGAATGTGGTGGTCACCGATGTTTATGGTTACAGTTCCAGAATTTGTCATCTTTTCAAAACATCAAAAGATCCAAGACATATTGTTGTATTATCTCATTTATTATATCACTCGGTGTTAAAGAACTACATTAGAGGGTTTGATGTCTCTAATCTATTGTCTACCTTACCAGTGGTTGATGCACAGGGAAATGTGGTGCCATGCACCAATACATTAGTACCTGCTGCAGGAAGTAGATGGATAAAATTGTTTGGTTCTGATAATGCATATACTGCGGATACTAAGTATGTTGTACTAGGAGAGGTGTATGCTGAACCTGCTGAAATTGCTGGAGAATGTACCCCAGAAAAGAAACTGCTGGAATTTTTTGAGAAGTACTCCAAAACTTGTGATTTGCCTGATCTTTTCCCCAAAGATGCCTCACTACAAGTAGCATCTACTCAACTGACCAGTGATCAGGCTCTATTGCTTCTGAATTGGATCCGAAATCTAAAAGCTAAGAAGTATGATTTTCCTGTAAAATTCATTGATAGCCTACGTAAAGGGAAATGGATGAAGACATGCTTTGGATTCAAAGCTCCACATAGATGCTTTCTTTGTGATGGAACTGAAATATCTACACTTCCGGAGATCGGAAAGACTCTCAAGGTTTTATCCTTTATAGATGAAGAATATTATGGGAACCAGATCATATCATTCAAACATGAGCTGATGTCCATTGGTGTCCATATGAAGTCCGAGGGCATGTATAAGCTAATTGTTGATCACCTTAAGCATTTTGCATCTTCTTTAATGAGCAGAAATTGTGCAATATCGATTCGTACTTGAAGGACAATAATAAGCTCAATGAGGAGTTGTTGAAGACACTGAAAGAGGGGAAATGGCTGAAAACAATTAAGAATTGTACAACTCCTGCTGGATCGTTTTATCTGGCATCTAATCTTGCAGAAGCTGTTACACAAATTTCAGACTTGCAAGTAGCTGATAACTCGTACTATGGAAGCCAGCTGGGTGGTTTCGTGGAGGAGCTCAAGGTACTTGGTGTTCTCGTAGATCTACCTGATGTTTATAGGCTACTGCCTATGCATTTCAGGTTTCCGGAAGATGACTCGCCAATGGTTAAGGACAGTGTTTTCGTCCTATTAGAATGCATTCAACATCTAGGGCCTACAGCTATGGATTTGATACAGATAGCCAAGTCCCAACCATGGATTAAAACTAATAGTGGTTTTAAATTTCCTTCTTGTCTGATGGTGCGTGGGGTTACGTATTGGATGTTGTTCCATTACCCATAATTGATGAAGCATTTTATGGAAGCAGAATCAAATCTTACAAGGGAGAATTGGAGGCACTGGGGGTGAGTGTAGATATCGATGGAGTAATTAGAATGCTTTCTGATCAAGTCAAGTTGCTATCAGCTTCAAACAAACTAACCGGTGCTAATGTGATCTCACTCCTCAAGTGTATAAAGTACATGGGTTATTCGAGGCCTTCATTGTTGATCAGTATAAGGTTCTGCTTGTCAGAAAGGAAGTGGCTGAAGACATCTCATGGTTACAAATCTGGCCCAGATTGTATCTTGTACAATAGTTCAGAATGGGGACCAGTCTCGAGGTTTGTCGATCTCCCCTTCATTGAGGATGTATTCTATGACTTTAAACTATATTCATTCAAAGACGAATTGAAGATGCTGGGTGTTGTGGTCAATTTTAGTGAAGGAGCTCAGTTTGTTGCACGAGATCTAAAGTTGCCAGAGGATCCAACGCTAATAACACCAAAATTTACTCTCTTATTGCTGCAGTGTGCCACACACCTGCAACAGAGTAATAAATTAGAGAATCAATCTGTAGTTGAAGCTTTCCTCCTTAAACTAAAAGGAAACAAATGGATAAAAACCTGCATAGGATACAGATATCCGGAGGAGTCGCTCCTATTTAACCCAGACTGGGAATGTCGTTTAAAATATCATGATGCACCCTTCATCGATGAAAGTTTCTATGGAACTCTTAGTTCACTGGAGAAGGATGGTCTCAAAGCAATAGGTGTCAAATTTGATGTGGATGAAATTTGTTATATCATCTCCCAGACACTTTACTCGCAAACTCAGACTTGTGTAATATTGAGAATATACAATTTTCTGAACTCAATGAGGTGGATTCCAAAACAAGCAGATGAGTTTAACTCTCAGTTGTGGGTTCCAGATCAACAGATTAGTGATGAGGGGAAATGGGTTTCTTCTCAAGTCTCTGTACTTCACGATGATGACCACTTATTTGAATCTCGTATGCATGTTCTTGATAAATACTATAGTGTAGAGTTACTATCCTATTTTTCAACAGCATTTGGAGTTGCTCCACGTCCATCTCGAGATGACTATATTAAGCTTTGGAATGAATGTGCAAGTGGTGAGCACCATATGTCTCATGCTGAGTTGAACTCCTTCTGGGGATACATATTGAAGAACTGGGACATGGAAATGGAATGGACTCTTAAAACAAAGATAATCTTGCTTCCTGCATCCACTAATTCTGGGACAGTCAAGTTTGTGAACAAGGAATAACTGTTCATTCCTGATGACCTGCAACTTAAGCAATCATTTGCCAAAGCTAGTATAACTCCATTGTTTGTGTGGTTCCCTCCAAATGGCTTGTCATCAGTTTCTCCAACGAAACTTTCTAAGATCTACAGAAAAACTGGAGTTCGAAAAATATCTGAATCTGTGAAGCTTGACCCGAGTCAGTTAGGGAACTGTAAGTTGGAAAAGATGGATTTGACTCATGGACTTGTAGGGAAGGCATTGGTTAAAATTATACTGGGTTTCCTTGCAAGTCCTTTTGTGAATATGCCAATGGCAGAGAGACACAAGGCAGCAAAATCTGTTATTGACATCTCAGTTTTTGGGACTGAAGAACCAATTACTGTGAGGTATGGTTTATACTTGCTCTCATTGAAAAGGGAATTATCTGTCGACATAAGAAGAATGGTTCTGTGGGAGAAGAATCTCAGGATATTAATTGTTCATAAACCAAGCTGGGAAGATGGTAAGAAAAATATCGAGTTTGTTACTTCTTTCGCTCGTGCAATTTCGGTTGCTGTTCTGCCTGGTACTTATCCTCGCAGATCGTCTTTGCTATCTAATCAAGATGGCTTTTGCATTTGAGTTCAGGGAGGGAGATGTGGACTTCTCACTTGTAACTGAAAATTTAGAGCTGCCTCCTGAGGATAAAGACTTCTTTGACAACACCTTTACTTGTCCTCCTTGTCTGAGAAGAGCCGAATCTGGTAAGAAGCCTTGTGCACGAAAAAGGATCAAAGTAACCCGGCATTGAATCACATCTCCCAAAAAAGGTCTTGAAATCACTTTTTGTCTTCCATCTTATATATGTTATATAGCAGTAACATGTAAATACAGTGAACTGCTTTAAAAATGTTAACATCGTGCCTTTTGCCTCTCTCCCCTTAAGAGTCCTTTGTGTGAAAAAAGTTTTATAGGCCAATGTCACGCATGTATGTTTTTATCGTTTTACCAGTCTTAACCACTAGCTATATAACAACTCTGGCCAATTAAATTGACCACAGAGAGATTATGTTGTTTCCCCACCTTATTTTACATTTGATCTCCTTTGCGGTCATTTAACTAATCATTTAGCACAGGCTGTCCATCGTATAAAGCTAAAATATTGATGCAGCTAAGTGAAAGAAATGAAGGTCCTTACTGTAGTCCTGTAACCCAAACTTCCAGCTTATATAAAGATGATAATAAACAAAATATGAACTCTCTACAAATCTAACTAGGCAAAATAACGGGGGAATCCATCCAATTCATAGAGTGAGCTTAGATCAACTCTGCACAATCTAAAAGTGCAGAGTTAATTTGGTTACATAAGAAACCTACTTTAGCTTGACAATCCAATCCATATTGTCCTCTGCAAGACCCATTTGTAGTCTAGTTAGTGCAGAATACAGTTGTTGTGCCACAAGGCCGATCCCAGAGCTTCCATAAGACACCCTGCACAATAAAACAGGAGCAAACTAAAATGACTCGGGAACTAGGCTCCACCATGAGCAAACTTGCAGTAAACAAAGCCATTTTATTACACAGATCGACTTCAGCACTTGGACTAGTAGCTCTGCACCATTTTATTCATGCTTTGTAGTTTTCTGTTTTGTTATTACTCATATTATGCGTGCGGCTACTTGTGAGAATAAGTTCTATTATGTCATCAGAAAGTTTAATGCCATAGTTATTTACTACATGAGCGTCCAAGTAGCAAAGTACTAAAGCATTCAAATGAACCAGACTATGATCCTCAGACATTGAAGTGATTAGGTATAACCTCACTTCACAGTTCACACAGAACAAATACAGTAACCTATACCTTTTACCAAGATAAGTTATGCTGCCCACCGGTGATACAACCACGGCTGTTCCAGTAACAAATACTTCATCAGCATCAAGCAACTCATCCACTGTTACCATTTTTTCCTCGGCCTACATGGTAACATATCAGTATAAAACAAATTCTGAAATGCACACGAAGGCTAATTAGTAGTAGAGATGTGCTGTCAAACTCATCACCCTAGGTCCAAGAGGAATAAAAGAAATAAAGAAAAGTACATGTGATTTGATCATCTGATGAGGCTAGTTGTTACAGACGTACTCGTATAATTATGCTACAATATTTTACTTCCTAAGTGAATTCTGAGGGAATACTGTATACATAATATCAAACTTGATAAAGAAAATCCTAAGAAACAGTATTAACGTTGAAGCAATAGATGTTTTATGTGTAAGAACATGCATAGGATTTAATCACTACTTGAAAGATCAATGTAAATTTCTTAATTAAACACCTACATTCAATGTGAAGGTTGATTATAGTGGAGGTGATTGAACAGAGGAAAAGTAAAACTAAATTATATAACCTCATTGAAAAAATATACTGAACATTTAGAATAAGAAAAAAATCAGCTAATAGCCAAATAATGATAATCTAAACGATTTGATTGGACAGATAACTGAAATATGATTTCTATTACATTTATATTTATTGTTTAAATGAATCTAAGGCCGACCAACTGATTAAAAGCCAACAACCTTTTTAATAAAATTTTAGAATCATCTTAGAAACATACACCAAAGATGATTTGATCTTTTCCTCCCAATATAAATGCCCCCTTACAAAATCTCCCCACGTAATACAATGGTTCCTCCCACTTGGACTGTTTTTTTTTTCAAGGGACGGAGGAGGTACTATACGGCCTGGGGCCTGGGCTACCCTAAAAATTTTGAATTTTTGTAAGACTATAAAATTTTGACATTTTTACTTCAGCCCCCCCTAATATCTATGAAAAAATTAAAGCATACTCTTTGAAAAAAATATATGAGAAAGTACTTCCCTTGTTCCAAATATATGAGTTATTTTAATTTTTGACGTCAATATGAAATATGGACAAATTCATAAATATATCACTATTCCCATTTTTTGGGTATCATTCATTATAAGAATATCAAATTTTATGGTCTCTCTTCGCTGCAGTTTGTGCAAAGAAATCTTATTTCAACCAAAAAGTATAAAATTGTCTACAAAATTTGGAACGGTGGAGGTGTCCCGGGTCCTCCAATAAATTATAGTATTGTCTTGCCAACCCTCCCCCCAAAAAAAAAACACACGCACCCGAAAAAGAATATTCTGGCTTCATCCTGATTTCTTTATTTTCAGTAAACTGGAATTATTAGAAGAAAAAAAAATTCATGATGCTAATCTAGGTGTAGTTCTATGTTATTAATATTACATGCTGATACAGAATTTTGAGTACATTATTTAACAACTTCAATATTTAGCCCTTTCTTTGACCCAATACTGTGCATAGATAGGGGGGCGCAAGGCATAATAGCCCAAGCCTATAGCAGCCTTATCCACTTCAAAAAACTTCTTGTATTGTTCTTTTCTATCCAACTGTACTAATATTTCACAACGTCACATTATAAAGAATTCTAAAATTCAGATATGAGAAGATACCTGAAATCCAAGGCTACGAGCGACATCAATAATACTCTTCCTTGTAATGCCAGGTAGGATGGTGCCTTTTATTGCAGGAGTAGATATAACATTATCCTAAAAGAGCATGGTAATAGAAACAATATTAGAAGTACTGCCATCAATTATATACAGTATTAAATTTAGCCAAATGAAGTACAACAATAAGGAAAGAAAAATATAGTCATGCAGAAAATAAGGCTAATAAGAAAATTGTATTCTTGTGTGGCCTACCAAAACATAGCAGTTGAATCTTAAGGGAAAATTTTCATACGGGAAAATTCATTCTAATCTCAGCAGGTCCTGTACTAAGCCTTTTATATGGATGATACTAGTACTAAAAATTCAGACATAGTAATCATTTAAAAGTAAATACTGGGTTGCACAATACATTTACATGTTTTTAAGATGTCATTAATAGTATGCAATTCATCTGATCGGCAAGGAACAATTCCATTCATTTTTATTTAATTTTTTACATGTAATAGAAAAGAAATGGCACAAACAGAAAATCCATTTTAGGAACATCAAATACAAAATTCTTGAGAGAAAAGTTTATGATTGAATGCTATTCTCCCCAAAAGAAAATGTCACAGAGAGAGAGATCGCCCAATGGTTTCTGAAGATAAAAGAATGGAACAAATGCTTTTCGCCCCAAAAAAACATGTAAACTGCCATAATTGTAATCAGAATAATTGTTGAATATTTATTCGGCACAATCTAATGCAATAAAGAGCCTACCTTTACAACAAAAACATTGCAAGAGGAAACCTCTTCCAGATACTTTTTGTGAACACTATCGAGGTACAGAACATCAGAATAGCCTTTGGCTTTTGCCGCACTTTGTGCCTTCAGCACCTAAATTCATACTCGAAATGATGACCAAAAGTTAGATAAGAAACAACAAAATATGCCATAAAGTTTGATAAAGTGTAATCATGAATTTTCACTCGCAATTTTCACACGGTGACGTGATGTTGCTTAAAAGAAACGAGGACAATAAATGCCGTCTGCTATCAATTTTGAGGCCTCAAACTCAATCTCTCCTCAGAATTTTCCATCAACACAATACACAAGAAGAGGAAATAATTCAACAAGATACAATTACTTATGTGCTTTACGAAGTTAAAAATACCTAAACTAATTCAAGAACTCTGCAGTTTGAAGTATTGAACTTGCATACAAATGACTAAAGGAGAGAGACCGCACATGTTATCAAGAGAGATCATTAGACAAAGAAAGAAAAGAATTATTAAGGGAGAGTAGGAAAGGCGAGGAGGAAGAAAAGAAACCTAAAGTGTAGAGAAACATTTAAATTATAAAATATAATATAAAATATAGCTCCAAAGTTTGGGTGAACAGGATTAATCAATAAAAAGCTTTTGTAGATAATAGGAATAGGGCAAGAGAATGTCCAAATGCAAACTAATGTACTGGTGTATTAACCAACAAGAACAGGTAGGCAAGCTTACAGCGGCATAGTTTCCTATTGTTTTCACGCCTCCAGTGCCACCAGGGGTTGCTCGATGCATTTCAGTCTCAACTACCAAATTTATTGGAGACAAACCTTCCTGCAATCAACAAAAGATAAGAAAACAATAAAAGATTCCAGCCAAGAGATCTGCCAAATTTTGTATATATGATGTCCTTACCATTTGAATGGTCCAAACACAAACACTGGGTTTATATGAGCACAAACACAAAGCAAGAGCATTATAAAATTGGACGTCTTGTTATTTATAAATGTTTAAATTCCACCATGAAGCCTCAGATCCCCACATGTAACCAGGAAAAGAAATTGAGAGGTATAAGGTCTGCATCCCACTGGAGCTGATTATTAGACATATATTCATGCGCCATGATTTTCTCAGTTATAAAAAGGAATAATGGAAAGAAAATTAACTGATAACATGGAAATAGATGGCGTCTGAGCTAATCGCTATGTATATTTGTTAACTTGAAACTAAAAATATTAATTGCAAGAAAGTCGGTTATACCTACACAAACGCATGCGGAATCGCACAACCACCCCCCACTTATGTGTGTGTGTATGAGCTTTCTTTTGTATAATATCACAGAATGATATCAATCAGTTACTGTCACAGTTTTCTTTTATTTCATAGCAGAATGATCTCACAGAAGCAGATTTTGACTAATTAGATCAGGACTACCTATTATATGAAATGGAAACCTATATTTGAGTATAAACATTATACCTTGAAATAGTTACCAACAGGAGAAACGTAAATCAGAAAGGTGTATTCAGGAGCTGGTGCAAGGCCAAGAACAGTTCCACTCCCCATAAGCAATGGCCTTATGTATAACGAACCTTTACCGGGGGGAGGTACCTGAAAGAAGACATTAAACAAAATTATTCTCATATTTAACATCTATTACTCGTTATGCAGAAATTATGACATCATAAAGCTAAAGTTGCACATTACCCATCTTTCATTTGCTAAAACGGTGTCCTTTACAGCTTCCACAAATTGCTCAACACTTGGTGAAGGCATGCACATACGCTCAGCACCGAAACTCATGCGCATGGCATTCTCCTCTGGACGAAACAGTAAAATGTTGCCATCTTCAGTCTTATAAGCTTTCAAACCTTCAAATAATCCCTAAATACCAACAGATATATTATAGTTATAATTTCAGCAAATGCAACTGAAACAAGAATCAATTAGAAAAAGATTCAAAAAGGAGTAAAAGTTTCAAATAGGTTTAAGAGGGAAATATATGAAGTTCCAGGACATATGTTTCTTTGATAAGTATGAAGTTTCAGAATTTACATAACTCCTAGAGATAATCCAATCAAGTACATGAGAGCTAGCCAATAAGATTTTGACGCAACGACCAACAACCAAACGCTAGCTACTCAGTGATGCAACTAAGTATGCAAGAGGAATCTGTGTAAAGGATACTAACTCTCGAATAAGAAACAGGAAAAATAGTTGAACACTTGTCCTGAAAACCAACTGGAAAAGGCATCAACCAGACAAAAAGATATTCCATCTGCATTAGTTTCTCATAACTTCACTCTGTGCGGATATGCCCATCAAGAGAGGGACCAAACTGGAACACTGGAAGGTAATTCCTCTAGAGAAATACACCCTGGGAACATTTTCTATAGCATCACCAACACTTCTTAAGGAAATAATTTTATTCAAGGTTAGAACTCCCGGCTGGATTGCAGAAAAAGAAAACTAAAGCATACGTTACACTTTATATGAAAAAAGAAAAGAAAATTCTAGTTACATGAGATGGGAATTTAATAAACCCAGCAGGCATGCAAAATCAAAGTTGCCACAAATTAATATACAACATGCAAAAACTTAAGCAAAAAAGTGAAAGAATGAAATACTTGGTCAAGGGAGACCTCATTAGTTCACTAAAAGATATTCCTTAGATTTTCTTTTTCTCAATAACAAGATAACCATATCCTAGTTGGGAATTGAACTAGGCCATCTACTCTAAATTGAGGGAAGATAACTCCTTGAATTCCATTAAGTAAATCAAAATATAAATATAAATTTGCACCAGCAAGTGAGACTCAAATGGGGAACATAGTCCATGATGGGAGTGAAACAATGTCCAGAAAGCAATGCAATAGCCCACTTGTACACCGAAAATGAAAACAAAGAAATCTATACAACAAGGAAACTTAGAATTGAATTCTTACATCACCAAATCATTACAAGATCAGGGTTAAGGAACTAACTTGCCCATAATTTAAGATTCCAGCAGATGGACTCAACTCAATGTTCCCAAAAGCCTGTAATTCACCTTTACCAAAATTTTGGTCTTTAGCACATTTCATGATATACATATAATCAGTAGGCCAAAAAGCCGAATCCAAGGTTGTCCCAATCGATGACAGGTAACGCGCATGGCTCATTGCTGTAATACAGGAGGACTTGTCAACATATGAAGGTGAACTAATCTTGAATCATACGCATAAGTTTGAAAATAAAAAAGTGTACCTGACGGGAGATGCCACTGGAACAGTAGTACTATACGAAGCGAAATGAGACTGCTTTTGGAGCTGCACGCATTAGTAAAAAACAATACAATGAAGCGATCAAATCTTTTGATCATCAAATTTAAATGTAGATAGAGAAAAGCACAATGAGAAGACGAGAAAAACGCTGTTTTAATGATTACCTTGAGAGATTGAGAAGAGAACAAGTGTTTTCCAGCATTGAAGAGAGGAGGAGACAACAGGGTAGCAGCTTTACGTGATGGACTGAGAAGGAAATTGGGATTTGGGTGGTGAAGTCCTGCCAACACTGCGCCGCCTTCCATTTTCTGTGTCTTCTTCTGTATCTCTCTCTCTCTCTCCGTTGGAGAAGTCGGGAGACGACTCCCCTTTTTTAATTGGCTTAATGGAAAGATAACAATATAAAATAAAAATAATATCTTTATGCATAAAACAAAAACATGCACCCGAATTAATTAATTACTAAACCCGAACAATTATTATTTTAATTAATAATTACTTAATTAATTTGACCTGTAAGAACATAAAAAGTTTTTTCTTAAAATAATAAAAGAATTAATTTCACTTCAAATAGTATGGAAAGATATTATATGTATGAAAAGTAATTAAATGAACATTCACGGCTCTTGCTTATATATTTTTATTTAATATTATATTGTATTACAATTGTAAATATAATACCGATCCAAATCATCTTCAATGGAGTATATAACATGTATTGAAGATAATTAAGCAGCAGCGATAAAAAGTTATATAACGTCTCTGAATCTCTGTATTAATTAACGTAAACAAATTGGAAATCAGGGCATAACAGGAAAGTCAATTTCATTAAAATCCCCACGTTTGAATCATGTTGAAGGAAAAATTGGAAAGTAAACTAGAATCAATATTTCGTTTA
This sequence comes from Panax japonicus, assembly GCA_020205505.1. Lineage (NCBI taxonomy): Eukaryota > Viridiplantae > Streptophyta > Magnoliopsida > Apiales > Araliaceae > Panax > Panax japonicus. Next base: position 11,335,109 of record CM035095.1, on the reverse strand, counting down.
AATAGTATATATTTAAACGCGAGTATATTTTCAGAAAAGGGAAAACAAATCAATGCCTATTAGTATTACACTGAAAGCTAAAGCCAATTTACTAAAAAAACCTTTAGCCGAGTCATTTACATTACACACTTGACCTACCCAACCGCTGTACCAAAAATGACCCGTACATCAATTATCATACGGTACCTGAAGGGATCATCATCTCATCTATCTAATTCATACCTGAAGGAAGGGATGGGATTTTACAGAGCTTAAAATACTTGGACAAAAGGAACAAGCTATAAAAAGAAAACAAATTTCTCAAGGGAACCAATCTCCTAAATACAAATATTTACTGCTGCTGCTGCTGCTGCTGCTGCTTTTTTTCTGATTCAAAGTCACCATTATCTTCATACTTCTCCTCACTCTTCTGGTATATAGCTTCTTCTTGATATTGCTGTAGTAGAATATCATGATTCATTTAACTATACTACAACAGAAAAATAAATAAGCAGAAAATATTGAAGAGAGCATCCAAGTATAAAAAAGTAGCCCCCGCAAATTAGTGTTTACCTGAGTTGTGCAATAACATTATAGTAGAAACATTAGATTTAACTGTGAAATTCAAAGACCACAACACCCAAGAGTGACAAGCTGACATTAAACTATGTTAACAGGAAAAAGGGTTCACAAGAAGACATGCATGCTTTAACATTTAGGGGAAAATAGCCAAGCACGTAAAGAGAAGATGGTCTGGTTGAAGGTAATGTCATTAAGATACATCATACTCTCTCTCTCTCTCTGTCTCATAATATATGACGTTTTATATAATCTAAAAGAATTAACCGCAATCTTTCCAAAATTACGTCTCATGGCAAAATGTTATGGATGAAACAGAGAGTATGAGATAAGTATATGACAAAGGGTATTATAGACAATTAATACTATATTTAATGTTATACAATCATTTCTTTAATTCTTGTGCAAAACTCTAAAACGTCATATATTATGGGACGGAGAGAGTACCATCCGATAGAAATAAAGAAGTCAAAAATCAAACATGAAAATATGAAGTAGTTGGACTATTCCCAAATTACCAACTGAAGAAATATGAACTTTGAATGCCAGTAGATAAGGAAAAAACCGTCTTGTTGATAGAAAGAGGGGATGTAACATCTACACTAGCATAAGAGAGGCCCAAGTTTCTTGTCCACCAAATACTTCCCGTAAGGTACAGATTAAGAGGCCCTCGCACAACATCAATATCCATCAACACGCTACAAGAATTTTCTTTCAAACATGATCCAAAAACAAAGCTGTGAAGAAGAATTTTGACTCTAAGATCTATGTCTCAAGGAAGCAAGATGATACTCCGATTTGGTACACTTGTCAAAAATAAAGAATAAAAAATTCTGATCGGATATGGGGATTATAGAATGGAAATATTAGGAAGAACCATCAGTGGAATCAAAATATCATATGCAATAAAAGTTTCAGTGCCAACTGAGATCTGATTTTGGGGCAGAATATTGTAAAGTAACGATAAGGGTCTCAAATTTGGGGAACCAAATGGTAACTACGAAGATAATTTGCATATAAAGACATCTGACAAACTACATTAAAGCTAAAGCATAAGCTGATTAGCAAGGTCTACATTTCATCCATGAGCTACATATAATACTTCGCTTCAAAACAACAACTCCAATAATTAATTAAAATTTGATGTTACCTGACCATCCCCCATAACTCTTCTTCCATCAGCTGAGGTCACTTCTTGAATAGTTATGATCTTATCTACATATACAGTGGTCTCCTTGGCACGTATTGGAGTTTGGTTGAATAACATGACTGCATGATCTTCCCCTGACGTATTTATTTGTGTTGATATCACACTAAAAGAAATTAGCAGGAAACAAATAAAACATATTCTTACTTCAACAAAAAGACTCAAAAGAATGAATAAAAATTCATAACTATATCAATACAACAAATAAGTTAGGACAAAACAGAGTTCAATTGAACAAAATTAAAGAGGTACCTGGGGGTAATTGTCTTGTCTGACTGCCTCATTTTTTTACTACTCTGTGTTTGCTCTAGCAGAGTAGTAGCACATCGTTTGAGCCATGAGAAAGGAGTAGGAAGAGGAGGAGAGGTAACTGCTGATCTTTTTCCAGAAGAAGCATCAAATTCATTACAAACAACATTTTTGCAACCTAAATTCAAGTCAGTCTGCTGCTTCAGAAATCTTTTTGCCACAACCCTTTGTTTGCTAGATCGTAAGTCAGGCTGCAGAATATCAGTTAAAACAATACGATCTGGGACAGCTTTCAAATCTTCCAATTGCTTCAGATGCTCAATCTGTGCAAGAATCTTTTCTCTATCAGCACATAATAATTCCCTTTGTTTCTCCAGTTTCTGCCTCTGCACCTTAAGTTCTTCAATGGAATCATTCAGCTCTGCCCATTCCTTGTCCCTTCTTTCACGATCCAAATTGATCTCTTTTCTCTCACTATCAAGTCTATTCATTTCTAAATTAACTTGTTCTGTTTCTTTTGCCAATGTTTCCCTTAGTGAAGTAATATGCAGCAATTCTTTCTTCTTCTCTTCTTCAAAGGCTCTCTCTCTTTCCCTTAAATAACTTTCTATTTCTTCACGCCTCTCATCAATACGATTTCTCTAGCTCCTTTCTCTGCACCTCAATATCTAGAAAGAAATCTGAACGTTCTTTCTGAATCTTACTAAAGCACTCCAAACGCTCATGCTCCATTTCACTCATGAATGCTCCCCGAGCTTGAGAAAGTGACTCATTGTCACGTTGATACTGATCCAGCATCGCATCCTTCTCTAATTTTAGGTTATTCCGCCCATCCTTGAGAAGCTTGGAAAGGACTTCTCTCTCTTCAGCGATACATTCTGCTTCCTTTTGCAACTCTTTTCTTTTCTCGTCAATGGATTGCCACTCAGTTTCGAACTTTAGCTTCAGTTCTTTCATCTCATCAGCCTCAACCTCAAGTTCATACTTTTGGGCTCTAACTATTTCAATTTCTTCTTTAAGTTTCAATTCAAGCATCAATAGCTCGCTAGTTTCACTTTTCATGGCCTCCACTTTCTCTTCAACATGATGAATTTGTTTCTTTTCATTCTCCAGTACATCCAAAGACTTCTGAAGGTCAACCTCCCTGCTGTTGATCTCCTCTTTTTCTTTCTGCAAGAATGCTTCCTTCAACTCAACCTCTCTTTTGGCAGCATGGAGACTATTCTCTTTTTGCTCCAGTGAATAAGATCTCTCTGTTAAATCCCTCTCTTTATCAATCAATTTTCTGGACTGAATTTCCAGATCATGTTCTCTTTCCAAGATCAACTCTTCTCGTTGAAGAAGGTCTACCTCTCTCAACTCCCAGTTCCTCCTCTTGGTCTCAATCTCATCTTCAACCAATTTACGCTTCATTTCCAACTCCGCTTCTAATTCAGTTTTTTTGGTTCTCAGAGAAGCTTCATGATTAGCCATTACCTGCTGAATTGCATCCTGTGTAGTTCATTAGGAAGCAGGATTAGATTAACTGCCCAAGTGATAGGAAAAATCTCTTGTTGTAACAATCAACAAATATGAATAATATGTACTCACAGACTCCTTGGTTACAAGTTTCTCTTGTAGAACAAGTAGCTCTTCCTCTTTCTTCATAAGCTCACATTCCCTTTTGATAACAGACTGCTAGCACTCGAAAGAAAAACTAAATTACAGATGCTCATAAGAAAAAGTCGCAGCCTCAAAAATACATTACAACTTGAAAAATTAAAAATATGAATTTCATAAGAACCTCCTCTCTTAATGACAAGGAAGATGCCTTTAACTCCACAGTGGATTTTTCCTCACATAAGCCTTCAAGGTCCTTCTCAAATTTAGATTTTGAAGCCTCCAACTCCGTCTCAAGCCGATTCAATTCCTGAGTTCTGTCAAAAATGTAACTCTCCCGTTGGTTTAGCAAAGCTTGCCCATCCAGTAATCTTTCTTGTGATTGCTGCAGAGTTTTCAGTCTTTCACATAAAGATTGCCTCTCAAGAAGAATCTCTTTCTCTGTAAAGTCGCAACTAACAGATGGAAAAAAAACAAGCATACGCATTACTTCCCCAAAAAATAATCACTGGTAGATGACACATGCACAACTAGAAATGATTAATAGGAGACTCTAGGAGGCAAGGCACATTATACATGTACAATTATTAAAATTTATATAGAAGGCGAATTTCTCTCTACATTGAGAATGGATTTAACTTTGATTCTATGATGAAGAATCACAAGATCCAAGTATTGGTTTTATAATAGAAAAAAGGCCCAAAACATGTTAAAAAATTACAAGCATTGGAAAGTGAACAGAACATATAGTAGGGAATGGGTTTTTTAGCTTCTCCAGAAACATTGGTATCACCACCATTCAGATAAACTGTGTGCTGTCCATGATGGATTGAATCTATTTATCCAACTTCAGTTAGATAACCTATAAATTGAATTAAATCCAAAGCTGTTCTGCTTTTACTAGCAAAGTTTGATATCTCTATGCATCAATATGCTTATCGTTTGCATGTCTTTGTAGAGAAAGTTCAGGGGGATGACCCTAAACCATGCCTACTGGTGAAAACCACACACACACACACACCAAGAAACACACACACGTGTGTGCGTTTCTTGATGTATGTGTGTATTGTACTGATGACATTGACTGGAAGTTGAAGAATTAGCAAATGACATGGTGAAGACATACTCAGATTTAATCGATACTAGACGCCTCCTAAGATCATCTTCACGTGCTTCAACTTCATGTAACTTTCTTTCAGCAGCACGGTGATACCGACTGGCTTCTGCTTCCAAAGATTCCGCTGCATTCATTTTTACTTCAGCCTCAGTGAACTTCCTCAAAGCATCCTCCATCATACTCCGTACTTCAGCCAATTTACTGTCTGTTGAGACCTTGGCCTCAGCAGATTCCAGGCGTAGCTCATGCAATGATTTCTCAATCTAAATAAATACAAAATTAGCAACAAATATGACACACCAAAACAATAGTAAAAAAATAAATACATAAACAAAGTATACATTTGCAATACATTCTCTCTCAATTGCAAGAGCCTTTTTCAGATTATCTTCCCGTTTCTTTGCTTCTACAAGTGCAGATGAATGTGCAGCTTGGTCACGTTTATACATTAATTCCACTGATTCAGCAGTGGCTTTTCTTTCCTCAAACTTGGAAACCCACTCTTTTCTTTCCATAATTAGAAGTCCCATTTGATACTGATGATCATATATCTACATGGAAATTAAGCAACAAAGACACTGAAATAAGAAGGGTGCCCTAGTAATAAAGAAATACAAAAATATACACACACACACCCACACAGAGAGATAAAGCAGAAAGTCCATTTATAACCAAACCCAGAAAACATTAAAAGAGCCCTAAATTTTACTTAACAAAAGCATGTTTCTTTATATAAAAATATATCAAATGATCAATTTAGTAGAGTATAAGTTGTAGAAAACTTGCCCAAGATTGACATGCACCATAAATAAAGATATTATGCAAACTGACTAAAATTATCTTCTTTTGTCCCCTTCTTGCTGCTTTTTCATATTGGAAAAATAGTTTATCAAAAGTAACAACCAATCCAATTCAGATCAGTAGAATAATCAATATAAACAAATAAATTTATGATCACCCCATATTATAAACGGATTCCCATTAATGCATCAAAGGCACCCAAAATAAAAACATCATGTACAAATGTGAAAATCAAATAACGCAATTAAAAAGAAACTTTAAGTGCACGTGAGAGAGATTTGGAGAGACCTCAACTTCAAGCTTTGCAATATAGGCAATGAGGGAAGCTTTGTCCCTGCGCCGGATGGAATCTTGGTCGAAACCGGCGTCTCGAAGGCGTTTCCAGACAGCATCATCCTTAACAGGGGTTCGCAAAACCCTAGAAGAGGAAGCTGGAGTATTTTCAGTAGAGTGACGGCAAATTGGGGACTCGCCATCGACAAACCCTAGACCAATTTGAATCGATGAATTGAGTTGAGTTCTTTATCTAAGTTTTTGAAACAATTAATAATGATTCCTTTGTGGGTGGTGGCCTCAATTTTCCCTCTCCGCTTTTTTCCTCCAAAACCTTTTGTATTCTCTTTCTATATATGTATGTATGTGCGCTCTGAGACTGATAAAGAGCTGTTGAATTGAAAGTGAAAGGGTACTACCGTACGTGCAAGTAGTGGGGTTTACTCATTACTGGTCTGGTCTGGTCTGGTCTGAAAGTAAAGAGAGAAGAGCAGCTTAAATACGACGACGTTGGCAGGTTCGGATATCCGTGAAAGTCGGTCATTGCCTTGATAATTTTCAGTCCGGTGAATGTGTATGGGTGGAGTAAATTTCAAATTTTGAAAAAAAAAATCGCCACCAATAATATAAAAGGAAAATGATATTTATATGTCAATTAAATTAAAAATAATTATCTCAATTAAATTTCTTTTTGCGTGAAAATAAAAATGATAAAAGCGTGATCTTTTTTTTTATTTAATATCGACATAATTTTATTTCAAAATATACCAAATTTTTTTCTTGCATACTGATCGAAATATGTTTCATTATCTTCCTCGCATGAAAGAAAGAAATGATGCAATACAGAAATCACACTCACAAGCCTTGTTAGTAAAAGCTTAATTCTGATTTACATTTTAAAGTTTTATATTTCAGATCAGCAAGCTTATTATTCATCATGTACATTTTGTTATTAAAGAATCCAATTTCCTAGCGCAAAATAAGAGGGGGGGAAATAAAGTAAATTACTTCAAAATAAAATTAGATGTAAATAACACAGAGTTTGTATTTACATCGTCCTATTGTGTGCTTGCTTGCTAGCAGCAGCCAAAGTTGATGTCCGGAGCAGATTAAACTCCTTCCCCATAGTGTTATTTAAAGTCTGAGGTGCTACACAGAGATCAATCTTCATATGTCATGAAATCCCTTCCCGTCCTTGTATAATTCTATCCAACCTTCAATCAGCTTGATTTCGGTTGCCCTCTGCTCCACCAACCAATCAGGATCCTCGGCAGTTGCTGCTCGCAAATCTATGTGATGGGCTCCTAAGAAACAGTGCACAAAAGATCAATACATTCTTCTAATTGCATCCACTCCATGCCAATGCATTTACGAGTCATGGGTTCAGGTATTGCTACGAGCTTGTAAGAAATAATGTTTTGAGAAATACTATCAGGCATATAGTGGATGCTTCAAAAGCAACGTCCAATCTACCCTTGTATGCCAAATGATTTAATTTTACTGGACTAGAATTTATTTAAGAACAATGAGAAAAAGGGAGGAAGATAAAAAAACATAATATACTATTCCAAGGTAAACCAACCAGATGAAAATATAGCTAAATTAGTTATTAGTTAACCATATGGTGATTACCAGATATTGCGTACGTCTACTTTTGTGGCTTATGATTCAGTCCAACAAGTTTATAGGTGTGAATATCACTGATAACTTCACTATGTACACGTGGAGTATATAAAAACATTGGGCAGATAGATGCAAGTCAAAACAAAGGAATATTGCTTCACCAGGACACTAAATATGGCAATTTTAAGAATGAGGTATGCACATTACAGAGTTACCTTTTTCTGTAACAAGAGCAACAATACTTTCAGAGATATCCTCCAAAACACTGCAGTTATTGTTAAATTTGTCAAAACTCAATAATGTTTTATAATAAATACCACCCATATATGCTGAGTAAAAGGGGTCACCTGCCACCACTCCAAGGATCTAATAGGCCATTTGAGAATATAATGTTACTTCCAAACATCTTCAGAGCAGCTCTAAAATCCTTCACAAGGAAAGTATGAAATCAATTTTCAAGGTAAGATAAATTAATGGTCTTCACGTTCAGTGATGGGTATATGCCATACCCAAAAGGAAGCCAGAAGAAGTAACTTTGCTTTGTAATGTTACTGGTAACTTAGAGGTGGCAACTAGAAATGAAGATGAAACTCCACTTCCAATGAGGAAGTACATGTATGAATATAACAGCGGCCTTTGTATGGAAGATTATATGAGACATACATCAATATTTACCAATTGAGCAGACGTTACACTTGAAAAGAAATTCAACACAGCATTCTCTTACATGTCCACCGAATTCGGTTGTAATCCATGTAGGCCGCGGTTTGACACTAAAATCTTCCCAGCACTCCTCTTCATAATCAACGTAGTTATACTTATATTCTGGAAACATGCTAGTGTCCTTGTTACTAGACATTGGCATGACCATTTCAGTGCATGCCTGCAAAATGTAAACAAGAACAATTGGAAAGCATCTTAATGATGTTTACAATTCTAGCAAATTCTTAAGGGAGAATTTTATCTACTTACATTAATTAAAATGAAACCAGAAAGATCTGTATGTTAAAGCTTACTGACCTGCCAGTTCCAGCCATCCTCGCCGTGAGGGTCATCATCCAGGTTAAAGCAGTCAGCTGCTCCAGTGTAGTTGTAATATATACTTAATCCTTCAAATATGCGCTCCAGAACACTAGTCCCATCTGGACAACTGTCAATTTTTCTGCACACCTAATAATGAAATGAAAAGACTAAATAAATAAGAAAATGTAGTACAAAGAACAATTTATAAAGTAACTCCATCCTTTTTTTACTAGTAAAGAGTTGGTACATTACGAATATAGATAATATACAACTTGAAGACAGATTTTAGTATTAAAAGGAAAGTCAACAGAAGATAAATTCTTCACCAACGAAACAATTGTCCAACAACTCCAAAAAGTTTAAAGGGACAAGTTGTTCAAAACTCTTTCATAAATAGAAATAAAAGGAAAATACTCAAAATAGAGTAGCCCTTCAATCTCTACAAAGATCAGACTCAAAAATGCCCCTAACGGTGCCCATTACAAAGGTGCAAAGACAAACTAGAAATATGATCAAAAACTCGTAGCAAAGGAATTAAGGAACAAACTATTTCACATAAAAGCCGAGCAAAATTCTCATTCCAAATTCCCAAAGAACTGAAAAGGTTGCACAAATACAATTCTTCTCTCCAAAACCTTTGAGCCAAGTAAATAGCAAATCCGCCACCAAAACAGGACACACCCACTCCTCCCCCGACACAGCAAATATAGATTTCCACAAACTCTAAGTAACATAACAATGTAGGATAAAATGAATGTGTATGATCAAACAGAAAATTGCAAGCTCCTAAACTAACCTTCAACAGTATCACAATCAATATTAATAGTTTTCTTAAGAACTTTCAAAACCATTCCAAAAGGGTAGTAAAGTAAATAAAACAATCTTTTTAAGTTTCCTTTCTAAAGTGACTTTACTTATTGGGGCATCCCAAAGTTGAAAATTAGGCCATAGTTTTGCGACAGAGGGAGTAATCAAGAAAATAAATCAAAGAGACAGACAGAATCTGAAAACGTGTTAACAAGGCTCATTATAAATATCAAGTCCAACTAACCTCTTTTATTGGATTTCCAGGCAAAGGCATAAGAAACTCAGTAGGATAAGGATAGTTTGCCATCGCCAAAGAAGTATAAGCAGAATCCCACCAGTTAGAAAGTTCTTCAATATTCTTCAGTTCCCTGACATATTCATCTTAGTAGATTAGGCTCACTAACCATACAATTAAATCTGAATGAAGCGACAACTGCAAGAACTTTTCTAACATAATGATGATGCTACCTAATAAAAGAACAACAGATATACATGGGAATGGAAAACTACACAGCAAGCACATGTTCTTACCGACACAAGCGGAAAGTCTTGGTCAGTTGCAGAAGTCCATGATCACTTTGACCCTCAGATAATAGTATATCCCATGACTGCTTTATAGTGTTAAAGCAGCTAGTACTTTCATGCTATGAAGGTGGTAAAATGAATGTCCAAATCAGAATGTAAATGTCAAAACATTGTATGGTCTCACAAAATAAAGGGTGTACCGATTACGCACTCTAAAGACATTAGAGACAATATCATAAAACGTTTCTGGTGGTACAATATCTTCGAACTGAAGTAAAGGCGCTGAAGAAGCTAGAGCACCTACTGAAATATGAGGATACTTGAGCCTCATCCATGCTGCTAACACTGTTTGCATTCAGAATGCAAAGAAAATTTCAGTGGATCTCATAACTTGAACACTGAATTGTAGAGTTAGGTGTTGGACAATAAATAGTGCACATTGCATTTGAGAAGGTAGAAAGCTGGGTCTTACTTCCACCATATGATCCACCAAACAACACCACAGGGCAAGCCTCAGCAGACAAATTTCGTTTGAGGTCAGTGAGCAATACTGCATAATCCGCAAGTGCTTGTTCCGCTGTTAGATAGGATAAAGTAGTAGCATTCTTATATGCCTCACCACTACTTCCGTAAGGCATAGACTCCCCATAGTATCGATGCTGCCAATCAAATTCTCAAGTTCCAGTTAGCATTTGAAACAAAAGCTAAAAACTTGCACTTACATACCTAATATCACTCTTTAAGGAATTGCAACGGTCAGTTATGTGATTTAACAAAAAAAAACAGTTAGTTATGTGAATTAAATAGGAGGTGATCATTAAGAAATTGAATTGATGCATATACTTTCGCCCCATTTATTAAAGATTATTTTTTACAAGATTATTATTTATAGCTAAATAAGCTAGTCCAGTTGGCTGTTACAACTTATTAAAAAAATTAAAAGTCAGACTATAGATTAACGGAGACAGTTAAGACACAATTTACAAGTTGATTGCTGTTGATAGTCAAATTATTGTACTACCTCCGTTCCTTAATATAAGTCGTTTTAGAAAAATATTTGTGTTCCTTAATATTAGTCCTTTTAAAATTTTAAGTAAGCATTAATTGCTTAGTTTCCAATATTACCCCAAGTATTAAATGTAACTTTGGTTCTCTCACTATTTTCTGTCCAATAAATAACAATCTCTTATTCCAATACAAGGGCAATATAGACAATTGATATTATAATTAATGCTATACAATCATTTCCTTAATACTTGTGCACAACTCTAAAACGACCTATATTAAGGAACGGAAGGAGTATTATACAATCAATTCATGAATTTTCTCAATTTCTGACTCTCAGACCTAGTCAATAAAACTCATAATATCTTGTCATAATCTCACACAAGTTCAATAAACTTGCAACATTTGCCATAATCTCAAACAAAATCAGTAAAACTCCTAATATCTTGATTATAATACCCAACTCTGATTTATGACAAATGGTCCTAGTATTAGTGCAACCATTTTAGGCTAATTTTTTTTTAGTTTTTTTTTAGGGAAGGGGGGTTGAGCAAATGCTCTTTTGTTGACAATAACTACAGCTAATGCTGAATTATTGATACTAACTAGTTAACTGCACACACGTTATTTAATTAAGAGGATAAGAGAGTGGGAGGGATACGAGAATGTGAGAGAGAATAAGAGAATTAAAAGGGATGGAAGGTTAGAAAAGGAAACAAAGAAAAGCTTCACATAATTGTTTTCACCAAATTAACTGTCAAAGTTTTCCTCCAGCTTTATAGTATAGATAGATAGATACACACATTTAACTAAGAAATTTTTGTCTTTCTATCAATTATAAATGCAATCCTCGAGAGCAATCCTGATTGTTGGATCAATGTTTTGTCTTAGTAATGGCAGGGATACACAAACAAACACATACACCCAGTCCCCCACCCCACCCCACCCCACCCCACCCCACCCACCCACCCACCCAACACACACACATTATATGTATCTCTATTTATAAAGCGGGTATATATAAACACGGAGGGATACTTTACTTCGGGGAAGATGACCATGGCGCCGAAGCGGGGAGCGAGTTCCCAGACGAAGCCAGTGTTCTCAGCGAACCAGTCAATGTAGCCTTCATTGCCGCAGTAGAAGAAGATGGGGCCGGCTTTAGCTGGGCCCACCCAGTGTTGGTAGCTGATGAGGTACCGCTGCCGGAATTTGGGAAGATCGGCGAAGCTGAAGTGGTCGAGAGTCTGGTCAAAATACCGGGTCTCGTATCGGTAGTTTTGCAGGGGTTTTTTGAGGTGAGAGAATTTGCCCAGAAATCGGGGGACCCGTTTAGAGGATCGACTTGGAAAAGCAGCCGCGGATTCCCATGAGAGAGAAAATAGAAAGAGAATAGAGAGAAGAATGAGACGTGATCGTCGGTTGCCCATAGTATTAATTAGTATAGGACACCGCCGATGAAGAAGAAGAAGAAGAAGCAGAATGACTTGAGTTTGCTGTGGCTGGCTGTGTAGTGTTTGTATGTTGGGCAAAAAGTTTGGGATTAATGGAATGGGTTCTACTAAAATAAAAAAGAAGATAATTTTTGGGATTAAGAATGAAATATAGGTGGTTTTAAAGTTGTGCATAAGTATTAAGAAAATGATTGTAAAATATTAAATATATTATGAATTGTCTATATTGTTATTGTATTGAAAAAAGAAAGTATTATTTATTGGTCAACAAATAATGAGAGAACCATAGTTATACTTATTTATTACTTGAGGTAATATTGAAAACTAAGCAATTAATGTTTACTTCAAATTCTAAAACGACTTATATTCAAGAACAAAAATATTTCTTTAAAACAACGGGAAGTAGTACTTATTAACAAAACAAATGTGATTCAAAGACCACCACCAGCACCACCCTTTTATCTTTTACATTGGCTGGCTGGCTGGCTGGCTGGCTGGAATTTTATGATTAAAACTAGATAGTCATATTCATATACACAATGAGGTTGGTTGGTCTGCCATCCTAAAATTCAATTGAAAAATCCCACCATACTAACTAACTAACTAATACTAAATCATTCAATTAGTCAACCATACAATATAAATGCCATCTTTTATTCAAAAAATTAACTACTTAATCATACAATTAGCAATTTACTAGTAACAAATTATGCCAGTAATTATGTTACATATTTTATAATCCCTGCTCTTAATATTCACATACAGTGGTGTGAGACTGAATTTTTTTTTTGAAGGCCCATCAACAACTATTGACATTTGAAAATAATTATTAGGAATAGTGAACTTATATTTTTATACGGTTCTGTTTCACATGAACTGTAGTAATTCTCATCCACCTTCATGTGAGAAATAATCATAAAAAATACATACATGTGTGAAAATAGTTAGTAATACTCAAATGAGTCAAATCAAGGGGACTGATTTATGCTCAAAGATAAGAAAATAAAATTTTCAAAAATACTAAAGAAGAAACCCAATTTAGTCGGAAAGATTCAAAGAATTAGAATTTGTTTATTTATATATATCGACGGCTGAAAGTCACCCTTATGTCTAAAGAAATGCGTCCAACTCACTTTTTTCTTTTCTTGGTTGAGAGTAAAACGCACTTATCCTAAGCAACCATTGTTTCTCTCCTCATAAATTTTAGTTTCATTACGTATGTATACACCATTAAGTTCAGTATAAAATTATTAAATTTAAAAAATAAAATAAAAAGATACAAAAAAAATATTATATTATAAAAATATTTCATACGTTTCAAAATTAGATATACAATTTAATTTTTTAAGTCAAATCAAAACATATTACTAACCTTTAAATTGATATGAATTTATTTAACTATTTTTTAATTAATATAATTATTATAATTGCATAATATATAATAATTATTAATTGTAAAATTTATTTTATTATAAACTTTTACGAGTTATACTAATTTTAAAATTTAAAATTTAATATTTAATATACGATTGTTTGATCTCTAGAATTAAATTATATCTTTAAATTAGAAAAAGAAGAAGTATAATGTATAATATAAGAATGAAAGGCATGCAGAAGAGAATGTGCGACACATTTTCAAGTTGATGTCTCCCATATAGACCTGGCAAAAGAGGCCCAAGCTCGCGGGCTGGGCCGGCCCGTCCGTCATGGGCCGGGTATTGGGCTTCAATTATTCAACTCATGAAAATGCGGACGTTTTTGGCCCGGTCTGGCCCGCGGCCCGCAAAATATATATTTTTTTTTACAAAAAATTGATACTTGTGAATCATGAGACTTGAACATAAGACTTGTAATTAAATAAATAAGAGTTCAAACATTTTGAAAGTAATAAGAGTAACAAAAGTCGCAATGTTTTCAAAACATCAATGGTGTTGTGATGTTGACCAAAAATATGGCTTTTCTTTATTGTTCAAGCCACTAATAATAACCAGCCTTCTTTTACAACTTTCTGGCTCCCTCCCTTTACTTTCTATGTAATACTAGTCATTAGTTTTGTTTATCAAGAAACGCACGCACACACAGTATTTTGTAATGTATGTGGCATGAAAAAGCAGAACGAACATGCAACAAAAAGAAGCCAATAAACAAGGCTGGAGTGTGGTTTTGTCAAAGGTAAACAAGGCTGAAGACAATAGATTATTTTATATATTATAAATTTATAATAATGAGTTGGGGTTTAACATAGCCCATGCCATGAAAGATATACACAAACATTCTTTTCTATATACTATTTATTTAACAATGAATCTCTTAGCAAATTCCAATACTTTTTTTTTCCTTTTGAAAATGCAAGCTTTTATTTTCTTCTTGTAACTTTTTGTTCTACACAAGCACAGTACAGTGCCCATGCAAGGAATTCATTTTTTAACAATTCATAATAGAATTTAACTATCAATTAATTTCATTTATCTTGTTTCAAAAAGTCGATAATTATTAATTATTGATTTATTAATTATTTTTAATATTTATTATTATTATTGTTTCTTTTCGATAATCATTGTTGCAAAAAAAAATAAAAAAAAACCCGCAGCCCGGCCCGTCCAACCCGGACCATTTTGGCCCGGCCCGTCATCGGCCCGACCCACTCTCGACCTAGCCCAAGTACCCAACCCGATCCTCCCGGCCGTTTGTCAGGTCTACTCCCATATCTTTACAAGTTGAGTAAATATAGAGATATCCATATCCTTGTGTAACGAGCCTTCAGCTGTAGCTAGCTAGTACCTATAGAGAAGAGAGGAGAGGAGAGGCTGCGTTTGGTTTGGACCACTAAAACTCAGGATAGCCGTACGTACAATACAATTACAAAAAGAAAAGAAATAAGATCATAAAAGATGGGCTACACATAATTTCTTCCTTCAGATTCACATTTTTTTCTTTTCAGAGAAGATAATGGTAATGGTTATCCCATTGTGATTGTTATATTTTTAGTATTTGGCTATTAATTTTTAAATATATACAATTATTTAATTGAATTAATTAAAATTTTAAAATTAAATTATTCCGTTAAAACAATTGGTGATTATAATTTCATAGTTGGCAGTAAAAAAAAAGTTAAAATCAAAAACAAAATGAGGTGAAAAATCCACGTGGATTATAATTAGATATTAATTCTTAAAAATATAAATTTCAAAAATAAATATTTTCATCATCTGATCTACCCAAGTACCAAGCAACTATAGAATTAAACCAACACCGTTAAATTTGTGATTTACTTTTTTTATAAAAAAAACTTACAAACACGGTATTAAGCACAAATTTAATGAATTATTATTAATGTTATTATTAAAGCGGTGAATAACTGCATAAAATGATGGAGGATGGTGGGTAGGATTAGGAATGCATTGAGTTAGGGGTGGAGCCCATATGCCATAACTTTGTGCCACAAATAGAACCGGCAAGACTTCAACTGTATCTTGCTCCTTACACCCCAACTACCTAGTCCATTTTGGCTATGCTAGCTACCTACCTACCTAAGTACTCCTCCTCTTTAATTCTCTCTCTCCCTCTCTCTCTGTATATTTATACTAGCCGGGTCCCGTGTCTCCGACACTGTATGAACAGTGAGATTTATCTCAAACTTAAAACGACCCAGATAATTTATTAAGTGAGCGGGAAATTCAAAATCATTTATATTTTATTAGATAGATATATATTATTATATTTATTGACGTTGAGAAGTCCTTGAGCAAATAAATACCAAGTGGAAGTGGAAGCCTTTCAACTTTTAAACGCAAGCAATGATGCTTGCTTTTGAAACCGTCGCCCAACCAAAGTCCAACAAAAATCTCTTAATTTTTGCTTTATTGGAAAAGTCGGTGGCTTTGGATCATGGATGATGCCCCATCCTTCACGCTTGCAAAATCAAATCACACATGCATGGAATATTATATTATATATATATATATATATTTCTTGTAACCTGTTATGAACTTTAGCGATGGACAGTCCGTCGCTAAAAGCTGGTCCGTGAACAGACTAGTCCGTTCCTGAACTGACCTGTATATATATATATATGTTTATATTTACTTATAAAATTATGTAGTGGTAAATTTAAATTCGATATTATGATAATAAAATTATAACGATAACTTTAAAGGTTATGTGTCATTTAAAAAATAAGATTAATTTATTTTTTTTTGGAAACAAGGGGATTGTAGGACTTTTAAACTAGTAGGCACGTAACTATAATAATATGACTTTCACGGAAATTAGTGTGCAAGAGTTGCATGAAACTACTGTATTTGTTATTCATTGAATTAAGGCATGAGGAGCAGTGGAGCACGTATCATCATTTATACTACCAAATATATTAATTAATTAATTAGTGAATCATCGATCATTAGATTTAATTGGAACTGTTGATGATCATCAGTTGTGGTTGGATAATGACTGATTCAACTCCACTAACTTTAAAAAACAATTAATTTATATTTTATCCAAAATTAAAATAAATAAGCCTTCGTTTAACATATTCGGATGGATGAAGCAATTCTAGTTTCATATATTAAAAAAAATACCATACATTATTTAATATTGTTATATGTATATATATGTTTGTTTTATTTTAATTAGGGTTTTTAAGTTTTGTTTGACGATTTTGCCCATGATATAAACAGATTTGTTTATGTAATGAATAAAATATTGTTTTTTTGCCACATAAGCTTGTTAAGACCCGCACAATTAGCCACGTCAGCAATTTCTGACGTGGAGTGTTCAATTTGGTGTAATTGAAAAAAAATTGATAGTTTAATCACCTAATTGACAAAATTGAAAGGTGGATCACCGAAGTGGAATATGGTTTATAGTTTAGGGTACTAATTCATATTTAAGCCAAATAAAAATGATACTTCCTCCATCGTTTAATATAAGATTTTTTAGAATTGTGCATAAGTATTAAGAAATGATTGTATAATATTAAATATAATATCAAATATCTATATTATCCTTGCATTAAAAAAAATATTGTTATTTATTGTATAAAAAATAATGAGAGAACCAAAATTATATTTAAGTACTTGAGGTAATATTAGAAACTAAGTAATTAATGTTTAGTTGAAATTCTAAAATGTTATATATTAAGAATAATTTCTAAAATGTTTTATATTAAGGGACGGAGGGATTACTACTAGTAACAAAAAGAACAAAATAGTGCTCCATCTGTCCCTTAATATAAGACGTTTTATAAAAAAAATTGTCCCTTAATATATGACGTTTTAGAATTTCAAGTAATAATTAATTGTTTAGTTTTTAATATTATCCTAAATATTAAATATAACTTTGATTTTTTTACTATTTTTTATCTAATAAATAAAAAAAAAATTAACATAAAGGTAATATATATATATTTAATATTTTATTTAATATTATATAATTATTTTATTAATATTCGTGCACAACTGTTTTATATTAAAAGAACGAGGGAGTAGTACTACTCCGTAGAAACCTTGTCCGTCTGAAAAGTTGTGCCCCTCCATCATTGCCAACTTCTACGCTCCATAATCATCGATCCCCCACGGAATCACATGCCCTATCATCCGAAATCATTTGTGGGTCTCCTCTTGTCTCTACTACCACTCCTTACTTATTTGACACGTGTGGGCATCCATATTATTTAAATATTACTCCAGGAGTACTACTGTACTAGTATTCCATCCGTACTACTACTACTACTACTGCTCTCTTCTGTTTCAGGAGGTTGATGATATACCACCATCCATCCCTAATTTCCTTCACACATTATTACAACCTCAATTTTCTTTAATTGGGGGGTGGAGTGGGGGTGGGGGTGGGGGTGGGGGGGCCTCCGGTTCCTTAACGACCGGTACGTCCGGTGACCCTTTTTTTCATAATTATGAGGGAAAAAAAATAAAAAATAATAGAGCAAGTTTGAACAAAAAATTATAAAAGGAAGTACATTTTTTATTGAAAAAGTACTGTAAACTGTTTACAGTGTTTTTTCAATAAAAAACGTACTTTCTTTTACAGTCTTTTGTTCAAACTTGCTCTATTATTTTTTATTTTTTTTTCCTCATAATTGTGGAAAAAAAAAATTAACACTGTGTACCGGTAGTCCGGTACATTTGCACCGGACGCCCCCCCAACCCAATCAAAATCCTCCGACTGCTTAAATTTATTTATTATTGAAGATATTAGGATTAATTTATAATATATTTTTACAAGGAATCAAGTACAACTTTTTTATTTTTTTAAATCAGATTAGATTATGCATGCATGCAAACAAATACAAGGGAGAAAATTTAGAATTTTTTTCAATATGTTTAGTAGCATTACAATAAAAACTGTATATATCTATCATCATTATTATACTTGCATTCGGAGAATTAAAAAATAAAGCGCATTTAAGGTAGATATATATATATATATATATACACACACACACACGGTCCGGATCAAGTGTATACCCTTTATCTTACTCACCCGTGCTCATCTCCTTTTAGCGACGGACCCGGCGACCGGTTCGATCATACAAACGTCGTCTATACATTTAGCAATGCTATATGTTGTCTGTCGCTAAAAGTATAGACGACGGTTGTATGACCAAAACCGTTGCCGGGTCCGTTGTTAAAGGGGGGTGAGCACGTGTAAGTAAGATAAGGGGTATGCACTTGATCATTGTTTTTTATATATATACTAGCTGGGTCCCGTGCCTCCGGCACTTGTATGGGCAGTGAAATTTATCTCAAACTTAGAACGGCCCAGATGATTTATTAAGTGAGCGGGAAATTCAAAATCATTATTAGATAGATTAGATAGATAGATGTATTTTATTAGATAGATGTATGGACGGTGGGATTTATCTCAAACTTTGGACGGCCCAGATGATTTATTGAGTGAGCGGGAAATTCAAAATCATTTGTATTTTATTAGATAGACTAGCTGGGTCCCGTGCCTCCGGCACTGTATGGGCAGTGGGATTTATCTCAAACTTAGAACGACCCAGATGATTTATTAAGTGAGCGGGAAATTCAAAATCATTATTAGATAGATTAGATAGATAGATGTATTTTATTAGATAGATGTATGGACGGTGGGATTTATATCAAACTTTGGACGGCCCAGATAATTTATTGAGTGAGCGGGAAATTCAAAATCATTTGTATTTTATTAGATAGATATATATAATGAAAATAAGTAGTATTTTATATTTATATATATATGATTGATCATCTCAGGCCAGGCCATCTGACACGATATATATCAATATAAATTACATGAGCGTGCATTTTATTTTATATATAGGGATAGAATATTTCCGTAGATGGTGTATTATTCTTATTCATGTACGTAATCCAACTCATCATGTTGCCTAACAAGATATACAAAAGCGTAATCACATCCTTCCAAAATTTTTATTGAAAGAATTAATTAAAATTTTAGGGAGATCAGATGATCAGAAATATTACTTAATTAATTAATGAACTTTATATATATATATATATATATATATATATATATGTGTGTGTGTGTGTGTGTGTGTGTGTTTTGCATGTTTGAATTAGATTTGAAGTTTCAATAGTTTAAAGGAGGATTTGTAATTATTCTCAATTATCCCAGAAGGGATTGTCGAATTTTAGCGGTGTCAAATTAAAGTCAATATTTATACACTTCTTATTTAATAATTTGGTCCTCACCCATTATTTAATAATTGGATAATGCAATTAATTTCCCACGTATAACAACAATCATTATGCTAATCACTTTAATAATAATTTTATTTTATTTTAAAAAAAATGAGGGTTAAGAAGGCCCAGTGGCACAATCTAACAACGACAGCAGAACTTTAATAAATGGTTAAAAGGTGAAGGGAATATTAGTATATAGTTTATTTAACACTATGGGAATGTACATACATGATTGTACGTACATCGATCCCTCCACAGGTCAAACTACCTTTTCATCATTTTCAGTGGGCATGAATCAATTTGTCCTGAGAATCAATATCTTCAGTTGATCCCCCATATCTTTTCTTTTTCTTCTTTTTTTAATTAATTAAAATGATGATTACTTAATTTAGATTGATCAGGTTTAATTTTATGGGTGACCTAACTTCTTATCATCAATCGCCGACACTCCATTATTATATATATATATATATATACAACTCTTTCAAACTCCAGTCCTCTTGTCTTATTGTACTCACTTTTCCTTTTCTTTTCCCCCCACACAACAAACCAGAACAAAAATAAAAGTAGCTAGCTAGTGATCGATCATCTCCAGTAAGTAGTACTCTACATGTGAGTTTATATATGTATATTACGTACATATATTTGAGTTTGATATAAATTAAAATTAATCTTGAATTGCATCCCTAGTTACGAGGACTGTGCGAGTGTCTCGGATTCGGTTAGCAAGAAGTTCACTTCATGATAAGTTTACTTATGTTCAATACAGTGCTGATACACATAGATGAGAGGGTGATACACTTCATGATAAATGATGAGGGTGTCCCCATTAATAATATAATGATGATTCATGTCAGATCCGACTTGTCTCACAACTCATCTTAGAATGGGAGTACTTATATCCCCCATTAATGAAAGTGAGCAAAAGTGGTAATATTGTGAGCCCACCTCTAGCTAGCAGCAGCTAAGTAGAGCAAAATATGTATGGAATGAGAGACGGTCCATGTGGTCTGTCACGAATTGGGAAAGAAAATTAACTATAGGGAATTCGCCCAAATATATACTATTACGTAATGATCATATAAACGCAAGAATAGATAGCCATTTTAATCATATCCCACCCATATATACATCATCATCACTAGAAACAGCCAATTCCATCCCTAATTAAGGTGAAGGAAAAACACGGGCTGCCTAATGCTACCAGCTTAATTGCTTATCTTGGATAAAGCTGGATCGAAAAGTAGGGTGAAAAGGAAAAAGATAAAGTGTTAGATGTTTGGTGCGACAAGAATTATATATGCTAACCAAAATAAAGTTGATCGCCCAATAATTGGGTACATGTATGTAAATAGATATACACAGACACAAATATAATTGTAAAAAATAAAGGAAGGAAAATACGAAAAAGAAAGTTGCCAATGGAAAAGATGGAGTAGTTAGTATATATGCATATTAGCATAAAGTGAATTTTATGATAAGTTCGTTTTATGTCTAATATGATATTGACACGTAAACGAAAAGATCATCCTCTCACTTATATGTCAACACTACATTAAACATTAACATATATATTTATAAAATTCACTTCTTACTAATAGCATCCATATATATATATATTTATGAGAGAGAATTGAAGGCAAGGGGAAAGAATCATTCTCTATATGTGTTTGCCATTGCCCATGTGAACGTGGCCATATAAATTAACTATCCATTCCATTCCATTATTTTCTATGGCCTATCGCTTATCGCCTATGTGTGAGTGTTATATATATATATATATATATATATATATATAGAGAGAGAGAGAGAGAGAGAGGTAGTTTCTTGGTTTGTTTGTTATTATAGTTTAGATAACAATGGAGTAAGGTTCAAACGGTCAACCTATGTAGAGTGAAGAGAGAAAGAGAGAGACTTTTCGGTTACCATAATTCCTCCTCCTCACCGTATTCGTTTCTCTGCTCATTCATTCCTTTTATTATTATTATTATTATTATTATTATTATTATTATTATAGGTAAGGTAGCCACCCAACCAACTGTTGTCACTCCCTATAGCTAGCTAGCTCCCCTTCTTATTCTTCCCATCTCGATTCTTTCACTCCCCAATTCCTTTCTTTTCATTCAACCCCCCCCCTCTCTCTCTCTCTCTCTTCTTCCTTCATTTCAAAAATAATACTAAAACATAAATTAATTAATTAGATGGGCTTTGATAATATTTGTGACACAGGCCTTGTGTTAGGCTTAGGTTTTTCATCCTCGGTGGAAATTACTACTCCGGCGAAGCCCACCGATAATCCGAGGCCCAAGGCGGCGATAAGTTTTGAGCCGTCGCTGACGCTGGGCCTGATTTCGGGCGAAAAGGAGGTGGCGGATGGAACAATTGGTTATAAGCAGGCAGCAGGTGATTTGTACCGCCAAGATAGCGGGGCATCCTCTTTCTCGAATGCAAGTGTGAAAAGGGAGAGAGATCAGGTGGGAAATGGAAGTGAAGAAACAGAGACGGCTAGAGTAATTTCTTCTTCCAGAGTAATTAGCGACGAAGACGATGATGGTAGTAATGCAAGGAAGAAGCTTCGACTCACCAAAGCTCAATCTGCCCTGCTTGAGGAAAGCTTCAAACAACATAGCACTCTCAATCCTGTAAGTCTAATCTCTCTCTCACAAACACACGCACACAAACACACTAGCTAATCATGCAAGACTAATTATGGTTGGTGGTTGAATTACTAGCAGAAACAAAAGCAAGAGTTAGCAAGGGAGCTAAATCTTAGGCCGAGACAAGTTGAAGTCTGGTTTCAGAACAGGAGAGCCAGGTAAATCGATCTACCTAGCTACTACCTACGTACCAATTATCCATATTTATCCAATTAATTTAAATTCCATAAAAACCCCATTCATATATCAAAATAAGAATATATAATTAAAATTTTGTTTAATTTTCCATGTGAATCTGAACGTTAAATTGTTATGTATAGGACAAAGCTGAAGCAAACAGAGGTGGACTGCGAGTACTTGAAGAAATGTTGTGAGACGCTAACGGATGAGAACAGGAGATTACAGAAGGAGCTTCAGGAACTGAAAGCACTCAAAGTGGCCCAACCCTTGTATATGCAGCTGCCGGCAGCCACCCTCACCATGTGCCCTTCCTGTGAAAGAGTCGGCGGTGGCGCCGGCGCAGGCGCAGGCGCAGGCACAGGCACAGACACGGACAATTCTTCAAAGAGGCCCTCCTCCTTTGCTCCAATGGCTCCAATTCCAAAGCCTCATTTCTATAATCCCTTCCCTAATCAATCGGCAGCTTGTTAGCATAATTAATTTAATTTCTCTCCCTCTGTTACTAGCTATCTAGGTACGTATGTAGATTACATATATGGAAAATCTGCACAACCCCTGTCTTTTTCAGTTAAGGGCTTGTAGTGAACAAAGGATCTGCACAACCCCTTTCTTTTTCAGTTAAGGGCTTGTAGTGAACAAGGATCGACATAGTATGGTATAGTATAGATAATTTGTAGAAAAAAGTGTACGCAGTAGATATTATTAATCAATCTTAATTAATTTTCCCTCCCTCTATACATGTTTGTGTGTGTATATATATATATATTAATGAATGAATGAATTTATTTAATAAAATATGTTAAATTAAAATATATCACATCAACAATTTATAAAATATTTATAAAATAATTTATTTATGTAGGATTATTCTTTAATTAATTAAAGGAGGAAAAAGAGATGGATAAAATCAGTTGAAGGAGGTAGCTAAGCCTATGCTATCTAGGTTATGACTTATGAGATGAGACATGACAGGAATTGAAGGAGGTTGGGTCACGTGTATTTGTCTGTAGCATGTAGATAGAAGAGACTAGGGGGAATTATATTGTAAAAATGGATGGTGAGAGACGTGTAGGCCGGGAATGGAATGCAAATTGAGCTCAAGTAACTACATTGTTTGACAAAATAATTAATTATGAGTACTTTTACATGGATATTTTTATTGAATATTTTTAATTTTTTTTCTTCTTGTGATTTTTATAAAATATATAATATTTATTTCAATTAATTATATACACCAGCCAGCCAGCCTTAATTGTGACACACGTGGATGGAGGATCAATTAGAAAGATATTTTACATTAATGGGGATGGGGGTTGAAAGAAGAGATTTATGAAAAATTTGGGCCCTTTTTAAAAAAAATCCCATTTTGGGTCAGAGCCTGAGCTCAACCTGGCCGCAGCATTATGTACATAGAAGGTACATATACAAATACTGAAATACCAAGACAATGTTTGGTGACAACTAAAATATGTCCATTACATTTGTAAAATTATCAAACAACAGTTCGAGAAATTTGACGGCCAAAATTGTCGGAAAACATAAATATAATCGTTCTAATGCATAAAGATAATACTTATTTAATAGAATATTATATTTATAATTAATCACACCACTATAATTTCAAATTTCTAACCAACTAATTACTCCTCAGAAATGTTAAAAGTCAGTCAATGCATGTGTTTAGTTGGTACCCACAGTCGGGCACTTATTATTATTATTATTACTCTGTAATTAATTATGTTAAGCTACTTGTTTGACGGTTCATCAAAATATATACTACTAGTATGAATATAATTTAATGGAAATGGGAAAAGGTTGCCGAATTGAAGTTCTACTGGACTAGATCAGGCGTCATTTTTGCTTGAGATACACGATATAATGATTGCTCATACGACAAGTGGAGTTCCTTTGCTGACTCTCTGATTAACCATCATCATGGAATATTATCTATATATATATATATATATATATATATGTATGTATGGGTCCAAACAACATTAACATCATTTGTTGCCAAAGACTCTAAGATACTACTACTACTACTACTATCATTTATAGTCTTTGATCCTCTGGACCAACAATATCTTATAATGGAACTTTCTGCGAACCTACCACTCCTTTCTGATTTCAGATATTATACTCCATTACTCGATTGATCAAAACTAACCAATTCTCCTTAATATATACTTCTTTCGTTTTTAAAAAATTATTATTTTAAAAGAAAAAATTTATTTTATTTATAATTTTTTAGAAGAATAAATTATTTACTTTCTTATATTACCTCTACATTCTCTCATTGTTTCAAGAAATTCTCTCCCTTATATTAATAGTTTTTAATTTTCCATAAAGGGGTACTGATAAAATTTCAAACAAATTTTAATTGTTTAATGGTAGTATTAAATGACTTTCTTAATGTATGTGCAAAAATCTTAAACGACAATCTTTTAGGAACAGAGGGAGTACTATAGATACCTTATGTAAAATAAAATAAAAAATGTGTAAAATATAAAAGATTAAATAAAAAAGTTAAAAAAATTAATATAAAAAAATAACTAAATTTATAAAAACAAAACAATGCGACACAAATTCATCGTTGTTAATAAGAGATGACATCTTTTTCTAAACCTTTCGGTTCAAACTATAATATTATTAATGATTTTTGATAATTAATTTATAATATTTATCATTATCATATTAATTAAAAAAAATTCATCAATTTTAAGTTTACAAAAGTTTGATTTAAAAAGTTTAAAGTTCCTAAATCTTTTTTCACGTAATAGGCTTTCCTTTTTCTTAATAATAATTTTATATATTGAAGCGCATAATAAATAATCATAAAATAATGACCGGTACGTAGAATATGTTGATGATAAATTTTGGAGTCTATATAAAGGACTTTTTAATTAAGCGAAGTTATGAGACTATTTCCGTTTTTATAGCAATCTTTGTATCACTTAAAATTCGCACATACACATGCATGACTACGTTACCAAATAAAAAAACAAAGTTGGAACGACACACGTCTTGTGTTGGCCAAATTGTCGGTCGGTTTGTCCATTAGTATTCCTATTCTGTACATACATTAAGTTATTCCAGTATGCATGTATGGAGTAGGAGTAGGGGTAGGGGTGATCATTCGGTTATAATCGAACCGAATAAGCTATTCGGTTATAACCGAAAATCGAAATAATGATGATTTTGCTATCCGAACTAATAACCGAAATTTAACAATAACCGAATTACCGAATATCGAATTATCGAATTGTAATTTCGGTAATTCGGGAAAAACCGAATTACTGTTATTATTATTATTATTATTATTATTATTACTGTTATTATTATTATTATTATAATATTATTATAAAATTAATTTTTTTAATAAGTAATGTTCGGTTATTCGGATACCCGAATAACCTGTTTTTCCAAACCGAAACCGTAATCGAATAGTGAATAATAATTCGGATATAACCGAAATTGTAAAAAAAACCGAAAAACCGAAATAATTCGGTTAAAAAATTTCGATTCGGTTCGGTATTTCGATTTAATAAGTTTTTTGCTCACTCCTAAGTAGGAGTAGTGATTTCCTTATACTACTATATTTTAATAATATGTATAATATATACTCCCTCCGTTCCTTAATATATGTCGTTTTAGAGAAATGTTTTTGTTCCTTAATATAAGTCGTTTTAGAATTTCAAGTAAATATTAATTGCTTAGTTTCCAATATTACCCCTAATATTAAATGTAACTTTGGTTCTCCCAATATTTTCTGTCCAATAAATAACAATCTCTTATTTCAATACAAGGGTAATATAGACAATTGATATTATAGTTAATGCTATACAATCACTACCTTAATGATTGTGCATAACCTTAAAACGACTTATATTAAGGAACGGAGGAGTAATATTACTATATGTTTGGTCAATCCCATTGAATGAATTGGTACTATGTCTGATTCAGATTTACGCATACAAAGTAGCATCAATTACGGGATTAGCTTATCCTGAACTCCCATAGGATTGCATAAAGGGTCGGGGGCGGTCCGGTGCATTTATTGACCGGTACTGTACCTTTGTTATTATTATTTTTTTAATTACAATTATAAGAATAATAAATAAAAAATAATAGATTAAGTTTGAACAAAAAATTATAAAAAATATATATTTTTAATTAAAAATACACTGTAAACAGTGTATACACACACACAAACACAGCCCAAAAGTTAGTGCTTGATTCGTGGGAAATGATTAGGCTGCACTAACATTACAATATGACCGTCTTGCCAAATTAAACAATTTACTCCAAATAATATACTAGTACTATAATTCTATTTAAGTAGAGTAGTTTTATTAGCAAATTTGACAGAAATATATATAGGAATCCAATTTCAACAGCAAATTTATGATATTTCATCTGTTAAATCGAACTGGACATGCAAGAGCTGTCTCTGTAGTCTGTCTGTACATATTACCACCAAAGAGTAGTAGCTAGGACGTTCACTCATTTAATTAATTAATGTTCTATAAACAGAACTTAAAATGGCTACCATCGAAAAACAAGAAGACGACCTGTATAAGGAGCTAGCTACAGCTAGACACATATATAGCTCAAAGCCTCAAACTAATAATGGAGCTAGCTAGGTTATATATATATATACTAGCTGGGTCCCGTGCCTCCGGCACTGTATGGACAATATGATTTATATCAAATTTTGAACGACCAAAATAATTTATTGAGTGAGCGGAAAATTTAAAATCATTTGTATTTTATTAAATTATTATTAGATTATTAGATAGATAAATGTATTTTATTAGATAGATGTATGAACGGTGGGATTTATCCCAAACTTTGGACGGCCCAGATGATTTATTGAGTGAGCGGGAAATTCAAAATCATTTGTATTTTATTAGATAGATATATATATATATATATATATATATATATATATTGAAAACTCTATATATAATGAGGTGTGTGTATATATATATATATTTGTTATCTGATTCGCCAATGCATGTAAATAATGTTGGACAAAAAATTAAGAAATGACAAAAATAGCTTCTAGGCTAGGCTGCCTGATGAAATATAAATGGTACGAGCTAGTGCAAATATATATATATATATATATATATATATATATATATATATATATATATATTGGTTGGCTGTGCATATTTGACATAATTGGGATGAAATCAAATTATTTGTGCTTGAAACTAAAAACAATATAATTATGATGCATACTTTTATTTAACCAGCACATTGTTTTCTTATTTCTTCAAATAATTAAAGAGGGTTGTACAATTAACTATTGAAGATTCTCAAACCTAAATGAATTCTTCAATGGAGGACTATGACTAACCCTACGTTTAACTAATTCAAAAGATTATTATTATTTTTTTATTTTGCATTTTACACAAGTTTCAAAAAATTTCTTCAAGGTATACATCAAAACATGTGAGAGAGATAGTTTGATACGTAAGATCCCAAATTACTACCAACAAATTAAAATTTGATTTGGGTCGGATTGGGCCCAAGATGTTATAATTAGTACTAAGTTATTAAATGAATAGTAAATTAGTCCTATCATCCATACAAGAGAAGAGAGAGATTTTACCCTGATATTTATAAGCATAAATATTTCAGTCCAACTTTGAATTCTTGAGTTGGAACTCATTTAAAAATTAAATTAATTTAAGATTTGATATGTAAACTAGGTTTCATATTCTCACTAATCCTCAAAGAATAAAATTCATAAATAAAAATGGTTCAATATCCATTTCAATCGCAATTAATTAAACACAATTTTTTTAGAAATGAGTCATTCTATTTCTACTTTCATTACTCCAATTCAAACGTAGCATAAATACAAAGATATCTCTCGAAGGATTTTGAGGACAGAAAGGGCGACCATCCCATAACTTTTGTAAAGATAATATTAGATATTTTAAACCTTAATTGATGTTCAACTGTCACGCATGTTATATAAATCGTTAATTAAAATCATTAATGTCCAATTTTATTTTATTTTTGTCCGCTACAAGGTCCAATTTTTGATTTGATGAGATGTTGCTGTTTATCATTTAATTTTCAATATTTTATTGATTGATTTAGGACCCAGTACTTTTTCTTTTTTCATAACACCCTTGTATCTTTTACATATAAATTTGTATAATTCTCTTTTCAATTAGCTGACTGATTGAAACATGACTTTTAGGTCAAATTTCAAGTTTTGAATAAATTTTGGGTTAAATTTTAAATTTAAATCGAATCAAATACATCTAAATAAGACTTTAAACTACTAATTTAATAATATTTTTTTAAATCATTTTAATTCATTATAAATTCACTCAAAAACGTGACTGAAAATATTATTGTTAACACTTAAAAAAGTAAAGACGCAAACATAGTGAAAAACTCAGTCTCAAATGTGCCAAACAATTGATAGGCCAAGATTGATTAATGGGCAAGAGATATAACTGAAGAAATTAAGACTACTTGAATTCAAACTTTGTTAACTAGTACAAATCTACCAAAAGTTTCGGGTCTTAAGTTTTTTATCAAATTATGACACGTAAACAAATTTTGGTCAAAATCAAAAATAGAGGGTGAGGGTACACAGAAGTCAGGACCATGCTAATATTCCAAATAACTCGATCAAATCAAAAGTGTATATATATATTAAAAAAAATTAAAAGTCACATTAAAATAATGAAGAAATATTAAGACAACAGAATGCATTAATTATTATACCATGAGCAATAATATTGGATGCAGCGCATGAGTAGATTTAGACTTGGACTAAACAACTTTCCACATTGCCCTTGAACGGTTTATTAACGCCAAGATTTTTTGTCACGTTCCAATCACGTAAGATGTCCTGATCTGGCACATTAAACATAGTCAATATCAAAAGTTTGACGGCTTCGACCGTCGGGGGATAGCTCAGGCGTGAGAGTCAGTACAGGCGATCATAAGGTTAACAAATGGAGGATGAAATATCAAGTGTCTCCAGAGAGATAAAATTATCAGTTGTATATGTGTGTGTATCTTTTCTTGAAGACTACCTTGCTAGGTTATACTCTCTTGTCTGATTTACCGTGCCACCCACTACCGTCTGACACAGCCCCCCACTCCTCAGCGATTTCTGCTGACTGCATGCACGTTGTCACCTTTTTCATGCACTGTTTATGCCGTCAACCGGTTATAATCCCATCCACATTAATGCATTGCAGTTACAACAGTCAACTATAATGTTTTTTCATCATTACAAGTCAAAGATTGAGATATTAAAATATCTAATGGGTCAACCCACAGATCCGACCCGATCTTGTAAGGACTTAACGGAAACAGTATAGTGACTAGGCCAAATAACATTAAGACCTATTAGACTAACTAAATAAATAGGCCCAATAGATGAAATATAATGAGCCAACATGTATATATCTTGGACTGTGAAATTCATATAAATATGGATCGTATTAATTAATTTATATATAAATTGAAAAATGTAGAATTAATTAATTAAGCAAGAAGTGAAGAGCCATAGAAAGAGGATAACACGACTGCAACCAAACAATATTGACCTGCTAACCACAAACACAATACTAATACTAATATAGTCAAGTATTGTATCAATATTTAATTTGATGCAAATTCTTATAACTATAATTTAGCTGCCTATTTTATAAGAGTAATACTAATATAGGATTAAATTAATTTGATAAATTTTTAAATCTAAAACAAACATAATACATGATTTCATTATTGTTGAAAATTACATTTAAGTATATAAATTTTAAATTTAAAAATATCTAAAAACTTTCAAAAGTCAAAACTTTTACACAGGTACAGGGAGTATTAAAGATTCAACTGAACAAAAATAAGTATTGATAATTTTTGAAAACTCCAATTTCCAGCAAATTAGCAATACTGGAAAAGAAATAATTAGCCGGCAAACCCTCCTCAGTCCTCACCAAGCGCACACCTGGTTTCATAAAATAAAATGTTCGGTCTTGAATTTGACAAATGCTTCCAGTAGATGGGATCCTTTCTTCTTTCTCAGATAAGTGGTCGCCAAATTTAATACAGACGACCAGGTAAACCTTATTTCTATAAATAATGTAATCATACAAATACAATATATATATATATATATATATATATATATATATATATATATATATATATATATATCAGTAAAGTTGTTGTCATTAAGTATTGTGAAAAATTTGCTCGAGAGCTAATTTCTAAATTGTACGAGTAGTAGAGTTACTGAAATTATGATTTGTTTCACTATATAAACTGACCACAAATCACATTGCTTGCAAGGTGTTTGATATGTTGTCTCACTCACATTTGTAAGAACACTAACAACATTCAGGATTGGGATTGGTACATATCTACATATCGTTTTTTTGCACTAGTTCTTCAGTACAATAATATTGCTCTTTGCTCAATTCTACATTATACTTAATAAAGGTGTTCTATTTCACTATTTGGTACTAATTCTAAGTTCTTGCAAAGATTCTCTCTATATTAAAATTGGTTCATTAGGATAGAGTTAGTGAATGAAAAGAAGTAACCAAAATTGCAACACTGATTTAATATTTTGTCTTTGAATCTTGACGTCTGATCTTTTATGATTTCTATTTGCTAACCACTTAACGGATATGACAGTCATACACATCACTTAGCTACTTACATTTTAATGCAGTGTATCAAAGTGGAGATGAATTCTCATAACAATATGGCTACCAGCTTGGTAAGATTTGGATTTTGTTTGAATTTCATATGAAGGAATGCATATCGGAAATGCAAAATATCAGAATTTTAAAATTAATCTTTAAATTGTTCATAACAGTAAGTTTTTCTTAGCACTGTGTTGTAAATCTCAAATGCTTGGTTCTGTGTAATAATACTATCATATATATGTGTGTATATATGAATAGAGTGTCCTTACTTGGCTTGTAGGAATATACTGAGCAGACTAGATGTCGTAAGCTGGCTCAGTCATCTTCTTTTTACCGCATGATATATTCTGAGGTGAGTGGAGGTTTCACTTGATTATAAAACCTTGCTTTTGTTAATACTCTATTTTCTTACCTGAAATGGTGCATATGTTTCGTGTCTGAAACTAATCTACCATGCTGCCACCTTCCTGTATTGATTCTGGTGGTAATATCATCTTTTTCAATATTTTAACTTCAAATTTTTGTAAACTCTAGTATAAAATGTTGTCACGTAATATAGCGTGTTTGTCATGACTACACTTATTATGATATTATGGCATGACATTTCAAGCAATAGGATATTTATGCTTCTTCTTTACTATATACACAAAATTCCACACATGTCCAATACATGGTGTATCATTGTGTTTGAACTTTGAAATGGGTACTTAATACTTTCTTAAGACAGGTGCATCTGGGTTTTGCTCATAGGAATGCAAATGGGCTTGAATAGTTGAATATCTTGCATTAGTTGAACCAAGCAGCTGATAATTTCATTAAAACAAATTATTCTTAAATCTTAATGATTTAGTTTGTTCTTACAAGTGATGCCATGTTTTTTGGTCTTATCTTAATTGACAGTCAGGTGTTTAATCATCTATTATACAGATCGAAGAGGTTGGATGGGAGCATCTGATGAGGCTGGGAGAAGATCTTACATTTATTAGCTTCCGCATCATGTGAGATTCTCTTGCCTTTGTAAAAATCTTTTACTTTTTCTAACAAGTATAATACTTTGCCTGTATCTTTCACCATCTATTTGACATTAAAGAGGAACTACTATTTGACTTGATACTCTGCATAAATTACCCTTTCCACTCCTACAGGGACCAGAATCTCGAGGTCCAAGTAGGATCCCTGGTATCTCGGAGTTAGTTGGAAAAGGCAAACAGGATGACTGGTTATATACCTGCCTTGTCAAAATCCGTAATTTTGCTTCTGAAATTTGGGAATAATCACCATCTCTATAAGCTTTAGGAATTCCAGTCGCTTATGTTCCAAGTCTTACCCCCTTTTTCTCTGTATATATATATATATATATATACACACACACACACACACACACACACACACACACATCCATCTTTAATCTATCTATTGGTCTATTTTTTTGTCATAGTTTTCTTTATTACTGTTTATGTGTATTTTCATTTAGCATTTAACTAGAGGGGCTCACTGGCTTTATTTTTGAGCGTCAGAGACAAAATGGGAAGAGTGCATGTCATGGAGATTTTGTTGGATAAAACATATCCCAAATGTCCACCTGCAATATCTGCGGTTCGTTTCCTCTAGCCTCGTGTATGCTTTAGCTATTTTACTACAATTCTGAACACAAGTTTTGTGCCTTGATCAGGATGTGCCTTATATTTTAAGTTTGGACTGGTCAATAAACTATAGACTCAAAGATGTTGTGCGGCAATTTCGGGAGGTATTCATGATTAATTTCTTAAAGCATTTTAACCAACTTCTTCATTCTTATTCAGTCTCTTACAAGAGTAACTGGAGGCGATGCATGATCTCTTATTATTAACTACTTTTTATTATTATTACATATTGTAAAAGGATGCATACTCCTGTTAACGTAATACAGCATCTAGAGAGGCTTCAGGAGTTTTGGTCTGCGTTGGACGATATTGACCAGTCTCTTTGGGTTGTTGATCCAAAACAACCAAGTCGTGCAACGCCTTATCGCCAAATTAATATAGGTGACTGTTTTGTTAATTTTTGTCTACAGCGGTGGCTGCTTTCCTCCTAACCCATACTCAAAGGGATGCAATTGAACTGAGCTGTGGATGGA
The DNA here is from genome assembly GCA_020205505.1 of Panax japonicus. Taxonomy (NCBI): domain Eukaryota; kingdom Viridiplantae; phylum Streptophyta; class Magnoliopsida; order Apiales; family Araliaceae; genus Panax; species Panax japonicus. The sequence continues at coordinate 11,301,516 of CM035095.1, read as the reverse complement.
CCTGGCTTGTCTTAATTATGCATTTGCTTGTACAGTAAATGAACCAATCTGGAACTTTATGCTGAATTTCTTGTAAGCCGAAACATGGCCAAGTTCAGCCAGCTCAAGTCAATATTTTCTTGACATAGTGTTAGCCCAATCCCCATGATGGCTGCTTAGTGGTAGAATTTGTATCTTGCCATAACATTGTATATTAGAATAAGAGAGAGAAAATAAGTAAAACAAGCAAATACGTTTGAATCCTTTGTGAGTCGTGTGACGTCATTTAAATTTTTTTTTTGCTGCTTTACAAGGATAAGAGTCATACACCTTTCATTCAAATGCAAATTTAAGACGAGATATAACATTCTCAACCGAGCCAGCCCAAGCTTGGTTTGCAAGTTTCCGAGTGTACAAGAGCCAAGCTTGAACATTCATGCTTTAGGCTTGGGTGACCAAAGCCAGGGTTGAACACTAATAATAAGCCATGCAGAGCCTAGATAGTCTGGAACTCTTGGCACAGTTCATTTGCAGACCAAATGCACTCTCTTTCTCTCTCTCTGATTTTATTTGCCCTGTGTTTACCTTTTTCAGGAGATGATTGCTTTGTCATTTTGTTCATAAATGCCAATGATCCACGATCTTTACCGGAGTAGGAATTCACCTTGAATTATGTACCATTGTTACTACTGCCAGCTTGTTAATAGTAATGAATTTTAAGTTTTGGTAGGTGTCGCTTTATGGGTTCCGATCAAAAGGTAAGCTTGTTGAGAAAGATATGGAGGAGAAATTGCAAAAGATGGTATATCCTCAAATCTCTTTCTTTCTTAGTTCAGCTTCTTTATATTTGGCAACGTCAATTATTTTTCCTTGCAAACCTTTGGAGATATTAAGTATTGTGGTTACGATTTTGGAATTTCAATATGTATTCATATACTTCCTTGACTTGAATTCCTTTATGCTGCGTCAAAAGTTAATTCTAAACTTGTACTCAAATACTTGTATGAATTGAATTACTTTTCCAGTTTGAAGTTTTGTAAATTTGTACTTGTATGAATAAATACATTGCAGGACTGACTGCATTTGTAAGGATCTTGTTTGAATTTCATATTTGAAGTTGCGTTCGGATCTATTCATTAAAAAGTTATGTTCTGCAAAAGCAGAGTGTTCATATTTTCTGTACAGCATTTGCTTCATCAGAACTTTACTTATCCTTAAAATTTTCCTTCCTCGCTCTGTCTGAATAGGATGAAAGACAAACTACTTCCTGAAAATCTTTCAAGTATATTTGAGACGCAACTTCCAGGACCTCCCATTGTCCAGAAGAATGATCAGCAAACTGAATGTGGAATTTGTTATGCACAATATCTTCCCTTTGGTAATGCCAACATTGCTGTTTTTATTGTTTTCAAGGCACAAAGCTTATATATTATTCTTTCCCATTGACATGATGGTTTAAGTAGATGACGAACTTGGAGCTAGCAGTGGAAGTGGAACTGATTACACATGTGATAATAACGTCTGCAGTAGGGCCTACCATAGTGTTTGTCTTGGAGATTGGTTGCGTTCCATCACAACAACTAGGCAGTATGTTTAGTTCCCAATTCTCTCTTTTCGTGATTTTCTCAACTTTTTATTTTGACAATTATTAACTTACAGGTAATATTTATGATGGTGATATTGTCAGAACTAGGAGGAGTTTGTATAATGGGATTGATGCTGTTATCCTCACTTTTATGCCTTCTATAGCACCATAGCACACGTTCTAAGCTAGTAAGGTGCACCTGTTTTGTGTTTGGAAGCAACATTCATAGTTTGTAGCCCGTAGTAGGCATATCAGTTCAACATAGCTTGCAGCAGAGTACTGAATATCTTTTACTACTGAAACAGTAAAATTCTGGCTATTTTGAAAAATTCTTTTGTTTCTTTCAATCCAAATGCTATACGATGCAGGATGAATGAACTTGATCACAGCAGGAAAAAACTTGCCTTGTTAGTTTGGCACAAAAAAATTGACATCATTCTTAAATCTATAAGATTTCTGTGAGTTTGATTTCTATTCAAAATTTCCCTTTAACCATTCTAAGAAAACTTTCGGTATGAAGGAAAATAGGGGCATCAACCAGAGTAGTAGCTCCCAATCTCTGTTGTCTCTCTTGTTACCAAGCATATTTTTCTAACCAAGCAAGCTAGGAAAGAGTAGTTAGGAATAGCTATAGGATACAGAAGTACTCGATGAGCTCTTGTCTAATTAATGCTGATGCATAACAGCATAATTGTAGGCACCAGAAGGAAAATTCAAAATTGAATTGAACAATAGTAGAGTTTTAATAATAGGGATATCAACTGAGTTGCTAATGATATATTAATAACTTAACTTTGACATGTAAGGTAGTTTCAGCATCGTCAATATTTCTAGCTGTCAAGGTCAGGGACGGGGGTCCTAGTTCAAGCCATTGAATACTCCCTGATAATATATATGCTCAAGTCTTAAACCTTTATAATCTCTTATGATTCTTTGCAGGTCATTTGATGTTCTGTTCGGGAATTGCCCATACTGTTCAGAGCCAGTTGCAGTCAAAATCAACAATAAGAGGTAAATCAACCATTATCAAGTCTTGAATCCTCATGGAACATTACCGGATTGTGTGTCAAACTGGATTGGGAGTCGGAACCAAGTTATTTGTTTCAAATGTTTGTCCTATCGGGCGTTGGTTCATTCACAATATTAGCTTGGTGAAAAGACATCCCTGCCATCTTATCTTAGAGAGGCGTACAAAATATTTGAAATGATGGTAGGTTGAAAGTCTTGCCCAATCCACAGCAAAATAGTGTCTACTCTACTACTTGGGCTCGAATCTTTGGAATGAGTTACTTTCTATGTCCAAATAATATGAAAAAGTTTATGGTACGACGTTATAAATCTATCTTTAATGAAAAGGGGACAACTTTATTGTTATTTGGCAATATTGTTATTAATTCAATTAGATGGAATCATCATTTTTAGTATTACAAATGAAATGCAATATTTTTGATAGATTTTGATAGTTTTACCATTTGTCATTTAAGAACGTAGTATCTGATTATGCAACGTGAAAGGTACTATATTAGCTCAAGTGCCTAAGATACAATTGGTTGGTTGGTGGGGAATTTGAAAAAAGTAGTAGCCGTTTTGATTTTTATGAACAGACATAGAGGACTGGTAGACCTACGATTTATACCCAAAATTTCCCAAGACCTTGTATACCTAATCTTTTACCATTAAGTCAGTCATGGTGGACCAGTGTCTTTTGGATGCACGCGGCCTTGAAATTTTCTGTTCCACCCAAATGGGTCCATACTGTACTAGCTTACGGACCCCTGGCCCTGAACCAAAGAATTAGGATGCATCCAAACAAAGCTCAAAAGTTTGACATTATACCAAATTCTGTCCTTCCTATTGAATTCACTGTTTCTAATACCCCATAAACTAATTACTAGTCCTCTGACAGCATAGGTAGGTACAATTTCTTTTTATACTTAATAAGCACATAAAAAAAAGGATAAAAGAAGTATGTACCCTTAATATGTTCCAATAAGTGATATATATATCATATTTTGGTAATACAATAAAATATATTTGTTTTTTTGAACGGACTAAAAAGTATCTTTAATTCTTTTATGCGTTGTTTTGCTTCAAGTGTCTGAAGTAAGTCCCCCTAAAAGATGAGCGGCAGACAAGTGAGATCGACTAAAACAATTGCATGGTAAGAGTAGTAAATTTATTAAAAAGTGGAGAATTATTATACATCATTTTCAGAATCATTGCAAGAACATTAAATGGCAATTGGCTCTGCAACAAAATACAGACACAATAATAACATCACACTGACTCATCGCCAACAAAATAACCTCTTAATTTTTAAAAGACCTTTGTAGAATTAAGATTTTTATTCCCTCCATACCCTTAATATGTATCAATTTTAACCTTAAACACGCAAAAAGTGTGTATATATATAGGGGCATATTAATGGACTCGCATCACATAGGTCCGAATTGAAACATATATATATATATATATATATATATATATAATTTAGTTAGATGCCTGCCACACACTCGGGCGGGGTAACGGGGTAGCGCGATTTGTCGGTGCAGTAATCGTAGATCATGTGGTTCATGCGAACCCATCTGTAGCGTCTAGCTTCCTCTGCGCTGAGTTGTTGGTACGCAGCTCCCTCCCACCAGTTCCTGGTGTTAGTGGCACAAGTACTTGGCCCGGGCACGGGGCATCCTTCAATGTCAAAGTCCTTGTAGTATGAATAAAACGGGGCTTTGCTCCAATCTATCTTCTCTATTCCACCTCTAGTTGCCCAATCATCTGCTTCCCACAATGTTGAGTACACTCCCATTGGTTGAGACTTTGGGAATGGAATACCTCTAGCCTCATTGTTCTTGTATACCCGGATAGGCACCTCATCCACATAAAACCTATATATATTATTTATACAATATTCGTGAATTCGGTTAGAAATAAATTAATTATGATCTAAAACTAAAATTGCACAAGCATTTGCACTGAATTTGATCACTTGAGTCATATACTATGATCGATGAGTGGTTGGTTGTATGTTGACTAGACAGACACAAATGATACTCAATAATTATAGACGTACAACGGACTTGACATATGAATATAATATAGAGCTATGAAGTAGATGTGGTTGGTTAGACATACACAACATGGAAGTGGTTCCACATAATGGTGTAGGTGTGGAAATCTAATGCAGGATCAAACCAAAGATTAACCCTTTGTTCTCTATCACCCTTTCCGTGAGCGTACACATTGGTTTGGACTGTGGTAGGCTGTCCGCTACGATTCCCCAAGAACTCAAAATCCAGTTCATCACGTATGGTATCTGTTGGGTTATGATATTTTTCCTATCTTGGACCGAGTAAATTGAGCTTCTTTATTAAAATTAGCCCATTGGGCTGTTATAATTAAGTCACGGGGCTCATTGGGCCCAATCGTTGTACTAATTTCCTTTAATCCTATAAGACTGGGTCGGATCTATATGTTGACCCATTAGACATTTTAATATCTATTATCTTTGACTTGTGATGATGAAAAAACATTATAGTTGACCAAAGTTCCTGCCATGCATTAATGGTGATGGGATCATAGTCGGCCGGCGGGACAAAACAGTGACCAAAAGCAGTAGATAAACCCCATGCAGTCGTCAGAACCCATCAGGTCAGGGAGGTGTCAGACAGTAGTGGTTGGCACGGTAATTCAGGCAGGGACGGTGTATCTTGGAAAAGAAGCTTTCTCCAACAGGTACGATCTTATACCTTTCAAATATATTCACATTCTCTCACCCATACACACGATCAAGCATTATCATATCTCTATACACTAGACATTACATTCCTCCATTGTTAACCTTGTGAACACATACTAATTCTCACGCCTGAGCTATCCCCCGACGGAACCGCCGTCAAGCTTGTGGTGTTTATCGTGTTTACTGTGCAGGATCAGGACGTCTTACGTGATTGGGACGTGGCAAAAGATCTTGGCGTTAACATTGGCGCTAGAAGGAGGGCTGGGTTCTAGTGTCATAAAAACTTTCAATCACAATCATTTAACCTGCTTTGGAAGATGATGAGGAGTGGGGAGGGTACACCAGAAGGACAGGCAATGGATGTTAGTTCTTCACTGCCCCGTATTTCGGTGAAGGATCGTTTGGGTCCTTCTAAAAGTGCTCACGAGAGCACAGCTTCTAAGCATAATTCAGGAGATCTCCGTCCGAAGATCCACGGTGGAGCCAGACGAAGATTAGTTTTCGGTACGGATAAGGAGCGAGATCATGATCAGAGACAAACGGAACGCTCCCCTACCAGAACGAATCATAGAAGTGGTCAGGATGATAAAGCCGCCAAGCTGGCGAAGATGGCAGACGAAGCGGATAAAGCTTTGGAGGTTCTATTAAAGCAGAGAGAGGATATAGCTGAGCAGATGCTTCGGGTGGCAGAATTAAGGGACGAAGCGTCCAGCCAAGTCCGGTCCGAAAGGCGAAGTAGGCATAAGGAGATACCGCGGCGGGACGGCAAGGAACCTGAGCATTCTGCACATGTTTCTAGAGAACATTCCCGAAGTAGGAGGAAGTCGAGGAGCAGAACCCCTGTGGCCTCGAAAAAGGCACTGATGGTCATTGGTTCAAGGCATCGAGACAATGATAGACGAAGAAGTAGATCGAGGGAGGTCATGCCCGAGATTGGAGTAAGAGATTATCAACAGGATCATTCTCACAATAAGGATAGAACTGTACATAGGAGTAGGTCGAGAAGTCCCCTTAAGGCATTAAGATCGATGGGAGTAGGTCGATCTTCTCAAAGACAGAATGTTGAGCATGAAAAAGAAGTCTCCCCACAGCCTGAAGGCGTTGATTTTTTGGTGAGGGAGTTGAAAGAGCTCCGTAAGCAATTGGCTGAGGTCCAGCAAATGAAAGACGCTCCAGGAAAGAAGGCGTCCCCTTTTTCTTCGATTATCCTCCAGGAAAAGGCGGATATTACTAAAAAACTTCCTCGCATGGAAAGTTATGATGGAACAGGAGATCCTTATGACCATAGCCAGGCGTTCGATCGTCTGATGGACTACTATGACTTTACCGATGCTGCCAAGTGCCATACTTTTGTTACAACATTGAGGAAAGATGCCAGACAGTGGTTAGGAACTCTACCTTCCGATTCAATATCCTCATGGACCGAACTTTGTGATAAGTTCCATGCTCATTTTGGAAGTAACCGAAGAAGGGGAAAGCCCACAGGTTCTCTGGCACAGATCCGACAGTATACCAGTGAATCTCTGGGACAATATGTTAAGAGGTTCCGAGAAGCAGTCGGGCAAGTATCCGACCTTAATGATCTCCAGGCAGTGGGATTGTTCCAGAATGGACTGGATCTGGTTAAATCCGAGAAGTTGGTGAAAAAATTGATGTTCCACCATCCGAAGAGTTTGGCCGAAGCCTTTGATAAGGCAGAAGGCTATATTGTCGTGGAAGAAGCCATGAACAGCCTGAAACATCCTCCCTCGGATCAATTGAAGGAGACTGTAGTTCCTAAAGTTGAAGTTGATCAGAGGAGGACCGGGGGGTATAATGACCGATCGGAAGGTAGTTCAAAGAAGTATAATAGTTCCTAGAAACAAGGAAACAGTCGACCCCCTGTTGCAGCTCCAAAGGTGAATAAGATCTATACTAAGTTGAATACAGATAGATCAATAATTCTAGACCAGATTCGAAATCAACCTTTCTTCGAACCACTCCGTGATAATTATCGGACAGGACAGGGTAACCCTCGTAAGTATTGTGGATATCATCAAGCTGCAGGCCATGATACTAACGAGTGTTGTAATTTAAAAGATTTCGTAGAAAGGAAGATTAACGATGGCTTATTGGTACAGTATGTGGCCGTGAATAACCAATCAAATGTCAACCGTACTGTCCAAACGGTTCCCACGGTTCCAGTACCACCTCCCAGACATGTTGTTGATGTTATAACTGGTGGATCTGGGGGGAAATTGATAGGAAAGAAGAGAAGGGCTTACTTGGACTCGGTCATGACTGTGACGGACGCTCCCCCAAAAATTGATAGGCCATTTCCAGGAACAGTCATATCTTTCACTGATGCTGATTATCCTTCAGAACCCATTGATCCTCATGAAGGGGCTTTGGTGATCACGGCACAAGTGGGTTCTGTAGACATGAAGCGTATGATGATAGATAATGGATCTTCGGTAGATATTTTATACGCCTATGCTTATCAAAGGATGCATCTCGATGGGCAGAAGATGGAAGTCGGGCAGGAAGCACCTTTATATGGTTTCAGCAATGATCCGGTTAAAGTTGCAGGCACAATTGAGCTTCCGGTTATCTTCGGCACAACACCTCAACAGGTAGAAATAATGTGCAAATTCTATGTTGTGCACGTAGATTCAGCCTATAATGCTATCCTGGGGAGACCTACCTTGACGGCTCTCCAAGCAGTGACTTCCATCCCTCATTTTAAGATCAAGTTCCCCACGTCGCATGGAGTTGGAGAAGTGACTGGGGACTTGGATCTAGCTCGTCGCTGTTACCGGAATGCCGTCATTTCCTCTGGAATAGGAGTCAGCAAGCAAAAACAGACTATGGCGATTGAGATTGAGCCCTTTACTGAAAGTAGTTCGGAACCAATGGTTATTCCTGAAGGAAGTACGGAAGAGGTCGAGTTGATTGTCGGAAAGACAGACAAAACCGTAAAAATTGGTTCGGGGTTACCAGAACCTCTTCGGACGAACCTTATAGAGCTCTTACAATGTTATGCTGATATCTTCGCATGGGAGCCGAAGGATATGCCTGGGGTGAGCCGTAAAATTGCTGAGCATAGTTTGAATGTGGATCCTTCTAAGAAGCCAGTTCGGCAAAAAAGGCGGATCTTTGCACCTGAACGACAGAAGATTATTGATGAAAAAATTGCAAAGTTGTTAGCTGCCGATTTCATTTATGAGATTGATTATCCTGAGTGGATGGCGAATGTAGTTTTGGTGCAGAAACAGAATGGAAAGTGGCGGGTTTGCATCGACTACACAGACCTCAACAGAGCTTGCCCGAAAGACTTTTATCATCTTCCCCATATCGATCAACTCATTGATGCTACTTCGGGGTATGCTTTACTAAGCTTTATGGATGCTTTTTCAGGTTATCATCAAATATCCATGCTTAAGGAGGACATCCCGAAGACGGCGTTCATTACGCACCGTTCGGTGTATGCCTATAAGAAGATGACTTTTGGTCTTATAAATGCCGGAGCCACTTATCAAAGAATGATGAACTTCATCTTCAACAGGCAGCTGGGGAGGAATATGGAGGTCTACGTCGATGATATGATCGTAAAGAGCATGCAGGTTCATAAACATTTGGACGATCTAGAGGAGTACTTTCAAACTGTTCGTCATCGTCAATTGAGGCTTAATCCGTCAAAATGTACTTTTGGCCTCGGTGCAGGAATGTTTTTGGGTTATTTGGTCAGTCAAAGAGGTATTGAAGCAAATCCGGAAAAGATCCAGGCCATTCTTGATATGAAGACTCCTCAGTCGTTCAAGGACGTTCAACGTCTGACTGGCAGGATTGCAGCTTTAAGGAGATTCGTCGCCAAGTCTGCAGAAAGGTGCCTTCCTTTCTTTAGTGCTTTGAAGGGACCGAAGAATGCGAAGACTTTCCAATGGACTTCGGAGTGTGAAGATGCCTTCCAAGGCATAAAAGAATATCTTTCCTCTGCTCCTTTGTTAGTAAAGCCCGTTCCAGCAGAAACCTTATATCTATATCTTGCAGCAAGTTCATTAGCGGTTGGAGTGGTGTTAGTCCGAGAGATTAGTGGAAAGCAGCACCCGGTTTACTATGTCAGTCATGTTTTGAGAGATGCTGAGACCCGATATCCAAATATTGAGAAGTTTGCCTTTGCTTTAATTATTGCCAGCAGAAAGCTTCGACAATATTTTCAGGGTCGACTACTGATTGTCTATACGGACCAGCCATTGAAGAAGGTAATGGGAAGACCCGAAGTTTCAGGAAGGTTAGCAGCGTGGACTATGGAGCTGTCCCAGTTTTTCATCGAATATCATCCTCGAACAGCTATCAAGGGTCAGGCCTTAGTTGATTTTATTGTTGAGTGTACGTTCACCGAAGCCGATGTAGAACTGCCAGAACCTGAATCTTCTGATCGAGCAGTGGCGGTCCTTCAACAAGGACAGAGTGCCTGGACTCTATATGTGGATGGATCTTCCACTTTGACTGTTAGTGGGGCCGGAGTCATCTTAACAAGCCCAGACGGATTTAAAGTTCAACAAGCCATTAGATTCGGGTTTAAAGCAACAAACAACGAAGTTGAGTACGAAGCCGTATTGGCAGGTGTTCGATTGGCTAGGAGTCTAGAGGTTCAGAAAATCATCATTTACAGTGACTCACAGTTGGTCGTCAAGCAGCTGTCCGGAGATTATGAGGCTCGTGGAACTCGAATGATCAAATATTTGGCGGAGTTAAAAGACCGACTTCAGTATTTCGCTTCCTATCAATTTCAAGCCATAGAGCGAAGTGACAATACTATCGCCGATGCACTGTCTAAGTTGGCTGCTACGGATATCGATGTTTTTAATGGATCAGTTTACTTGGAGATTTTGCAGCAGCCGAGCGTTCTTCATCAGGCAGTAATGTGTATCGAGCGATCTAACTGTTGGATGACCCCCTACATCGAGTATTTGGCAGATGGCGTCCTACCTTTGGATCAAATGCTGGCAAAAACGATCAAGTACAAAAGTGCCAATTTTGTCCTCATTGATGGAGATTTATATCGATTGGCCTTTTCGTCTCCTTTGTTGAAATGTCTGGTCCCATCCGAAGCGGAATATGCTCTTCGGGAAGTTCATGAGGGTATTTGTGGAGATCATATGGCTGCTAAGTCTCTACCTTACAAAGTGCTTCGACAAGGATACTACTGGCCTACGATTTTTAAAGAAGCAACGGAGTATGTCAAGAAATGCGAAAAATGTCAACTTAATAGTCCGATCCCACATCAGCCACCTGAAGAGTTATACTCGATTTTATCTCCTATACCCTTCGCTGTCTGGGGGGTAGATATATTGGGTCCGTTGCCTAAAGCTAAAGAGCAGGTTAGCTTCGTCATAGTGGCCATTGACTACATGACCAAGTGGGTAGAAGCGAAGCCACTTCGGTTAATAACGGAGCAAGAATGCCTAAGGTTTGTAAAGGAGTCCGTAGTGTTTCGCTTCGGAATCCCCAGAGTTTTGATATCGGACAACGGACGCCAATTTGTGGGATCAAAGTTCGAGGCATTTTTGAAGGAGCTGGGAATTCAGCATAAGAAGACTTCGGTGGCTCATCCTCAGTCAAATGGGCAAGTTGAGGTGACCAATAGGACGTTGCTGAATGGGATCAAGCGCAGGCTGGATGAAGCTAAAGGAAGATGGCCAGAAGAACTGCTCAGCGTGTTATGGGCTTATCGGACTACGCCGAGAACCACTACGGGAGATTCCCCTTTTCGGTTAGCTTATGGGACTGATGCTTTAGTTCCCGTCGAAATTGGATCTCCTAGTCTTCGGGTAAGCCAGTATAAAGAGATCTACAATGATGAAGGTTTGAAGGCCAATTTGGACCTACTGGAAGAGGTCAGAGAGGTTGCCCTACTCAAATTAGCTGCTTATCAACGAAGAGTAGCTAAGCACTATAACAAGGGAGTCAAGCTTCGCAGATTCGAAGTTGGAGACTTCGTCCTCAGAGAAGCCGAAGCTTCTACACCTCAAAACACTGGAAAGTTAATGCCAAATTGGGAAGGACCGTATGAGGTAATTGAAGTATTAAAGCCGGGTACTTATCGGTTGAGATCATTGGATGGTTCCGAGATCAAAAATACATGGCATGCTGGTCGACTTCGAAAATACTTCCAATAGAGATCGGGTCAAGTCATCGGAAGTCTGTATATTATTGTTCATTATCAATAAAGAGTCACTTTTTTCACTATTGATCCTGGTCCTATTTGTCCTATGGTCACTATGTTGTAAGGAGGTATGGTAGGACTCGCTGGCCATTCGATGGCAGCCTATTTGTTTGTCTACCCCGAGTGGTAGACAAAGGATCCTATATTGATCTTATCAGGGTGGTAAATCAATGGTCACTATTGGTCCTGGTCCTATTTGTCCTATGGTCACTATGTTGTAAGGAGGTATGGTAGGACTCGCTGGCCATTCGATGGCAGCCTATTTGTTTGTCTACCCCGAGTGGTAGACAAAGGATCCTATATTGATCTTATCAGGGTGGTAAATCAATGGTCACTATTGGTCCTGGTCCTATTTGTCCTATGGTCACTATGTTGTAAGGAGGTATGGTAGGACTCGCTGGCCATTCGATGGCAGCCTATTTGTTTGTCTACCCCGAGTGGTAGGCAAAGGATCCTATATTGAATTTACTAGGGTGGTAATTCAATGGTTACAATCGGTCCTTATATCTTGATCCTTAAATCTTGGTCCTTATATCTTGATCCTTAAATCTTGGTCCTTATATCTTGATTCTTATGTTTTACTCCGACCGGTAAACAAACGATGATCTCACACTTCGGAACCAATAAGTATGTATTACTTTATTTTGTTTAAGTGTTGAGTTCAGTTTATTCAGATCGGTTAAGTTTTTTCATAAGATTTAATTCATCTTGTCTCATACATTAATCATTATATGTGTTAACTGGTTCCCTATATGAGTTCATTCCTGTTAATATTCAATTATCAAGAAAGGAATTAACTGAAAACAAACTTAGGAAATCACAGATCTACCATAAGGAAAAATAAATCATTTGTCCGATCTATTTACTTGTAATTTAATTACACTAATGAAAAAACATTCACAATGTCAATATATAAAATTTCATACGTATTTCGAAAGACAAATAATTTAAACATAAACATAAGTCTGGACAAGGAAGGCATTTAGGCACCGCCTTCACCGTCAGAATTGAGTAAGGCAGGATCCAGTTGGGCAGCAGACAGCTTTTCTTTGCCTCGTTCTCGGCAGTCTTCATAGCCTTCTGCATAAACCTTCATGATGTCCACATCGAGCTCGTCTGAATCCTTGTATTCCTCCTGGATCTGCTTTTTCAATTCTTCAGTTAAAAGTGGGCCTCTTCCTTCCAGATCCTTTATTTTTTGACGAAGCCTGTGACGTTTATGCTTATGTTTTCGCTCTTCATCTTTGGCCTTTGATTGAGCTTCGCTGACTTTTGATTGAGCTTCGCCAAGTTGTATAGCCAGACTTCGGTTGGCTGAAGAAAATTCTTCATTTTTAGTCTTCAGCAGCATATTCTCTTCAACCAAGCCGGTGTTCATTTCAGTTAAGTTGTGTTGACTGGCTTCCGAAGCGGCTAAAATATCTCTTGTGGCCCTTAGCTCATCGTCAGACGTCTTTAAATCCATGTTGGCCCGGTCAAGATCTCGTTGGAGGCCATCGATGGTGTGAAGATCATTTTCTCTGTCTTCTCTTTCTCGGGCCAAGGTCGATCTTAGCATGTTAATCTCCTGACGCATGAAATCTTCCTCGGCCTCTCCATTTATGTGCCTTGGACGTAAACGTCCGAAGACAGCATTAGCCTGTATATGCGCAAACATCACTCAAGTCAGTGTCCAGATACCCAATTAAGAAATATAAAGAAATGCAGAAACGATCATTTACCTTGGCTATATAACTCATTCCCTCATCGAGTAAGTTTCCATCCGTGTGATCACTAAACCGATGATCGTCCGAATTCCTCACAAAGGCTCCGAAGAGGTCGAAAGGAAATTTAGCATTAAACTTAGGCCACAGAGTCGGAGACCCTATGGCTTCGGCGTGATAACTTTGACCTGAAGGACCGGGTTGTTTTGGAGAAGATCTCGGCCTTTCTGGGGAGTGAACTGTTCGATCAACAGGACTAGGTTCAGGATCAGCATATATGATTTCAGGAGTTGTAGATTTAACCGGACTGTGTATTTGGACAGGAGCGGCAGATGCTGAACTCGGGTGACTGTCAGGCGTTCTCTTCCTCTTCCTGGATAGAGTTGGGAGGGCTTCATCTTGATCACCATCTTCGGTTATCTGTATTTCTACAGGCGGTACGAAGGGAGGAATGGTGGAAGAGGGAGGCACCCTGAGGTCTTCGGCCGTCAGAGGTGTTATTTTACTCTTTAATTTTTTCATTCGAAGGACGTCTCTTCGATCAGGGCGATCTAACAAGCCGCCTCTTCGAGGTACGGATTTGGTTGTTGGCTCATCTGCTGCGGTGGCTTCAGGAGGGGTTGGAATGGGTATTGATCGGGGTTTTCTGACTGCTCTCCTCTTCTGACGAGGATGGAGATTCTCTTCTAGCACTGGAGCCTCATCAGCTTTAGGGTCGTCAGTTCCGAACTCGTCTGTATGTGTTTCTGGGACTGGTTCGACTTCGGGAGTATCTTCTACTGCTAGTGTTTCAACAGTTTCTGAAGGCCTCCCAGACAAAAAATCTTCGAGCTCTTTTGTCTCTAAAGAGCTCGGTTTGATCAAAGATACTGCATAACCAAAACAACTCTGTTAGAATCGATATTATAAAAGCATTTTCAAAAAAGTCGTATACCTATAAAATAATCCTATACTTACATTTATGGTCATATAACCATGATTGTTTCGAGAGAAGTCCGTATTTCCACTCCTCTTTAGGGAAATTGTCAAAAAATTCCATCATTTCAGCTTCCCTTTCTTCGGAAATGTCTCCGAAGTCAGCAGAGATCTTCTCATCAGTAGCCCAATCAGGGAGGGAAGATATTTCAGGACCCTTGACATAGAACCACTTCTCGTGCCATCCCCTGTTGCTTGAAGGGGTGTTTACCAGCGAACGCCTCTCGAATTTTTCACCAGATTTTGGGGTTTGTTTGCTGAGGGCCTTGAATCCCTTCTCTCTGGATTGAATTATCTTATAAATGGTAAAGAAGAAATCCAAAGAGGGCTCCACACCTAATTCGTGACAGAATGCCACGAAGGCCAAGATATGAATGTACGAGTTCGGCACCAATTGGGAGAACCCTATCCCCACGAATCCCAATAAGGTCACTATGAAAATATGCAAAGGAAAACGAACCCCTTTTTCCATCAATGTTACCGGAACGGCCGTCCAACCTTCTGGCCGTTGGTACATTTTCTCTCCGGATCGGGGAACCCTAATCGCATGGGTATCCGGAATGTGGTACCTGGATCGTATCTTCTGTAGTTCAGCCTCAGTCATTTTGGAGGAGGTATTGGCATGCGAGAATCGCTCAGTGCTCCTGTAGTATTCAGAGGTAGTTTTGAGATTCTTTGGAGGAAGGTTTTTGTCAGATTTCTTCCCCTTTGGGTCAGAGTGAGACGACTCTCCTCGAGCATTGATGGAGTCCGGTGGAACCATGGTAAGGGGGGTTACCAGTATAGGAGAACTTTGTTCAGAGTCTTGAGAAGCCATTGTCGTTGATTCACAGAGGAATAGAAGAAGTGCAGAGGAGAAGAAAGTTCAGAAGGCGCTCAAATTTCAAATGAACAGGTAAAGTTATCAAAATTGGTAAAGTTGCCTTTTGTACTGGCGGTTACACGTTACCCAAAGACCGGCTCATTAAATGATAGTCATGATTCATAATTTGAATAATAAAGGTCCGGTTCCGGGTTCATGTACCTACTAAATTGGGCCTTCCCAGGTTGGGCTTCCTTTTATTCTTCCTTTCATCTCATACACTTTTATTATCTCCTAACATGAGCCTTTATTAAATTATCTTGGACCACATATATTTTTCCATTAAACATTTTGTTTAATAAAAAACTAGGGGGCAATGTTGGGTCATGATATTTTTCCTATCTTGGGCCGAGTAAATTGAATTTCTTTATTAAAATTAGCCCATTGGGCTGTTATAATTAAGTCACGGGGCTCATTGGGCCCAATCGTTGTACTAATTTCCTTTAATCCTATAAGACTGGGTCGGATCTATATGTTGACCCATTAGACATTTTAATATCTATTATCTTTGACTTGTGATGATGAAAAAACATTATAGTTGACCAAAGTTCCTGCCATGCATTAATGGGGATGAGATCATAGTCGGCCGGCGGGACAAAACAGTGACCAAAAGCAGTAGATAAACCCCATGCAGTCGTCAGAACCCATCAGGTCAGGGAGGTGTCAGACAGTAGTGGTTGGCACGGTAATTCAGGCAGGGACGGTGTATCTTGGAAAAGAAGCTTTCTCCAACAGGTACGATCTTATACCTTTCAAATATATTCACATTCTCTCACCCATACACACGATCAAGCATTATCATATCTCTATACACTAGACATTACATTCCTCCATTGTTAACCTTGTGAACACATACTAATTCTCACGCCTGAGCTATCCCCCGACGGAACCGCCGTCAAGCTTGTGGTGTTTATCGTGTTTACTGTGCAGGATCAGGACGTCTTACGTTATTGGGACGTGGCAAAAGATCTTGGCGTTAACAGTATCCGTGTCCGAATTCATCTAACAGCAGCCATGTGATCGAATAATTAATGCTTTAATCTGGTTATATATATATATAACAAAACAAATTACGAGTAATAGAATGGTTTGAATTGAATGAAAACAACATACATAGAATGCAGTGACAGTCCCAGCAGAGTCCCCAGGGATGAGTTTGATCTTCATGCTCACACGTCCAAACAAATATTGGCTTTTGGAAGCAAACCCACATCCTAATCAAAACATTTTTGTATAAATTAATATTTTATCGAGGCAATTAATTAATTATTGATCAAATATAAAAAAAGCCAAATATTTATTCATCACCAATGAAAAAAATCGTAGAAGATTATATATAGAAAAGGGAGGCCATGCCCCATGCATGCATAGGAAAAAATGAAAAGAAAAAGAGGTTGTTATTGTACCTGAATTCTGGTCAAGAACAAGCTGAATGGCCCTGCCTCCATCGATTTGCTTGATATGGGCATCGGACCACGTAACCCTAAAATCCTGAAGAAAAGTTGCAGGGCGAGCCCAGGCCGGTGAGAATGAAAAACAAACAAGAACACAAAACAAAAGAGAGACGGCAGCATTCGGGTTGGGGGATGTCAATGTGCCCATATTTGTGCTAATAAAAAGATGAATATGAGATGATGTTGATGAAGAGAAGAAGCACTTGTGGACTTTATATAGACAGAGAGAGATGAATTAGGAGGTGAGAGATGAGGACTGCATCCTACAACTACAATCAAATGAAAAGCTAGCTCTGTTTTGTTTTCCATACAGCTAATAACAAGACGTCAATTGGACCCTCACTTTGGTCTGTACCAAACCTCTATGTAATTCACAATTTCACAATTATAGCTATGCATATACATTGTTGGTAATATGTCTACTATATATCCTATCTTTTATTATGTTTTTTGTATTTAACTGCCCAACTAATCTACTTATTCTTAGACTAAAGATTTTGACACCACAAGATGGTTTTTTAACTTTTTTCCTTGATTGAACCTCAACTCATTTTGATCATTATTTCCAAATATATAGCTTCTAAACTCCAAACCAAGAAAAATATAAACTAATGTATAATCATTAGTAATATTCCCTCCGTCTTACTTTGGGGTGACCTGCAATTAGTGAGTCCAAATCTTTTGTGTCTCGTGGATCTCATCTCCTACTTCATCTCATATTCTCATGCTTGTAATATTGTCTGGTATAATTTATTTATTTTTGTATAATTAATTTTGTAAATTGAAAAGGCCTACTTGACACCAATAAAAGGGAACTGATATTTTCACATGGTCCTTTCTTACAGTGAGTTCCACCTTCATGTGAGAAAGAACCATGTAAAAATATCAAAAACATATGTTAAAATAATGATATCTTATAATGTATACGACATATCAGACTGTATTAATTTGTTCGGCAATACATATATATATATATATATATATATATATATATATAATGTAATATATATTAATTGTATTCATATTAGAAAAATTAAGTCTAAAGTGATTGTTTGTCAAATTAAACCTAACGGCTGCTTAAACTAACTGGAATAGACCTTAAGTTGAGATTAGAGACATTCCAAGTAAGATTTAGGAACTACATCAAAAAAGAACAATATCTTTCCTTTTTCATGTCTAGTTGTACATTTTGAGGGTGCTATATGTATATATTTACAAGTCAATTTATAAATTAACAGCCTGAAAGTTGTGAATGAGTCATGAAGGGGTCCAATCATTACTCTCACTGCAAATACCTATGGAGCTGCACAGCTGTGCAAACTCTTAAATGTATACAATCTACGATCGTAGAGTTAAGTCACTTTACTATCGTAAAGCTACGGATCACTCTACGATATGAGGATTAACTATATGTTTTTACGGTAGCAAATTGACTACTCTCAGTCAGTGACTACTCTACGATCGTAGAATAACTTAATTTTACGATCGTAGACTGTGTATATTTAAGAGTGTGAACAATTGTGTAGTTCTATTAACTCTCTCTCTATATATTTTTTGTATCTATTACATCAATCCAAGATGAACTAGTTGGCCTTAAGTCCTAACTCTATATCTCCAATACATGTCTGTCGGCGCTCCCAAGAGGACCATTTTCGACAGCCTAATGTAATGGTTCGATCCATAATCCATTGTTCGAGTATAAATTAGCACAAGAGAGGCTCACGTGGTCACTCTAAGACCAATCAAAAGTAGCACAATCAATAACTTTGGATGACCTACATTTCAATTATACGTCCGAAGTTGCTACATTATAAGATTAATACATCATTAAAATTAAGACGATCCAGACCCGACTTAAGATATAGATGTGGTGTCATGCATGTGCAGTGCATTAAATAATAGGACCTACCCAACAAGGCTTATGATTAGACTTGGGAGGTGTTTGTTTAGAGTTGGATGAAATTAAATAGCTGAATTGGTCATATATTTAATATGCTTATTTTGAATAAAAATTGTTTGAATGATTGAATCGGTAAGATTTTTAGATTTAATGGCCAAGTGTAATTTTTTTTGTCTGAATGGGTTGAATCACTACTGAATGAAGTCTTTTTATATATATATTTTTTACGATATTACCTATTATATTAAGTAATATTAAATAAATTTACAACAATTTTGAGTTTTTTCAAAGGGGTAAAATAATAAAATATGTTATTAAGATGTTTCAGACATGTCAATTATCAAATAATTTTTTTCATTTCAGTATTCAGAATTCTGTTTCATTCAACTCATTTAGATTACTTAAACATTCAGAACTATTTCATTCAGTTTTATCAAACACTCCTTTAGCTGACCAAAGGACAAGCGGATCAATTCGCTCATCATATATAAAAGTTAAAAGGAATAATACTATGTACACATAACATACTGTATATAAAAAAGGAAACCGATAAATATTCTACAATAAAAAATGATATTTAATTTCACGTGAAAATCGTCGTTATAGATTTTATAACGACGGTAAAAATTGTCGCTATACATATATAACGACATTTTTCATGTGAAAATATTAAAAAGTATTGTAAAAATATTAATTTCGTATAAAAAAAATTATGTATAAAGAGGAATATTTATATTTTGCTTACTAATAAAAATGTATAAAACATTTAATTATGTCTTACTTCCAAATTTTCTCCCTTTTTTTAATATTATTTATATTATAGTTTATATCCTAACATTACTCAAGTTAAATACTTAAAGAGGAGAACACACTCCCTCCGTTCCAAAGTTGTGAAAAAAAAGAAATGTCATCTTGTAAATAAAAAAAATAATAACATAAGAGTTTCTTTTTAATTATTATTCTAGTTCAGGATCAACTAAAATAATACTCCATTTATTTTAAAATATGAGATACAATTTGACTTTGAGGTCAAATGACTGCATATTAAACTTTAAATTAATATGAATTTATTTAATTTTAATTGATATAATTATTATAATTATATATTATATAACAAAAATTATTAATCACAAAATTTATTTTATTTTAAGCTTTTATAAGTAATACTAATTTTAAATTTAATATGACATCGTTTGACCTCAAAGTCAAATTATATCTTTAATTTTAAAAAGAATGTAGTATTTTGTAGCGATTCTAAAAAAAGAATGTTGAGATTTAGTGGCGGTAGCATAGTTTTAGTTTAAACTATGTAACTTTACTTGAATCTATTATGTTTTTGGTCAAGTTATATACTTGATATTATTTGATTATTGTTGACCTTTTAAAATCAATTTGAGAGATTTTTAAATTTAAAATTAACATATATTTTTTTAAAAATTTTAATCAATACAATAATAAATATTACAAACTATCTAAAAAGTATTATTCATTGTAAGTTTTATCGTTTCATAAATTTTAACGAGTTATCTCAATTTTTGAGTTTGAAAATATTTAAATTTATTTTAAAATGTCAATAATAATTAAATAATTTAAAAGGGAAGGAGTATATGTTATTCAAGATAAGCTTTGTTTGATTCTTTACTCAATTTTTCTGTAGCCACTTTTAGGGATAAAAATAGGTGAAAATAAAATTGTACACCCACCTTAAGCTTGGTGCACCCCACCACGTTTTTATTGGATTTACGTTCCCTAACAACAATACCAATTTGTTGGAGTATCAATGTATACGTGGATAAAGGGAACAACGTCCTAAAGTTGACTTCATATATTATTTTTTTTGATTCATATCTTAATAATAATTATTTTTTAATTGAACACAACATAGTGTACGTGTGGCTGTGTTGTCACAAATACAACTACAAATACAACTACAACTACTACTGGAGAGGACTTGAACAAAGCCCGATAATCTTATTTATCAATGAGTGGTTGAACTTTTGAATGTTAAAAACGTTAGTGTTTAACTAAAATCAGGTAGCTTACATTAATTCCCCATTTTAATTGCAACTTATCTAGCATGGAACATCTTAGCCTGGCCGGGGCTGGCCGCTGCCAGTATATTATTCTAAATGTTGTATATTTATGTAAAGTACCCTATTCTTAAATCCTAAAATCCTACCCACTTGTGGGCTCACTAACATTTGTGACTCATCCATCTCATTAATTGCTTTCATTATATATAACGGCCCTAAACCCTATTGATAAACTGGTGAGTAACAAGTAGCTATAGCTACTTTATAGTAAAACAGATTTTCTATTTTTCTTAGTCCATGTTATGGATTTGAATAAAGATACATCAGATTTGAATAATATTCCTGTTGTTATTGATTTTTCCTGACGTATTATCTGAAGAATTTCTTGGCTTACTCCCAGAGCCTGATATTAAATTTTGTATCGACTTTGAACCCGGTACAAAACTCATTTCTAAAATCTCATATCAAATGGCTCCTATTGAACTTCAGGAGTTAAAAATTCAACTATAGAATTTGGTACTTGAGCCTTTATCTGGTGACTTCCTTTGTGGAATGCATCGAAGCCAGACTCTCCGTAGGGGACGCCATATTCGTGCGGTAGTAAACTGAAAGGTGTCATTATGACGTGCTATCCAAGATTGGGATATGAGTCACAATTGAGAGCAACCTAAGTCAGTAATCGAAATACGTAGCTTTCTATGCTTAGCTGGTTATTACCGAAGATTTTATGGAAAGATTTTCTCGAATCGCTACTCCATTAACGCAGCTGACTCGTAGAGATACAAAATTCGAATGGAGCAAGGAATGTGGGAAGAGCTTCGAAGAATTCAAGAGGAGAATCATTTCAACACATGTTCTGACCATGCCATCC
Organism: Panax japonicus; assembly: GCA_020205505.1. Lineage (NCBI taxonomy): Eukaryota > Viridiplantae > Streptophyta > Magnoliopsida > Apiales > Araliaceae > Panax > Panax japonicus. The sequence continues at coordinate 11,280,210 of CM035095.1, read as the reverse complement.
TGGAAAAGCGAATGTGGTAGCTGACGTGTTGAGTAGAAGATCGTATACAAGTACGAGTACGATATTGTCAAAGACTCATTTCGTATAATTTACAAATAATAGAGATGAAGATGAAAACTCTAGGTACCCACGTGATGATATACGAGTATAATCGACTTTAATACGTTAAAGTTAAAGTTGTTCAAGCTACACACCGGAGCTGATGAATTTGAAGAAGGAGGTGCAAGAAGTTGTTATTTCAAAAGCGAGAATCGATGAGGTGAGGAAAGGTCAAACCTTCGATTTATTATTCCATTTGAAATTCTCGATCGAATAGGAACTGTGGCCTATAGACTCGTTTTACCGTCAAGTATGACGCATGTTCATAACGTTTTTTACGTATCAATGTTACGACGACCCGAACCACGTCATTGAGTTAGAACTGAATGAGATAGCCGGAGACTTAACGTACGAGGAGGTACCTGTCAAGATTTTGGATAGGAAAGAACATGTCCTATGTACCGAGGTTATACCATAAGTTAAAGTTTTGTGGAGAAACCATGCTCTTGAGGAAATGACCTGGGAGTTGGAAACGAAAATGAAAGCGAGGTATTCTCATCTTTTCGAAACACCAGGTATGTACATCAATTTCGAGGACGAAATTTCATAAGGAGGGGAAGTTGTAAGACCCTAACTTATTATTAATGAAATTTAATTTCCTCTATTTATTATTTTGAAATAGTAAGGGTTGATTTGATTAATGTGGATAGTTATGGGTAAAATACGCAAATATTTCAAATTAAGCAAATGGTTATAAAATATTCTTGCTGTCGGGGAATATTCGTACGACGGCGCAGTCTTTTGTGGGCCTATAACGGAAAGCGATTGGGTGAAAAAAACGACAAATATAAGTTGTTTAAAAATAACGGCGTAGTTGTTACCGTTAATACTGTTAAAATACATGGTGGTTAAAATACAGTAATACGCGTTGTTGCACAGTAGCACACGGTATTGCACTAATTATTGATTCTTACTTAAGAAGGCATTACTCAATAATTGTTACAGTAATTACTGTTCAGTATTTTATTTTATTGATTCAATAATTGCTGCGTTGATTTTTTTTATATTACTGTTATTTTAATAATTGTCACTACACAGTATTTTTCATTATCGAAGCAATAATTCATATTATCTGAATAATATTATTAGATAACATTATTGACAATGTCTAGAAAGTTCTGTCTAAGGAGAAGTTTGGTCACCTAATTGCGCGCCAGTAAGGAGAAATTCTTATTGGAAAGCCCCCTCTTTCCTGGGAACGGCCTGGTTGCCAGTACTGTGATTCTGTAATATTATTTGTGAATAATTAATTATTGATTTATATGATGAGGAAAATATTGATTTTATGTGGATATTGGAGAAAATTTTTAATGTAACAATTGTTGAAAATTAATATTTTATCTTTTTCTGATAAAATAATTCATTTAAATATATTATTATATTTTAATAATATAATAATGATGATATTTTTACGATGAATGCGGGATATATGAGTATATATGGAGGAGGAATATTTTTGTTATCAAAAATATTTAAAGCATGTTTTATGTGTCGGTGGACCCCATTTCTTGACTGAAATTTGATTATAGCCTATAAAATCATCCGTTTGTGTATTTCGATCAATTTCTGTTTGGAATTTGGAAACACTTTCTTCTGCAAAGTTGTGGAGAATTGAATTCCCTATAAAAAGTCGCGAGATTCGAATTTTCTGATAAAAGGGCTATTTATTATAAATTATTGAAGTTCTGAAGCTCCGAAATAATTAATTTTTGGAAGTTTTAATTATTTTTATTATGAAAAACATTTTTGTCATTAAAGGTGGGTCTTGCATATGATGAAAATACTGAATTTCAGATCCAAAAAAGTGGGCGTAGGAATTGTAATATTAATATTAATATTTTATTAAATTTTCTGTTTTGGTGTTCTAAGCATTTTCCTATAAATAGGGTGCTTAGGTTAGAATTGAAAATCACACCAGAAATTGAAGTTTTTTCTCTCTATATTATCGAGCGTATTCTTGTGAGTATTTTGAGTATACTTTGAGTATTGCTATACGGTGCAAGTTCAAGTTATAGCCTATATCCGGTGTTTCAACTAGAAGTACTATCTTGCGAGGTAAGGGATAAGTAAGGGAGGTTATTTTCTTCTAAAATGATATTATTTCTTCAATATCATTATGTCAAAATATTGGTTGGAACTTTTTATCAAATTTAGAACTTTTTCATGTCGGGGTTACTATTCATGAGTTACTATTCACGAGTACTATTCACGAAGCGTGAAGATGTTTTTTTGTGAAATTTCTATCTTTTGGTATCGAAGTTACTATTCACGTATACGTCACTATTCACGTATACGACACTATTCACGAATACGACACTATTCACCGAAAAATGAAATTTCTTCTTTTTGTCTAAAATATCTATTGTGGATACTAGCTTTGATTGTATCCATGTTTTGATCATTCTTGAATTTTACCCCACTCTGGTTATTTATGAAGTATTTTTGAATGAGAATTGTTTAAAGTACGAATTCTTAATATTTATTCTTTTGCTTCACTGGATTCGTTTCCTTTAAAATATTTTTCGTCATCCTCAGTCCTAAATGATGATATTATTGAATATCTTTGGCCTGTAGTGCAAAGATGAATGATTTCTTGATGAATATCTTTGGCCGTAGTGCAAAGATGAACAGGTGTTGAGATGAACATGACCGACTGATTAGTATCTTTGGCCCAAAGTGCAAAGATGAACAGGTGTTTAGATGAACATGACCAACTGATGAATATCTTAGGCCTGTGGCGCAAAGATGAATATTTGATTCCAGATATATATTGATTGATGTTACAGGGATAGAATATCGACGATGAACTTTTAAATTCATATATAGAAGATAGTAGTTTGCATTCTCTACTTAACTCTTCTAATGAATTGTTATTTTCGCTGCAGTTGTTGATTTAAAACTGGTTGTCTATTGTATTCTATTAGATTTTTCCCTGTTGAAGAGTAACGATAATTTGTTGTATATTATCTTAGTCATAATATTTTTTACTGGGCTAGTTGAGCTCACCCTTTTCCTTTTTGTTCCATTTTTCTTCTCAGGAGGCGAGAATGTAGCGAGTACTAGCCGGGGTATGGAATGAAGGTTCTAGAGAGAGTTGTTTAGTAGTCCTCACAATTTTTGTAAAATAATGTATCAATAATTATGATGGGGATTTATTTGCGTGTGGATATTGTCTAGACGGCAATATCTGTATTTAAACTCACAGTTTATATGTTGTAATAATAAAGTTGTAGTTATTTCTGTACCATGTATTTGGCGACTCAGAATGAGTTGGATGGAATGAACCTATTTTGGGGGCGTCACACTCAATCACTATTTCCTATTTATAATTAAAAATCATAAGACGATAATTAATAATTATCCTTATACATACTTATTTTATTAATAAGTATAAGGATAAATATTAAGATTGATTACTGATTATCATTATAATTTTTTATTATTTTATTTTACTGATTAATAAGTAGTATGTATAATGATAATCATGATTAATAAGTAGTATGTATAAGGATAATCATGATAATCAGTAATTAAGCCAAATTCTTTTATGTTAGCCGCTATTCCCTCTAGCAGCCAGTCAAAACGACCAGCCAACATAAAAGAATTTGGCTGGCCGCTAGATAGAGTAGCGGGTGGGTCCTCATCTCAGCCATTCACTCTAATTTTGGACGGCTGGATAATAGTTTGTTGAAACAGTGACAAGAACTAACGTTTTCCATCATTTCCCTATATATATATATATATATATATATATATATATTATCTGACATCTGTACAGGCCAGATCCTGTCCGGGAGCTCGGACAGGCTTAAAATCCGGACCATTTTTTTTAAAACAACTAAAAATAATAATTAAGGAACCTGAATTTTTACATAATACAGTGTTTTGGGTGTGATTTGGATACATATAGTAAAAACACTGTATTATGTATCCAAATCACACCCAAAATATTGTATTATGTAAAAATTCAAGTTCCATAAATTATTATTATTTTTTTAGTTGTTTTAAATAAAATAAAATAAAATAATCCGGACCTGATTCGGCCTGATTATCTGTATATACATATATATATTATTTGTATATACACATATATTATTTTAATAAAATATATTAATAATAATTATATTAATATATTATAGATAATTAAATATAATATATAACTACTTTATAAAGGGAGAGAGCCACAAAAAATGGTCTTCTTTGACGTTATGTCCCATACTCTCATGTAACTCACTTTATCTTTCCCACCTTTTATTCTTAAAGTTTCTCCCACATTTTATAATTTTTATTTAAAAATTAATTTTTTGATTGCGCACACATAATTTTTGCCACAAATACTACTAATGTGTGTGTATATATATATATAGGGAGGGGGGGATTGTGTATGTATATACAAATAAATAAGTAATATTATATTTATTTTTAAGAATATTTTGGTTATTTCACTAAATTCTAATACAAATGATTATGATCGAATTGTGATTCTAACTATCAATTTATTCCGTCCTAAAACAATTTCATCTAACCAAACAGTCCGTACAATATTTAACATTAAAAATTGATATTTTTATAATATTTTTTGATATTATTATAAATATATAATGATGATAAAAATTATCGCTATATGATTTTACTGACGATTGGGAATTTGGGATATTTGGCGTGATGAGTTGGTACTGCCTGAACACCAACAAGAAATTCCGTAAAAGGACGACCTCCATAATTTAACTAGCTAGTACTGGTACCGGTTACTAAAAGAATATAATCTTCTGATTTTTTTTTATTCATCATTTAGTAATATATACAAAATATAAACAAATATTATACTTGTATGATTTTATAACAGAATAATATCCTAAAATATTTACAATAATAATGAGAATAATCACATATATTCTAACTTGTATGCATAATATTTGTTTATACTTTGTATATATTACCAAAGGATGAATGAGAAAAGATCAGGGATTATATTTTTTTAGTTACCAATAAAACACCAGAGATCTATCTAATAAAATATAAATAATTTTGAATTTTCCGCTCACTCAATAAATCATCTGGGCCGTCCAAAGTTTGAGATAAATCCCACCGTTCATACATCTATCTAATAAAATATATCTATCTATCTAATAATCTAATAATAATTTAATAAAATACAAATGACTTTAAATTTTCCGCTCACTCAATAAATTATTTTTATTTTGGTCGTTCAAAGTTTGAGATAAATCATATTGTCCATACAGTGCCGGAGGCACGGGACCCAGCTAGTCATATTATATAATACTATCAAAACAAAAGATGAACGAAAACGAAACCCCATAATCACCCTGTTTTTTCAGGTGTCCGTTAGTGACAGTGCATGAGAGCGGCCGCTGTCTCTCCTCTCTCTGTGTCTGTCTGTATGAGTTAAGGCCTTATATGACATATAAATCTCCAGAACATGACGTGTGAATTTCAGACCCATCACTCCACGAGTGACCAACACTCCAATGCTATCTAAAACAATTTTATGCAAGACTAGTGTCACATGTCAAATCAAAAATCATAAAATTGTTGAGAAATTACAAGTTAAGTGGGGTATAAAATCGTTGAATTGCTGGGGTTAAGGTTCTTCCCTTTTCCGGGGATTCTCCATTTCTTCTCTGTTTCCACGTTTCTGCTACACTCATTTGTCCTTCCCCGTTCCATCAATTCAACTCTTAAGAACAAACACTGATATATAGACTGATTGAGTGAGTTTCGTATATACTTTGATTAATATGTACAAGGCCGGCTACCTACTTAGCTTGTGTCATTCAATCAGTCATTCTTTCGCTCCCTTCACATCTCATCTCATCTCATCTCAATCAGCAGCTATCACCCTAGTCCCTAGCTACCCGACACCATACTTGCTAACCTCTTTTATCTATCTATTTTTACTTAATACTACTAACTATCCTTCACCTCCATTTTTTTCTCTCCACACAAACTCTCCATCTCTTTCCCTTATAATATAATTCTTTAGTTAAAATAAAATGGGTTACAGTCGAAATTTTAAATATAATTACACCCTCCATTATCGACCACTGCTCCATTTTACTCTCTCTTTCCTCTTTCTTCTCCATTTCAACTAACCTCTGTTTCACTTCTGCAGGTAACCAAATTAAGTTCACTAGATCTTTTATTTCAAAGTTCTAACAAACTAATAATAACGTGCTATCTGTATTTTATGCAGGTAGAAGTTTGAGAATTCCACTTTCTCATTCCCAGGTAACCCTCGGTCTCTGTTTCTCTCGCTCATATATATTTGTATATATGTACGTACACATACATACATCTAATATTTGGGTGTTGATAATTTTTAATGTGTAGGAAGAAAATATGATTTTGAGAGGGCAGATCGGTTAGAGGCCACCACGGTGCGAGAGGGGGTGCAGTTCTTGTGGGCATTGTGAAGCCATTCAAGTCCCAACCAACCCCAAGATAAAAGCTGGAAGAGAAGGCAACAATTCCACTAATACCACCACTACAGTGTTCACAATTGCGTATTCCAGAAGTGATGACAACACCAATTACAAGCCCATGAGTTGGAAGTGCAAATGCGGGAACTTCATCTTCAATCCCTGATTCAATCAAATCATCAACTCTGAAATTAACGATTCAAGTTAAAAAGAAATAATATATACTGCCGTAGTATATATTTTAATCTCTCTACATATATGAAGGAGGAAACTGTATGTCAAGAGCTGGACTGAACTAGTAGTACATTCCTCTAGTTTTGTTTTTACCACGACCTTCATTCACAGCCACAGTAAGAAGATTTTTGGAGTTAGGCCATTGTCTTCATTTCACTGCTTAAAGCGGTATTACCTTCTTCTTTACTACAACAATTGTTACTATATCATTACGTACCTTTACATATATGTCCAGCAAAGGCAAAAACTTGCTTTCTTCAATTTGTTTCATTGTTGTATGTAGTATACAGTGTATATACTATATATTCTCTGAGATTCCTCTTTCAACCCTGGACATTTTTAAAGGAGGTATGAAAATAAAGCAATATCAGTCTTTCTAAAATATTCCCTTAATCCCCGCCCCGCTTAGGTGTTAGAGGTGGTATTAAACTTGTGTCGCATCTATTTAATAAAAACTTTGAAACTTTACTATATTCAAAATACTTAATTTAAACTCAAAAAGCCTTTTGCCACAAGTACTCCGCTCTAATACAACTTACTCCTCTCAGAAATGAATGTCCCATTTTAATTGTTATCTTTTTATAATGTTTACTACTAAGATTTGCCCGTATCTTTAATTCCACTAACAAGTTTTATTCTTTAAATTAAATATTATTCCATAAAAACCATTGAAAAACATCATTTACAAATATTTCTTTAACAAATTTTATATCCTAGTATGAAATATAAGAAAATTAAAGGATAGTCTTAACTTTTGGAGTATTTCTCTATATAGATCATAATAGTATATCACATAGATAAAATAATACTTGGTATATTATTCTCCGGCACATGTTGAAGGTGGCATTCAGACTAGCTAGAGGAACGGAGACATATTAGTTATAAGCTATAAGCTCTCCTAAGAACAGAAATACTACTACTGTCCTAGCTATGGAGAATTGAAGAATTAATTGATACTCTACATTCGTAGGAGTTATATCTAGTACCTAACTTATACCAAATTTTCTGGTTATATTTTGCAGCTTCCTTGTGAACAGACATCGTCCTACAGCCTACAGCCTACAGCCTACAGCTATATGGTTGATCAAGCAGTTTGTCACCAACAACCCTTTTACTTTTTTCAAGCAAATGTTAATTAACCAGAAACAAAATAGAATTCTTCAACTTTTCGAGTATTTATTAAGACCGCACAACTCGCCATTGTACGTTTTAATAAAGTAAATAATTTTATCTAGTTACCTACCTTACTCCTTAAATCAATCGTACATATTTTAATATGGAATTGTGCAGCGCATGCGTTTTGTTTTGTGGGGTATTGCACGTACAACATACCGGTGGGTTTATGTACAACTTAAAAATGCTGAAATATGGGAAAGAGAAGAATCTTTCTTTGTGAAGAGACAAGTCTAAAAGGATTTGGCTCTCCCAACAGAGCCTAATGTTATTGTAGTGATGGAATATTTCATAAACAAGTCCCAACTCTGGCAGAATACTGCATATGATTCTTCTTTGTACTAGTAGTTGTATCCATAATTTCATTCCACACTATGCAAGACAACTAAACAATGAAAAGGAATCCCATACTCGTACACATCCAGAGCTACTTCTTAACTCTAATATCAACTCAAAAACTAATCAACTCATAATTTTCTCTCTCTAATACTTGAGTACCGTATAGAATCTTGAAAGCTGTCTCCCAGAAGGAGGGAAAGGGAAATTAGGGGGATTCTGATTCCCAAAGCCTATTTACATCTAATTTTTTGTGCTGTTTATCAAAGAAAATACTAACATTATTATAGTTTCTCCATAGCCACAGAAAGTCATGGACAGATACTGATCATACACTCACTATTATATAACCTATATCTATGTATAATGTATGCATATATGCATTAGAAGTAATCAGAAGAATCGAAGGCCACAAGTTATTCCTGCAATTCTCCTTCTGCTGCAGGGGGGAACAAGAGTTCCCTGCCTAAAGGCCTTAAACCTTCATTACACAATCATTCAAAAGCCTCCTGTCAAGCCATTTTCATGAGCTATCTTCTCATCAATAACATTTCAAAGTTAAAGTTCCCCAAGATATCCAGCAGTAGCCAAATTCTTTATGGTTGGATGCACTACCAGAAACAAGGAGGTAAACAAGTTTAGAACAGATATCAACTTGCATCATTTAATAAAGTACCAGCCAGAGTAACTTTTCATTAGGATATTCTTTGAACAATTCTAGGTGTGTGTAGGATTAAACAACGACAAGTTCCTAACTTCCTATCCTGAGTTCCTGATGTGTCCTTTCCTCCTAGAGCAACACAAAGCAACCTGCCTAACTAGGTAGGACTAAATTGTAATATATATATATATATATATATATATATATATATATATATATACACACACACACACACACACACATCATCATCATCATCATCATCATCATCATCTTAACCCATAGGCTGCATAAATTAACGGGTTTAGGGACATCATAGAAAATGTAGTAAAATAAATAGTCAAGAAGAAAATCAAGGACATATTGTTTTAGTAAAGTTCAATGAGCTGGTTGTGTTGATGATAGTTGTAGTTGCATACAGGGACAATGGGGTCATAACTCATAACATAAACCCTGCGCTCGTCAATAATTTCCTAGAGATCACACAGCAGCTTCATGTTGAAAGTGGCATCATAAGAGTTAGTATTTGCATAGAATTATTACGTTAAGCTAACAGTGTGGAACACTGCTAGTAGGCAAAGAAAGACATTACAGCCATCTCACAGCCTAGAATGCTAATCATATATATGCATATAAGTCATTTGCATATTGTTTTTGGTGCAGTTAATAACTTTCTACTGACCCGAAGAAGGGTAAGATGGAGGTAGAGGTGCTTGCTGCAGTGCTGTGCGTAGGGTAGGAACATGCCAACATTTAAGTAGGCTGTAGTTCTTCGCGTAGGTAAAGGGTTCATACAAAGCAATAGGCTCGGCCTAAATCTAGCAGCAATTTCAAAATTCATCTATTCTTGTTCTCTTGAAAATAAATACCGGATAACATACATTTCCTTTTTATTGAAAAAGCAAGGATGAGATCAACTATCGCCAAATTCCGCACAATTAAAACACCAATGTTGAAATGAATATAATATTGTCTCTGTCACACACTAAAAAGAAAAAATTAAATGAAAATATTAAATCATGTACAAGACATGCCTATATAATGAGGACTAGATAAAGATGTTTTATTCATAATCCATATTGTGAAGAATTACAGAATATCAGATTATCAATGCTATTCAGATTTGATGTACTTATCAATGAAATTCACAAACTTCATAAGGTTTAATTTGAATTTCAACTACTTTCATGGAACTTGTCGAGTTTCATGTGGAACTAGGAAGTATGGATATATAGTTTCGACAAAACTATTTTCCCTTTCCCTTTTCCTTATTAATTATAATAGTCTCCAGAGAACTAATGAAGGGTCCAAAGCATAGACATGTCTATAGTAAGAGAGACCAACAACAAAGTAGGAGCATGCTCATACACTATTTCCAGCTAGTGCAAAAACGGGAAAATGGGAATTCCTTTTTCAGGCAAGTACTAACTACAACATGAGGAATCCTGTCTATTTATTTAGCATTATTCATCTACCAAGATATCATTTACCAGCAATAAGTTGTTTCACGACAAATATATGGATTACCATTGACCAGTAAAGCAAGAAAACACTTCATTATTCCCATTGCAAAAATATAATACGAATATATAGAACATTTTACAGTACCATATGTTGTTAACTTTGAAAATATTGATCTACTAGCAAAATTTAATAATAGAACAAGTACTGACTTCGAAGAGAATGTATAGGGTAATCTAAGTGATAACATGAGTTTAACACCCCGCTAGCTCTCCGTATCATTCAGCTTACAAGTTTAACTTCAATTATTGTCATAATCACCAGCATCTGACAGCATCTGGCTAACAATCAATGTTGTGACCATTGAATACTCTTGATATCAATCCCCTCCTTAACCATCTCATAAAGTGGACTCATTTCCCTCAACTTCTCAACCTGCTTCACTGTGAGCTCAACTGCCCGATCAATCTCTGCCTCAGTAGTAAACCTCCCAATTCCAAAGCGAATCGAAGTATGAGCCATATCCTCATCTACTCCCAAAGCCCTCAACACATAAGATGGCTCCAAACTGGCACTAGTACATGCACTTCCACTCGACACTGCCACTTCCTTCAACCCCATCAATAAACTCTCCCCCTCAACGTAAGCAAAGGACAAATTCAAATTCCCTGCATACCTCCTTTCCACACTCCCATTTACCACCACTCCATCAAGCCCGGCCCTAATTCCATTAAGCAACCTCTCCTGCAACTTACCAATCCTCTTCTCGTCATATTTCATTTCCTTCATAGCCAATTCACATGCGGCGCCCATTCCAACAACCAGTGGAGTAGGAACCGTCCCACTCCGAATTCCCCTCTCCTGCCCACCCCCATTCATTTGGGGCTCAACCCTAATTCTCGGCCTACGTCTCATATACAAAGCACCAATTCCCTTTGGCCCGTAAATTTTATGCCCACTCAGTGACATTAGACTCACATTCCATTTGTCCACATCAACTGGAATTTTCCCCAAGGCCTGAGCTGCATCGGTGTGAAACGGAATTTTAAATTCTTTACAAATTTGCCCAATTTCTTCCATAGGCTGTATTACACCAATCTCATTATTAACCGCCATGATTGAAACCAGGCCGGTATCAGGTCTAATAGCGGATTTAAGCTTCTCGAGGTCGACTAGACCGTCAGGTTTGACAGGGAGATAAGTTACATCAAAGCCCTCCTGTTGGAGATGACGGCAAGAATCGAGCACGCACTTATGCTCGGTTTGCGTGGTAATTACGTGCTTCTTTTTGTCCCTATAAAAGTGGAGGGCACCTTTAACAGAGATGTTGTTGGACTCGGTGGCGCCGGAAGTAAAAACGATTTCTTTAGGGGAGGCGTTGATTAGAGCGGCGACTTGGGCGCGGGCGGACTCGACTGCCTCATCGGATTCCCAGCCGTAGAGGTGGGTCCGGGAATGGGGGTTGCCGAAACGGGAGAGGTAGAAGGGGAGCATGGCGTCGAGGACCCTGGGGTCCACCGGAGAGGTGGCTTGCATATCTAGGTAGAGCGGCCTTCCGGATATTTTCACGCCTTTCATTGAAATTCCGGATGGGTCCTCATAGGATTCTGCTACGGCGGCTGCCGCGGTGAAAAAAGGACGGAGGATTGGCGGTTTAAGGGAGGCTCCGCGGCGGAGTGTGGTGAAGATTAGCTTGGCTGCCATGGTAAGATTGAATTGGGGGTTTTGGTTTGTGTCGAAAATTAAAACGTTAGGACCGAGGTGTTGTGTTTAATCAAGCCAAGCCTTATGTGCGAATTGAGTACGACGCCGTTTGCACTTGATAGAGTCATAGAGATAAAAGGTGCGTGGGTGAGAAACCAAACAAGCTAATAAAGTCAGTGGGCCAGCCTCTCTCTGACGTGTATGCGTATAACTATAAATTATGTACACATGGCCAGCTCCGCCTCTTTTCTAGATCCAAATCGCACCGCTGACCTTTCTTGATAAATTCGTCTACTAGTTTATTCTGCAGCAATGCAACCGGCCTGTCTCTGTTTATAAGCAACCTTGCGAGGTTCTAAGTTGGGGGTTTTCATCACAGCGGATCAATGCTGGTAAGTTATTCATTTCTTTTGGTGATCTGTTCTGGGTTCGGTCTTTACTGTTAAAGTCTGTGTATATGCATCAGATTTGAAGCTAGATCAATGTAAACTTGATGGCATCTGTTTGAAGTTACTTTTTCACAATTTTTTATGTGGTGGGTTGGCTTCAAACTGGAAGAAAGATATGATCGTTGTAAAAAAAGAAAATTTTAAGTTTAGGCAAATGTAATATGGTTATCTTTTTCAAGGGAAATATATGGGTTCCCAAAATCCCTTTCTCCATTTATACAATATTCTTATGAGAATAAATTGACATTGATGGCATTTATACAATAGTCTTTCATTCATTCTTATCTTGTGCTGAGCCTTTGACCCAAAAAGGGTAAACGAATCATGCTTTTTTTCACACATACGCAGAAAATCAATTAATTTCTTAGGGGACACAAAAGTTATATCTAGACTAATGGCTAACAGGTTAGATCTGATAATTGAACTCAAAACTTGTCTTCACTGTACACAGTACTGGGAAGTAGGCAGGAAGAGGGGGGTTTTCAGCTACCTCCAATAAGATGGGTAATTAAAGTTCTCAACATCTTTAATTCACAATGTATAGACACCAGTATATTTAACCTTGTCACGTAGTTTGATTTTGGTTTTCTTCAAGTAAGTGTAATTGGGAAACTTTATTTGACCCCATGTGTTTGCGGTGAACATTGTGAGCAAGTGATCGTTGAATTGCATTTATGATATTATTTTAATTATACCTGAAATTCGTTTCATTTTTATGGGAATTTCTCACAATCGAAACTCAACAAATAGTTTCTTTTTCTATTTTCTGTTATATCTTTCTTGAATTAGAAGTTAAAGGCTAACAAAAGTTGGGACTATCAGGGAAGGTAGGTAGTTGAGGTCCTTGAGGCTTTAGGAAAGCCATCATGTTCAAGCAATCACCTCGAAGGAACCAGAGAAATAAAGGATTTAAGGTAAAGCATGCTCTCCAAATTTGTCTATTGCTGGCCGTTTCAATCTGGTTGCTTTACCAAGTCCAGCATACCAAGTCCAGCACTCGCATAATAAGAAGGCCACAAACGTTCCAAAGTGGCTACAGAATGGGAAGGCTACTATTAAGTTGGGGAGAAAAGATCTCCAACCTCAAGTGGAGGGATCGGCAACTGAGTATGTGAGGCACAAAGAGGATCAAGAAGAAGAAAGCAAGCCTGACGAGCAGGAACCTGATGAAGAGAGCGAGACTAAAGCACAGAAGGAGGAGACCAATGAGAGCAAAGATACAGATTTACAAGAAGAGGTGATGGAAGACAGAGAGAAGGAAACCAAAGAAGAGTCTGAAGATGGAAACAAGGAAAGTATAGAGGAGAGTACTGATAGTGAAAAGGAGGAAGAGAGAGAAGAAAGCAAAGAAGAAGAGAGTGGAGGAAAAGCTATCAAAGAAGAGGAAGAGATCAACGAAAATGGAAGTGAAAAGATCCAAGAAAAGAGCAGTGAAGAAAATGGTACCATAGAAAACAGTGATAACAAAGAGAATGGAAGTGAAGAGACCCAAGAAAAGAGCAGTGAAGGAAATGATACCACAGAACATGGCGATGGCAAACAGAATGGAAGGGAGGAGACCCAAGAAAAGAGCACAGAAGAAAATGATTCCGTAGAAAATGGAGAGATCAAAGAAAACAAAGAAGTGGAAGGAGAAAGTAAGGGGAGTGAGGAGAAGGAAATTAGGGACGAGAAGTTGGTTGAGAACGAAGCAACAGGGAGTGAAGAGAGTGAAAAGAGGAACACTGATGAAAGGACTAGGGAAACTAGAGAAGAGAGGGAAGGTACGATTGAGAATTCAGGTGCAGCAGAGAATCACAAGGGAGAGAATGTATCCAATGAAGTAGGTCAGGAGACCAAGAATATTCCTGAAACTGAGGGAGGAATTACAGAAACTTCAAATGCCGGAGATCATATAAAAACAAATGAAGGGAATGAGTTTGAGGAGAAAGGCATCAAGAACACCGAGGCAACCAGTGAAAACGAGAATAACTCAGGCTCGAATGTGGCAGGAAATGCAATAATTGTAAAGAATGATATTGCAATCTTGATTGATAGTGAAGAAAATAAGAATGGGACCGGTCTGTTGGAGATGGATAGTTCCAGTAAGACAACAGGAGCAACAGAATATGCTGCAGGAAAAACAACTTCAGATCCAACTTATGGCACGAGCCAAAATAAAAACAAAACAGTAGATAATGTCATTCCCTTTGGAGATAGCACACAAACAGTCTTAAAGGAGCAAACTGAGAAGCCTGAAGAAATGACCAGTGGCGAAAATTCTGATTTGAATTCACCTCCTCCTGCAACTGAGAATAAGGGCACATTAAATGGAAATTCCATGGAGTCTTTTAACAATATTGAAGCTGTTGTTTTGGAAGGACAGAGTGCCAACACTAGTACTTCTATTGAAGCACAAAACAATTCTGAAAACTCAACTGGGAAAGAAGATAATGATGCAGTACAGAACCAGAAATCTGATACTGATTCTGAAACATCAGGAACAGAAGAACACCGTTAGTTATCAAATGAAAATATGAATGAAGATTCTAGACAAAACAATGCAGGTGACTCTTCTACTTCAGAGCCTGTAACTGAGAAAGAAGCGTCTTCAAGTCCAAATGACAATGCTGATGCCAGCAAGCAACCTGACGTTAATTCATACAGCACTTCGAAAGAGGCTCACACAGATCTGGCGACATTGCCAGAGAGTGGAACTGAAGGGAAAAGCCACGATCGTGCTGCTGAAAAGTGATTTTCTGCTTTGGTTTCTTTCTTTTACATATACTGGTTAAATTTTTGTTTTTTATTCTTTGTTCTCATCTTTTTTCACTTGCAAAGGTGACTGAGCATGTTTAAACATTGGCTATACGTTTGTTGATGTGATTCCACTGTACAAGTATAATATCAACTTTGCACAAAAAATTACGAGGGGTATCCTGATACGGACCACTAATTTTGATAAAGCAGATATATCTAATCAACTCATGCTTAATGCAGGCCCTGCTATTATTTCTCTTTCTACACTTGAGTCGGTCAAAATTTGGCTCTATTTTCCCCAAAGAAAATTCCCCTGTTCTTGCAAACACGTGCAGATCTCTACTCTCACCTCAAGTACTACTATCAGGTAGTGATAGAAAGTCATTTGCTGGCAACGTAGAGAACAAAATGCTGACTTGCACTAATAATTCATGTTGTTATGTGCAGATCTCCTTTTGAGTAACTAACTAGGTTAATAAGGTCCCTAGATCGGCCCATTTCTGAATATTAATACATACTACTATCAGGTAGTGATAGAAAGTCATTTACTTCTTTTTTTTATTATTATTTCCTCGTGATCGACTGAATTTAACATCTTATAATTTGGTATACTAGCGGATTTCCAAAAAGGAGTAGATACATTTATTAATATCTGTAAACAGTTTATCGAACCAGTTATATATATATATATATATATATATATATATATAGAGAGAGAGAGAGAGAGAGAGAGAGAGAGAGAGGATCAAGGTTAACAAGTCCTCCAACAAAATAAAAAGATAATGAAACATAGAAAAGGATTCTGATGGCATACTCCTACAACATTGTCAAACAGTTCAATGCTCTCTTTCTTGGGAGAAAAATCAGTCCTCCAAAGTCCAAACCCCTTTGCAAAAGGAAATTTATTTTTTTTCCCTACAACTCAACATGGTAGTATCAAGAAAGTTTATATCTCAATGAAAGTAAAAACATCTAACACATGTCCGCGTGCAACTTAGCAGTGGTCATGAACTTATGAGTCATGACAATTGACACTATTTTAGTTTGGTGTATCATGTATTCCTGTATGGATATTGGATAGTTAAACAGCCACTGTCCACTGTTTAGTATGGTTAATAAGATGTGTTGCAGTTGCTCCACTGCAGATTTCTTAACAAAGTAAATCAGCTCCAAAGGGATGGAAAAATGTCAAAACATTAATAATTATATACATGCGGTATAACCGAAAATCAAACCAAAAAAATCGGTACCGATTTTGTACCGAACCTGTATCGAAACCGGTAATTCGGTATCGATTTCGATTCTTATTTTTCTGGTAATTTCGGATCGGTACCGGTTTGATTTTTTGGGTACCGGTTTGATTTTTTGGGTACCGGTTCGATTTTTTACCGATGAGCACCCCAAAGTCTTGATATACTTTACTAGGCTATTTGAGCTCAACATTTTCCCTTTTGTTCCATTATTCTTCTCAGAAAATGAGACTGTAGTTAGGGCTAGCCGGGGAATAAAGGTCCAAAACTGTAGAAGTATCTCAATACATTATAAAATATTGTGATAATAATTGTATTGAGAATTTAAGATTGAGTGTGGATATTGGCGACTCAAAATGGGTTGTGTAGATCTATTTTTGGGAGCGTCACACTATAGTCTAATTTTTTCGTTCTTCTTCAACTTCGGTTGCAAGTTTTGGGCTAGTAAGAATTTATTTTTCAGTATTCTAAGAAAGCAATTTCTGGAATTTGGAATTTGTCTTTCTTCACAACAGCGCAACTGCAAGTTTTTTTTTCTTTTGTTTTATTTAAGCCTAGACTAAGGTGATATTTGATAAAATTGAATAAAATTTCTGAATGTATAAGAGAATCTGAATGAGCTAAATGAAATAGAAATTCTGAATATATAATGAAATGATGTGTTTGATAATTGTCGTGTATTTCACTATTTTAACCTTTTGGACTATTATGAATAACTTTATTATGTAATTATAAATAAACAATGTTATCTAAAAATATATATATATAAACTTGTGAACTATCTTTGATAGAGTATACTATTAATAATATAATTTTAAGAATAAATACTAATTTTTTTAAAATAACATTCTATTATTTCATAAAATCAAAGTAAAAGACTATAACAACATTTATTAAATTAGTTATTGACTAATTTGGTAAAACAAAAAATCAAAAAATAACTTGTACATAATAAAATTTGTTTACAATACTTAAAAAGATGGATATTAAATATAATTTTTAATTGTCTATAAGGGTGGGTAGTTAGATAAAAATATCATCTAATACTATTTTTTATTAATTTAATTATAATTTTTTAGATGAATCGTTCTCAAAATTTAAAAATTATAAAACAGACTGAATAATTTTTTTCTTTCAAATTGAGACTCGTTGAGATGTACCAAAATCAATCATACCAAAAGCTCCCAATTAAGTCCCACATAAACCAATCTGTAGAAAACAAAACATCGTCATCAGCCACTGCGGCCATATGGTTATTATGGTACGACTTTATTGCTTCAGTTTCTCCATGCAACAACCTTTTTAATTGGATTGGGACCATATCATGCCGCTTTCTTGCTTCATTTTCTACATGCAACGTCCATAATCACACTGCTGATAGTTTGACATTTGTTGAATTACGCCCATTATAATATGTTATATTGTAACATTACAACTTAAAAAATTGTTTCCAGGATTAAATTTTCTACTCGGCCAAACAGGAAATTATTAACCTTATTGAGAATAAAATGGCATGTGGGTTATATATATCTTATTTAAGAGACGATCAACAGGAAATTTGTTGTTATATGTTGTAACGACGGTTGTATGACCGAACCGTCGTCGGGTGAGTTAGATAAAGAGGGTGAGTTGGATAACGAGTGAGCTTAAAATCCGGACGGTTGTATATATATATATATATATATATATATATATATATATGATTTTATTTTATTAGTTATCCAATACGAAAAAGGAGGAAAAACCTCTCCAATATCATACATAACATAGCTTCACAGAATTTTATTAACAAAATTGTTAAATGTCATTATCCTACTATACTTTAACGAAACGAATGTTACTATTCAATCGTGTTTTGTATTGAAAGTCTAACCAATTAGAGTCCCCATCACCATTCTCATCTGGCAAATCAAGCAACTCCACTACATCCTCTGTGCTCCACCCCGCACGTAACAAAGTCTCAGACAATAACCTCACGTGCTGCACCACACCCTTCCTATCTTTCAAGCACTCACTACTAGTGTCTTCATCATCTGGTGACGACGACGACGATCTGTTCTCATCACCACCGTCCATCATCATCATCTCCCTAACATCGTCTTCTTTCCACCCTCCGTCCCTCAACCTCCCACACACGTCCTCCAAACACCCACCCAAATCCCCACTCCACCACCCGCCCGTCCCCTTACTCGGCGCCGCCACCACCCTTTCCTCCCTATCCACCAACTCCGTCCAAAACTCAATCCTCCTCGCCTCCGTGGCCGCCCACGCGGGGGTATTAAACAAATTCGACAAGGTGGGCCTCTTCAACGCCTCACCGTTACCCCTGAATTCAACTTGCTGAAAAAACCCAGAAATATCAAAACTCCACAGCTTAATCTCATCCCCATTTACGTAAAAAACAGGGTTTCCCGCCAAACAGGGCATTGAAGGAAGGTAGCAGTGCCGATATATAGGAACAAGAATCGGAGCTTTTCTCAGGTGCCCTTTAGCCAAATTCACGGCCTCGTCATTATCTTCAGGTCTATTATCCCAAGAATCGCACCAGAAATTTCCCTTAGAAACTCTTCTGCATAAATTCAAGATTGGCAAGTCAGTGAGGATTTGAAGCTGTTGTGTGGATGAGGATCGCCAATTGGGGAAGCCATGATCAACGGGAAGGCCTTCCCGGAGAATTGAACGGAGATCAGGAGGAAATGTGAAGTGGAAAGTGGATTCAATTTCTGAGAATTCGGAGTCTGTGAGGCCTTCTGATATGTGAATGTTGGAATTCTGAAGTTGGTCGATGAGATTCTTGGCGTAGGCTGCGAATGAGAAGCAAACTCGTATTGGTTTTGGGTTTATGAAGGTTTTAGGGATTGATGGTTGTTCATGTGCAGTAGTTGTTGCCATTGGAGATTGATGATTGATGCACGTTGCATGCAGAAATAGATATACCTGTAAATTGATGATGAGAGAGGAGAGAGAATGAGAGAAATTAAGGAGTTTTATTGATTTGGTGTGGGGATCAGGATCTGGAAATGTGGGGGGATTATTTAGTTAGGAAGGGAATGGGGATTAAACTGGACTGGGAAGAAAGAAGAAGTCGTTGGTTTAATTTCGGCTTGGATTTAGATGGTAACAAGGGAGAGAGATACAAGGACTCTTTGACCGGATAGCAAGAGAGAGATAATTTTGACTAAAAAAATGAAAATTATTTATATGATAGAAATAATAATTCTAAACCATCAAATTTGATGAGAGGTTGAGACTTGAGATGACTTTATAAATAATAACAAATGATTTATAAAGTTAAATAAATAAATAATTTTATAATAAATTAAGTTTAAAACAAATAATTTTATTTCATTCATTATTTTTGTAAAGAAAAGAAACATAGCTTTGAACTTTTATTAGAAATGTCTGTCTATTAAGTACTAACATTGATGCCTCATCATTTCAAATTTATATTTAAAGCTTAAATTTTCGATTAATAAAAAAATCAACCAAAAGTTACTAGTATATGATCATTTACCATAATTAACAAAATTGAATTGGTGGGCCATGGGTGTCATAGAGTCTATAAACAAAAGCATGTCATAGAATCAAAGTTATATTTAATTTTTATTTTAAAAAATAAAAATATTTTTTTAATATGACTTATATTAAAAAAAGAAAGAAGTATATAGTATAGTATTACTATATTAATTACTAGTACATTCTTTCATCATAGTAGTATTATAAGATGAGGACGGACTACTTCCATAAAAACCTGGGACTGGGAGCTTAATAAAAATCCGGAATTCATGCACTTAAAAAAATTGTTTAATTATTTTCTTTCTTTTCAATGGTATTTGACTTGACTTGTTAGCCGTCCAAATTGTTGTCATCGTTTCCTTAGAAATATTCATTCATTCATTCATGCATGCATGCCGGCAAAATTACTTGTAACATTGTCCGTCCATATTACAATATTATTAATTTATTTGACTACATTCTTAAGAATACTCTTCTAGTCCATGCCATGCCAGAGTCGAGGAAGAAGAGTACATTGGTAGTCCAGAAACCCTAGCTACCAGCGAGCGTTGTATATTGCTACCACCTCACAACCCACCATAAAGTCAAGAATTTTTTGGGTATTGATATGTATGCAGTGTGTTTGTTTTCCATTCCAAAATTAGGAAAATAACGTTTATTTTTTTAAACGTATCCCTAACATTACATTACATTACATTACATTAGCTATAAATAAATGTAATTGTGGTGAACCACCGAGTACATCAGTGGAACCAACCTTCCTTCCTTCTACTCGATCCAGTTTGCCCACCAACTTTCATTGTGTGCTAGCTTTAGAGTCCAGACTCAACAATGCTAAGCTAATTGACTAATGATAAATATAATACCAATCAAATAAATGTTTGTTAGTTATGTAAGGACTAAGGACAGACAGGCCGTTATACTTCTAGATGGCACCGCACAATTTCTAAGCCAGATATTTTCTAAAGCATATCTTCAAACTGACCAAAATGAACACCTTAAACTGAAGTTACGTCTCTCTCTCTCTCAAGTAAATATAAAAAACAGTTCAGAAGCAGTACATTTTATCACTAGTTATTCGGTTGATGCGTACCTACAGCGCTAGTAACCCATGAAAATCAATATTGTGAATTTACTTTTCATGAAGTACCTTCAGCGCTTGAGCTGCTGTCATTCTCATTGCTACCTGATTCAATTGCCACATTCTCAGGACTAACAGAAACATCTTCATTCCCAAAACTCCATCCGCCAACAAGCCTCCCCCCATAAGTGGCGTAATTCTTAGTTTCCATCCCCTTAACTTGATGAGATGTGATTGAGAAGTTAGTCTTCGACTCCCCTACCTTTATATCATCAAACTTTGATTCTGAGGAACTTTTAACTCTGTTACTATTCTGCAGAGTTTGATTGTGAAATATAGGATTGCTAATGCTAATCCCATTTCTGTCTGTAACGACATTTAAAGTCTTTCCATCAATTTCCTTTTGACTGTCAGCCTTATCTTCCAGCTTCTTTTGGCTATGTTTCTCACAATTTAGTTCTTTAGTCTCACTTTGAGCATTGTGTAATTTAGGTTTTCGGCAACAAGCTCGGGGGAGAGACCGATCTGTAGAAGGATTAACATCATTTGAAGCAATTTGCCTCTTTGGTCTCCCTCTTTTTGTCTTCTTCTCTCCAGGTAAAGTAGCTCCACTACCACGAGCAGCAGGCTCTATCACAGTTGGCTTCAGAGAAAGAACATCTGCCTCAAGCTTAGTCAAGCGATTCTTGTAATTAGCCAGCTCAGATTGCAAATGACCAACAACATTCCATAGCTGAACATTCTCTGCTGACTGAAATCTCAACACCGCAATACAAATACTCAATTAAGCATGCTCAATACCTAAAGTATATAGCACAAGAGGGGCAACTATAAGATATATGTGTCTTACTTGAGCTTCCCAAAGTTGCTGATGCTTCTGCGAAAGTTTTGCTGGTGGTTGAATAATACCTATTTGAGAGGATGGTGCAGAAGCTGCTGAGCAACCAGGAACTGAAGGTGAAGAAAAGTAGCCACATGCTCCAAGGTTTGTATAGGTAAAAGGAGGTATTGATTGTTGCTGTTGAACCCACCAAGATGAGGGATTCGAAGGACCTGTTAACCAGAAAGACCCAACTCCAGGCGACAAAATTAACATTTACACTTTGACAATTGAGTACAAATTTTCCTACTTCAAGACTTCTCTTTTTCGTTCTTTAGGACTACAGGAAAAGGGGAGGGGGAAACCAAGTGTAACAAATGTGGCTCAAAATCTCACATCACGACTGCTAGGTGACCACTCGGATGTCTTCCTGGATCTATCATGCTTCTATCTTGAGCTATATATTCATTATCCAAGTTATTAAAAACAAGTCAAGTTATCCTTAGAAAACCATTATCACCCCAACTACCAAAGATAGTACGCCCTCCTCCATCCTAATATAAAGAGTACCAATTACAAAGAAAAGGTACCCCATTTCAGGACAGAGGGAGAATAAGATGTTTAAAATAGAAAAGTTCAATCAATCGCAGAACTCTTATAATTAAAAACTTGAGTAAAATAAGAAGTATATGAGATTACTGATCAGTTTTGCAGCTTCTACCTGGGAAACCCGGATATGGATAACCAGTGGGATAAGAATAACATGGAGGCTGCAGTTGATTTCCGGGTGAAAAATCTCCGATGATTGTGTTAGCACCTTGCCAGGTAACATCAGTTGTTCCTACAGGAGTGAATGGATGATAAGTAGCAGCTCCATTGACTCCAGGTAAATGGTAACCAGGTTGCTGGGCTAGCCAGAAGGACATGGCAGCTTGCGCTGAATGATGAGCTGTCTGGCTGTGTTGGACCTGATTGAGCTGCGAGTTCTGCCATTGGCCTAGGATAATGGGTGAAGGTGAATGGCTGGGAATGCAGGGTTTTGAGATCAATGGGGTTTGTTCAACATCAGATTGGGTTGAGTATGGCAATTGAAAATTTGGTTGAAATTGCTGATTTGAGGGTTGTGCATTCACATGTGAAGTGCAGCCACTTGTATTCTTTTTAGCTCCAGACTGATTCTGATCTTCATTGTTCTGTTCAGGATTGAATTCGTTATTTTGTGTAAGATAAAATGCAGATGTCTGTTCTAATTAAATATTCCGGATCAGAAAATTTCTCAATATGATCACAGTAATTAAATCAGAGATTAAATATTAAAATGTTTCTTTGAGTAGTTGAGTTGTATCTTATCCTGAAAGGTCACACCCAGTTACTCCTGTCCTGCAACGAATGTCACAAAGGTTTTATATTTATAGGTGAAAGAGATCAATAATAACACTACATGAGCGTATTTTACCTCCAAAATAATACACACGGACAAGATACATTTAATTTGGTAAAACAATACATTTGACATCACTCCTATCCATAAAATAACACTAAAATGTGACATTCATTAGGACGGAGCCATGAGGTAGCACTACATCTTTTGTAAAACAAACAAAATAGTAAAACCATATCACTTTAAAACTTATGAAGCTCGTTTTTTTAATCCCACTCAGAAAATAGTGAAAAACATTTCAATATATTATATCTTCAACATATAGAATATATGTTGAAAAAAAAGCCCACCCCTAGTCCATCAATCTGTGTATTCAATTTTCTAGGTCAATATTGCTTGTTAATGTAAAATCTCAAATTCGGTTTTAGAAGTTAGCAAGGGGTACAGATACTTGAAAAGAGGGGGTATAAATACACATTTAAAACAGATATAAAGAAGCACATTACCAAGAGATGGTTTGGTTCTTCAACTTCTTGATGGGTAGTGGAACCAGACTTGTGATCCTTCTTCTTTTCCATGGCTTCAATGTGTCTTCCCTTTTCTTGTTTTCAAAGTGATATCTCAAGGCCAGTAGAGCAACTAATTAAAGCTATGGAGACGGGGAGAGAGTGAGAACGTGAGTAGAGAGAGAAAGCATCATTAAAGAGTGGGATATCTTGAGCCTGAGCCCCAGGAGAGGAGAGTACAAAGCAATTTTTTTTGAAAATTGATATTTTTATATGATTTTTTCACGTTAACTATAACGACTAGTGATAGATTTTTATTATTGTTATACATCTATAATAATACTCTTCATATAAAAATATCAATTTTATTTTATTTTCTTCTACTGCTCTTTCTTTCTTTCTCTGCTCCTTGGTCTTTGTTGCAGTTGTCCTTTTGTCAAAACAATTAGGCAAAAATAAGAAATTAAGGCCAAGAAAGCATATGATAATTTTATGGCACAATGTTAAAGATCATGCTACTTTTTTGTTCTTTTTCTTTTTTTGCTATATTTGACTGAAATTTAAACATTCTTGTGCAAGAATTGATTACAAGAGTTCATGTACTAGTTTTTTAACCATTGAGGCATGCATGAGGGGCTTGGTGGATCATGCTACTTTGAACACTAAACTGCCCTAATAAATATCCTCAGTTTGGTAATTCACCTCAGGTCAGGTGCCTGCTTCCCAACTTTAACTTTGACCTCTTTGTTGTTTGGTGAAAGGAAATGGATTACCCTTTCCTTCCTTTAAAACAAGCCATTGCGAGCTGCAGTTTTCCACTTAATGGTGCAAAATTTGAGGGACAAAGCACGGCAAAGTGCTTTTAGGAAAAGTTAACAATGCTTAATTATAAATTAAATTACAAAATACAAACTTGGAGGTAGCTAAGCTGTTCTGTGTAGTATGTATGTCTGGGATTTTATTTTGTTCTTAGGGGCAAACTTGGACTCTATTTACAAAAGCACAAATTCTGAAGTAGTTTTTGATTCCACCACACGGGCAACATGGTACTAGTGATTACAATAGACCCTAAAAATTATGGGCTCACCTTAAAAACATAATAAGTACTATTGTAGATAAAAGCTTAGATTATCCTCAGTACCGGCCCTGGGCTAAGAGCAACTCCAGCAGGCCGGAGTCTCCAAATTCGTAGACTATATTTAGTCTAGGACGCCAAAATCGCTCCAGCAGATGGACTATATTTAGTCGATCAACTTTTCCGGCCGCTCCAAACGACCAAATCTGCGAACGAACTAGGAGCCAGACTATAATTTAATTGATTATTTTATGGAAAACTCTCTGTTGAAGAAATTGAAGAAAAAAAAGAAGAAAAATTATGTTGAAGAAGTCTGTGGAAGAAGAAGCAGAAGGAGATGAAGTGAGATGAAGAAGATCTGTTGAAGATGAAGTGAGATGAAGTGAGAGAACTGAAAGTGGGTGAAGAAGAGATGAACGGTAATAAAAATTACAATCCAACAGATACAAAAAAAAATTCAGAACCGTAAAATAAGAGTACAAACGGATAGAAATTTAGAGTTTAATTGAAAATCTATAAATATGTACTCCCTCCGTCCCAAATTATCTGCTGTTTTAGCAAAAAAAATTTGTCCCACAATATCTGCTTTTTTAAGATTTCAATGCATTTTTTCCATTTGTTTTCCAAATTTGCCCCTTTATCTTAATTGTTGATAATCATTACTCTCATTAATGTCTCTTCTCTTTTTTAAACATCCACATTCATGCATCTCTCTCTCTTTAATTAATAATTGTTTCTCTCTATCTCTCTCTTCAATTAATGTGCTGCTTTCTCTCTCTCTCTTCAATGTTTCTCTCTCTCCAATTAATTAGTTGCTTTTTCTTTCTCTTCAATTAATAAAAAAGTCAGCACAAAGGGTATTTTAGTAATTTTATCATACATATTGGTATCTGTGTGAAACTCTAGAACAACAGATAATTTGGGACGGAGGGAGTATAATAAATCAATTTATTTTATATCTTTTAATCAACTACTCTAACATTTAATAATTGTAAGTATTTTATTAATAATAGTTTGTATTTTTATTATATTTGTTTTTTGTTTTTTATTATATTTGATTTTTGTTTTTTGAATTAATTGATTATTTTAATCATTTTATATTATAGTCCACGAGATAGTCCACAGGATAGTCCATCTGCTGGAAAGAGTGAAGACTAAAGGACATTTGCTGATGTCAGATGGACTAAATATAGTCCAGCAGATAGTCCATCTGCTGGAGATGCTCTAAAGCCCAAGGTGCCCGGGCTTTAGGCCCAAAAATTTTTAGGGCCCCTTTTTTCCATTTTTTAGTGTTTTGAATGATGCTTTGAAAATATTGAAAAAGTCTGTTATTATATTTGGTATTCTTTCGTATTTATATTCTTTTGTTTAGAGAAATTTTATAGTGTTTTTTATACCTATCTCAATAGCAATTCACAAAGGGCCCAAATTTTTTTTTTTCGTTTTAGGCCCTGAAAAACTCAGAGCCGGCCCTGATTATCCTTTATAATAGTACTCCCTCCATCCCATTTTAATAGACGTTTTAGGAGGAATTTTTTTTCCCAAAATATTTGACGCTCTACAATTTCAAGAATATTTTGTCATTTATTTTCCTTTTCTACCCTTCATTCTCTAACACTATTAATGTCTATTGAGAACAGTTCCTGCTAGGATATTAAAAAAAAATTCATCTCCGGCACCGGTGATCGGACTGAGAATCCATCTCCGAAAATTAAAAAATTTTGAATTAAAAAACCAGCACTCAGATCCTGAAATTTTCATGAATGACTCAGCTAACAGTTTGGAGGATCCATCTCAGCTAACAGTTCGTGTTAGAGTTAAGTTGATCTGAAAATCTATCTCCGGCACCGGTCGATGATCTGACCGACTACATCACTCAGAGATAGAGTGATCCGGTCGATGATCTGAACGGTCAGATCCAGCGGGTGAAGGGTGATTCGGCCGATGATCTTCAATGGAGTAGATCTTAATTCTGGAGAGATAGAAGGGGAGAGAGAGAAGATGAAAGGCTTGCAACGATAATAGGAAGGAGTGAAAAGGCTGAGTAGATCTTAACTCTCTTTCTCATCTTTTTATTCTCTCTCCTCTTTTTTATAATACTTTCTCTCTCCTCTTGTATCTTTCTATCGGTAATAGGAAGGATTGAGCATTAATGGGATGATATAATAATTAAGGGTAGATAAGTAAAATTGTATCTATTCTTAATTTATGTGAAAACTTATAGAACGTCTATTATTTTGGGATGGAGGAAGTAGTAGATAAAGAGTGATTTAAGTAATGTTTTCGGAGCATGTTTTCAGCGATGAAAACGAGGGAGCAATACTATGGAAAGGGACGTTTTAATGCATAGGATAGGAGACCCTCCTATTTTTGAATTAAAGAATCAAAAACACAGAGTAACCCTTTCTCCGATGCCTTGCCCTTGTAAACCTCAGTGTGGCACCTAATACATTAACATTCAATAGATTAAACAAAACATGCATCTTATTTTTCCCTATCCAAAAAGATACTCATCAGGGCACTCAAGTGTAGAGCCAAAATAGAAACATTTCCTCCAATGCTCCAAACAAGGAAAGGAACGAAGGATGCTCAAGAGAAAAATACTAAGCAAGAAGTTCATCGTGCTAGTATTTAAAACTTAAGATTACCTTTCAAGTCTCTTCACTCTTGTTTTGTTTGAAAACACACTTGGGTATTTTCACTGAGAATGGTAAAATGGCCCAAACAAATTCCAAAAATCATACTTTTAAACTTTAAAGAAGAGAATACTGAAAATCAATAGCCAAATATGGAATATTAATGATCCACATTCATATAAGGTCTGGGAAAGCAAGAAAATGTTACTGAAGACAACACAGCACCTAAGCTGTTTCAAGTAAAAGACCATATATCCTCTCAATACTCATCTCCCTCGTCATCATCATCGCCCACAGCAGACTCGGCACCAACCTCCTCGTAGTCCTTCTCAAGGGCAGCAAGATCCTCACGGGCTTCAGAGAATTCACCTTCCTCCATACCCTCACCAACATACCAGTGAACAAAAGCCCTCTTAGAATACATGAGATCAAACTTGATGTCAATCCGTGAGAACACCTCAGCAACACTGGTTGAATTTGAGATCATGCACACAGCCCTCTGCACCTTGGCAAGATCACCACCAGGAACAACAGTTGGGGCCTGGTAGTTGATTCCACACTTGAAACCAGTAGGGCACCAGTCAACAAACTGAATGGTGCGCTTGGTTTTGATGGTTCCCACAGCCGCATTTACATCCTTGGGGACCACGTCCCCACGGTACATCAGGCAACAAGCCATGTATTTACCATGACGGGGGTCACACTTGGCCATCATAGAAGAGGGCTCAAATGCACTATTGGTGATCTCTGCAACTGAGAGCTGTTCATGGTAGGCCTTCTCAGCTGAGATAACAGGGGCATACGAAGAAAGCATGAAGTGGATCCTAGGGTATGGCACCAGATTAGTCTGGAACTCAGTCACATCAACATTTAGGGCTCCATCGAATCTTAGAGAAGCAGTCAAGGAGGAAATAACCTACCACAATTATGAAGATAGTTAGGAAAATAATCTCGGTGGTTTAAGAAATGAAGTGAAATCACAAAGGGAAAAACTTCTTCAGTACCTGAGAAACCAAACGGTTAAGGTTGGTATAGGTAGGGCGCTCAATGTCAAGGGACCGCCTGCAGATATCATAGATGGCCTCGTTGTCAAGCAACACAGAAACATCAGTATGTTCCAAAAGGGAGTGGGTGGAGAGAACACTGTTGTAGGGCTCAACAACAGAGGTTGATACTTGAGGTGAGGGATACACAGTGAATCCAAGTTTGGATTTCTTGCCATAGTCCACAGATAGACGTTCCAGAAGAAGGGAACCAAGACCAGAACCAGTGCCTCCACCAACTGCATTAAAAACAAGGAAACCCTGGAGACCAGTGCAGTTGTCGGCAAGCTTCCGAATACGATCCAAGCAAAGGTCTACAATCTCCTTCCCAACTGAAGTATATTAATATATTAGTACATTCATACAGATAGTAGAACAAAGTGACTTATAATCTATTTATAAAAAAAAATTAAAAATAAGGAAAGAAAAATGTACTAGGACAAAGGGAACAAGGGGGGAGTTCACTTACTGGTATAGTGTCCGCGTGCAAAGTTGTTAGCTGCGTCTTCTTTGCCGCTGATGAGCTGTTCCGGGTGAAAGAGTTGGCGGTATGTTCCTGTCCTTACTTCATCAATGACTGTAGGCTCAAGATCTACAAAAACCGCACGAGGTACATGCTTTCCGGCACCAGTTTCACTAAAAAATGTGTTGAAAGCATCATCACCTCCGCCAACAGTTTTGTCACTCGGCATCTGGCCATCAGGCTATCAAAGACAAAAACATATTAGGCAAAGCTGACAATAACAGAAAAAGTGTTGAATGTATACAGCAAAAAGATTCATGACAAGAATTCAAACTCCCAAGTATTGTCATCCCAATATTACTACGCAACTGATAGAGTACGAGGAACCACAACAAACCTACTTTATGTTCAATTGACTAAATTTCAACTGAAACAAATTGAACTACAATAATCAAATTAGCTTAGTTTAGCTCATAAGGAAATAGATAAATCTCAAAGTCAACTAATGCTTTGAAAGAGACTAGGAACACTTGAATTTTGGTATGTGTCAAACTTAAATTTATAGTAGCTATAAATAAATAAGTTCAAGACATAGATGTAGATGAATAATGAATGAAAGACCCAAATTAAATATTGAATATTAGAGATTCAGTGTTTATTAGCTTAAAACACAATAAACTTTATTTTATCTAAGATGTAATAAACAATGCACCCACAGAGGCGTGTGCTAATGGCCACTTAATGGATGTCTGTGTAGACCATGTGGTGCATCCACATCATGCATAGGTTAGCATGACTTCACAAATAGTTGTAGCTTAGTATATAACTAACTGTAAGTATTACTAGTCCAATTATGTATTTGTCAAAAATTAAAATTTTAAAACACTAAATTCATTCACTTCAAGTTGAATGAAGATCAGAATATAAGATCTCAACCTATAAGTTTAGATCAATGTACATAAACAGACAACAACACATACAGGTTGCATTGAATTACAAATCCACCGAACAAGCCAATGAAAACAACAGATCTGATTAAAACTAAACCTAAAAAGGATGTGCAGCTAAGCCTAATCACAGCTGAACATGATCACTGTAGAAGACTACAAAAGTTCATATTCAATTTCGTTGTAAGAACAAAAGAATTAATTAAACTCTAGCTCTGCCCAAATGTGGATAAAATGACGCTAAAGACAAATTGTTCACGTTTCTAGGTCACGATCACATAGAATAAATCAGAGCTAGAGCAAATGACAATTCTAAACAGATATTCGTTTCTGGCCGAAGAAATAACAGCCTAAAGTTACAAAATAAGCTACATTATACATAAAAGACGTAAAAATTATGTGAATCGTAACAATGTAGATAGAGAAAATACCTAAAATGGATCAAATATCGCCAAACGCACAAAAACTCTAGATCCGATCTAATGTAGTACAGATACAAGATATGCATATGTATAGACGAATCACGAATGAATATATGCGAATAAGAAATCAAAAGAAGGTAAGACACCTGAATGCCATGCTCGAGGCAGTAAAGTTCCCAGCAAGCATTGCCGACCTGAATACCGGCCTGGCCAATGTGGATTGATATGCACTCTCTCATTTTCGATTAAAAGGAGAAAACGAGAGTTAACGAGAGATTGAAAGAAATTATAGAAAGAGATTGAGTAAAAGAGAAAATATTGAGAGCGTTTATTAAGACGCCTCAAAATTGAAACCTGTTTTTCTCTGTCTCTGGCTTCCCGTAGGTTTATATAAGAGGAAATGAATTTAGGAGAATACAGATCTGAGAAAATTATTGACCCTGGTTAGATTATGCTGCCAGTTAAGATTTCGGATTGGCCAGCTTTGACTGTCTTAATTTAACCACGGTTAGATTATGCTGCCAGTTAAGATTTCGGAATGGCCAGTTTTGACTCTCTGAATTTAACCACGGTATATTTCCCTCTTCCATTGGGACCCTTTGAAAATTCAAAATACTTTTGTCCATGTGTATTGTTGGTAGGCAAGTTTTCTTTCCCTTATGTATGTGCTCTCTACGTCCTTGTTATTTGTCTTTTTAAAAGTAAACACACGTATTAAGAAAAATAATTAATAAATTAAAATTAATTTTAAATATCAATATTATACTGAGTGATGTTTATCGAATAAAAAATAGTAAAAAAAACAAATTTATATTTAATATTTAATATAATATTAAAAACTAAATAATTTATATTTAATTAAAATTTTAAAATAATAAATATTAAAAAAATATTTTTCTAAAACAATCTATCTAATAAAATACAAATGATTTTGAATTTCCCGCTCACTCAATAAATCATCTGGGCTGTCCAAAGTTTGAGATAAATCCCACCGTTCATACATCTATCTAATCTATCTAATAATGATTTTGAATTTCCCGCTCACTTAATAAATTATCTGGACCGTTCTAAATTTGATATAAATCTCACTACCCATACAGTGCCGGAGGCACGGGACCCATCTAGTATTTAAAATGGATACAGGGTGTAGTATATATCTTCTTGGGCTGCACTTGGGTGCGAAAAAGGCCAGAAGACAAGACATGTGCAATGGGTCCATATATGACCCATTATTAATTGGACTAGGACTTCTAAGCCAATATCCATTATTTTATGATCCATTATTAATTGGACTAGGAGTACTCTGTTTCAAAGAATAATTTAAGTATAGTGTTTTTTTGCAAATTAAAAATATCAGATTATGGGAGAAATTATAAAGTAATTTCAAATTTTATATTATTGTTTAGTTTTTTCAATATGATATTAGTGGACCTCATATAAGGTACTAATTATGCACATCAAATAATGATAGTTGTAATTGATTTTTCATTTATAAAGACCACACAGTCCCATATAATAATAACACAAGTATAGTTTTTTTTATCTTTATCTCTACTTTGTAGTGTTATTGGGTCATTATGCAGGATAAAGATTCAAAATTTTCACTATGTACTCGGCAGGTTTCTTATATTGATGGGTTATTTATACTTTCTAGTACATTTTTAGAAAAAAATTATAACAAAACTGCATCAAGAAAATATTTACAGAATTAATACATTTTTAATATTTTATTTATAAAATTAGTGCATTATGGAAAATCACAATCAAGTGAACTCCTTCATTCTTCTCCCTACTGATCCCACGATGGAAAACCCAACTCTCAGATCTGACCACCTCTATTTTCTCCCTCTTCCACCGCTACCACCGTCATCTCGCCTCCCTCCATCACAAGTCCCAACTTACCCCAACTCACAAATCTAACCACATCCATTTTCCCCTCTTCTACAGCCATTACCGTCGTCTCGCCCCCTCCCCTCCTCCCTTCCTCTCTTCTTTCTCACCCTCCACCACCTCCACTCCCTCTCTCCATCACAATTCCCAACTTATTGTGTGCCACCTCTTGTCCAACCCACCTCACCCATATTACCATATTAACACTATCTAGTATTAGTGTTTCAAATAGTGTTAGTATATTTTTTTATAGTGCAGTTGGTAGCCGAAAATTCATACAAAGGTAATCAATTCAGTTTTATTGGGTTACCATTTAATTATAAAAAATTTAAGAACAGTTTCCAAGTGTTACTTGAATTTATTTTCTTCAACATGTGTAACCATGAACAATTTTATTGAGTTCTGTAATGGTCGCAATTAGTACCCTTTTTTTCATAGTTCAGTTGGTAGCCAAACCTTCATATAAAGGTAACCAATTCAGTTTTATTGAGTTACTAATTAACTATAAAAAAAATTAAGAACAGTTTTCAAGTGTTACCTGAATTTGTTTTCTTTAACATGTGCTGCCACAAATAGTTTTATTGGGTTCTGCAATAGTCGTCGTCTGTACATTTTTTTTTCATAGTGCAGTTGGTAGCCAAATTTTCATACAAAGGTAACCAATTTATTTTTATTGGGTTACAAATTAATTATAAAAAATTTATTAATAGTTTCCAAGTGTTACAAATATTTCCTCCCTTCAAAAGGAAATCTTGTAGTATGTTTTTTCGAACCAATAAAATCTTGAACCAGAATTTATGGAAATGAACTTTCATCATCTGAACTGGAATTATCCTTCTACCGCTCCTTGATTGCGGAAAATAAGCGTTGACGTTGGACACTTGGTGAATTAAGGCAGTTGGTGAGATTCTCACTGCTGGTGTGGTGGCGGAGAAGGAAGCGGCGGAGATGGGGGATGAGGATAGATAATGGGTTAATATGGGTTGTTGCAGGCAGAGCATATTCTGCGGCGAAGATGGGGGAGGATATGATAGAGGAAGAATTCAGTTTTATTGTTGTACTCTTTTTATAATTATTTTGTGGATGCACAAATCTTGTAATTGTTTTTTAATTGTTGTATAGTAGTGTAAAGAACTCTATATTGATTCCTTAAATAATGAAATTTTAAATTTTAAAGTTCCAATATATTTTGACTGTTGTAACTATTTGACCTTTGTATTTGTTTATGCGTTAAAACTTATGATAGATGTAATATACTATAACCTCTTATTTTTAATTATAAAATTGCTATTAATTTATTAATTTTTTAAAGTAATTATGTAATATTTTTAAATATAAATTTAATTAATACATATTGTAACTTATTTAGAAAAAAAAATATTATTACTTATAAAATTTATTATTTTTTCAATTCTTAGCAAAATTATTAAGTTTGGGAATGCATCTAATTGACTTATAAAAATTAATAATAATCTTATAATTTATAAAAGAGAGTATAATTTATTAATTGTATTCCACTGTAAAATAACGTACTTCTATTTTATTTTAAATTTTAAGTAATTTATGGAGTGAGTATTGAATAGATTGTAGTTGCAAATTAATGTACATAAAATCAATATTATCTTTTAAAAATGTTAATTTGTGATATTTTTAAATTTAAAATAATGTGATTCATTTAATTTAAATTTTAAAAATAATTAATTTTATAATTAATAGTATAGATAATGATTTATTGATATATTTTTTAAAGTTATGGATAAAGAATTTATTAGAGGAAATTTTTTAGTTATTTTTTGGAGGAAATTTTTTTTCCTTTACTTGTACAATTATTGAACGAAGTAAATGCGAAAAATGTTATATGCCAACATTTTAAAATAATGTAATGTAGTTTTAGTGATTTTATAAGGTGTTAATTACATATTAAATTCAGAAGTATACATCTTTTTACCATGTCGTATTTCAATGTTTAAATACACCCATCCTGCTACCCAAAGTACTATTAAATAAATATAACTGACCCTTTTATAATTTCCAGCCAAAAAAGTGATCGAAACTACCACGTGTTCCAGTGGTCTATACATAATACGGATTTGATCAGATATTTATACAGGTGACAGTATAAAACTTTTGTAAAACTAATTAATTAGATTAAGTAATATATACATTTATATGTACTAATACAATAAATTATAAATTTACAAATCTAATTTTGTTTTTTTTCCTCTTCTTCCCCATCCTCATCTTCTCCATTACCATGGAACTAACCAAAAAAATTCAAAATCCAAAATTCAAAATGCTCAAATCATTCATCCTCTTTTCTTGTAACCATGCATTCACGAAGCTCGAAAATCCCAAACTAAAAACCCTAATTCGTTCATCATCTTCAAAATTTTGCCCAATCTCAAACTCACTTCATTTTTTCTCTCTAAGACACAACCTATGAGTGGAGGAAGAGTAGGCCTAGAATAAGGGAGAAGAGGCTGTCAAGATAGCCAGAGGATGACTGCCTGCAAACTTCTGAATATATAGATAGATATATGTACACATATCTAATTCAGTCCCATTGAATACAAGGAGTAGGCAAGTCATCCTTGGCTACTAAACAAGACTCTTGACTTCGTTTTAGACCTCTCTTCCTAGCTATACATTAAGCTACATTCAACTGAAATGGCAATGTAATTTCATTCCTCCTCCAGTCTTGAAGCACTCGAGGGCAATAACTAATACCTACCTGCATCCTCAATATATATGTACTAATTGCTATGTCTTCTTCTCAGTTTCACTAGCGCCATCAAAATAGATATTCATTACGACCATCTCTTCTGCCTTATCTAGCTGCATACCCTTGACAGAATATATTCGTTCATATCAGTTGGGGGGGGGGGGGTCGGGTCGGGGTGGGGACCTGATTTATTTATAACTTCATATATACCCTTACATTCACTATGGCTGGAATTTCAACCCAATTTATAATTTTTGCTCTTTTAAAGAAGTTGGCATATTGGAGTGGCAATCACTTGGATAAGATCAATTTCAAAGGCCTTTAACTTTGACATTTTAAGGATATATGTGATGTGATGTGATTTGATATGCATGGCCAATCAAATTTGGTCTTGCAGTAGGGCCTCCTAGTTTCACACTAAATCAAACTAAAAACTTTATGTAGTGGCGGAACCAGAATATTTTTAGAGAAATCAAAATATATCAATAAAAAAAATTATTTATTGACGCTGATACAATCCTGATCAGCAAGTTATTCACATGTAGCTAGTATTATATGGGTCTTTATAACATCACATAATCAGATTACATACAAAGAAAAGAAGCAAGTTTCACGTGGCAAAAGATCCTAACGTGGCAAGGATTTTGGGATTTTAGGAAAAAGATTTTGTTTCCTAAAATATTAGGCATATTCTATTAGCCTAATTTTTAGGGATTTATTTTCCAAATACTTATCAAATTCTATTATAATTAGGATTTCTTTCCAGTTTAGATTTACATTCTAAATAAGGTTTCTATTGTTTTATAGAAATATGAATTTCTTTTCCAAATTGATTTCTACTTAGAAATTAGGGTTATGGTTTGTAATTCCTATTAGGATTAGAATAATTTATTCCTATTGTTATTAGGATTTGGATTATTTTGATTAGTATAAATATAGGTCCAGGTTGATGTAATAAGATACATTATACAACATACATTATTCATTATTCAATATATTTGTGAGATTATTCTCTTCTTTTGGTTCTTTGAAGAATTCCTAAGTATTTTTCTTAGTTATTTCTTTGAGATTCAATTTGACTTATCATACAACAATTCATAGTTGTGTGTGGCGTCTTCTACCGCATCAATCGTCGATTGTACCAAGATTACCGCTTCAATATAAGCGAGGGGTCAAGGTGTCGTTGGTGTCCATTCAACGCAGAATTCTGAACGCGAGCAATTGTACCAAGATTACCGTCTACATATAGGCGAGGGGTTAAGGTGTTGCAAGCAATTCACCCAACAACTGTGCTAAAAACGATCGGGGCGACGACCACCTCACGCAAGCGTGCCGTGGAGTCTATCATTTGGTATCAAAGCAAAAAAAAAAGAGACAAAAAAAAGGAAAAAAAAATCATATTCTATTTTCATTGTGCTAACCAAACTTGTAGCACACCATCAAATCATCAAATTCCAACCAAGAGTTCATACCGTTCCATCATCATCAATTCTGAATCGGAGCTACAATTTACGAATCTGACGCATACAAGAGTACAAGGCAATCAATCGGTGATTTTGTGGTATTTTGATAGTCACACCATCTATAATTTTGTTTCGTGATAAGTAATTTTGAATTGATTAGTAAAACCAAGAATTTTGCTAGGGAATTCAATAAGAACCTATTAGAGAGAATATTGAGGTAAAAGGCTTAGTGGTGAGATTAATCGAGGGTAAAAGCCAATTTATTGAGAGTATACACGAGTGAACCATTAATTCGAGCGAAACACGTAAGGGAGTGTGTGAGGAAATTGTTTTTATCTACTAACCCTTGTTTTGCAGTAAATTAATATGTTTGGCTATGAGGAGACATCGAAAAGAAGACCCAGAGTTCGTATGAAGTCTGGCGTGAATGAGTGGTGGAGATCATGGGATGAGGATTATGAGAGACATCGTATTTATAATGGATGTAGGGAGCAACCTCATAAACCTATGGAGCATAGGAGGGAACATTTATTGTCTAGGGAAATAAAAGTTGAAGAAGATCATGCGATTCTTGGAGAGTCATGGGAGACTAAGAAAGCTACAAGTGAGCAAGTTAACGAGGAAGAAACAATGCAACAAAAGAATATGTTTTATACTAGGTTTCTAGTACAAGAAAAGGTATGCATTGTAAAAATTGATTGTGAAATTGGTACTAACATTGCTAGCACTACAATGGTGGATAAACTAGGGTTGCCAACAGTTGCACATCCTTGGCCTTATAAGATGCAAGGGATCGTCGATTGTGAGGAGGTAATGGTGACTAGACAAGTGTCAGTTTCTTTTCGCATTGGCAGATATGAAGATGAAATATTATGTGATGTAGTTCCAATCCATACTTGTCATTTGTTACTTGGGTGGCCATGGCGACACAGCAGGCGCGCGAAGCATAATAGTTGTACTAATAAGTATTCATTGGTACACAATCGAATAAGAGTCAACCTTTGTCCTATGACATCCGAGCAAGTTCATGACGATCTAATGTATTTACAAAAAGATCGTGATCAAATGCAAGAAGAAAAAAAAGATCGACAAAAAGAAACTGTTCAAATGATTGATAGTGAGAAAAGAAAATTTGAAAAGAATGAGAGAGAAAAGAAAAGGGAGAATGAAAATAAACGAGAGAAAAACAAACGAGAGGGTGAGCATAAAGAAGAGAGAGAAGAAATATGTGACTACGAAAAAGAGAGTGAGTTGAAAAGTGAGTTATATTTTGAAAAGCCAATGACTGGACATTCGTACAAGACGGCGCTTTTGAATACTAACACTAATGATTCTTCTTTGTCTAGTTTTGTTTTGTCTCTTGTACAGGTTATTGATGAAATACCCCGTACTATTATTTCGTACCGATCAGCTAATAGTATTCCCGAGGAGACGACGGAGTTACCAAGGCGGGTTGGAGAGTTGGTGAAAGTGGGTATCGTGAGAGAAGACATGAGTTCATGTGTTGATTATGAGATCATAGTATCTAAGGAGGATGGGACAACGAGTTTGTTTGTCGATTTTGAATTGGTAAACAAGTATCGTTATTCTTTTTCTTGTTTGGATAATATGCTTGATAAATTGCATAGTACTTATGTTTTATCTACATGTGATAATGGTCATGTGATGATAATGACTATTCAATTTAGCACGAGAGATTGTGATAAATGAAAAATTGTTTTAGCATGTGAGTTATATAGGTGGTTAGTTGTTTCTCTTAAATTAACTGATGCATCTAGTGTTTTCATGAGTTATTTAAAACATGTTTTACATGTTTCTGTTGGAAAATTTGTTATTAGTTATTTTGATGGTAGAATCGTTTTTATCATAAACTATGGGGGATATTTGATTTATGTTGAGTTAGTTTATGATCATGTTATATATTCTCATTTTCAATGTTGTTATTTGCATGAAATTCATTCTAGGTTTTCTTATCCATATGCTGAGTTAGGTTTTCATGTTAATCAATCTTTACATGAATTATCGATAGTTGACAATGGTAGTAATCATGTTGTTTCATTAGAGCAATCTTCATTGCATGCTTTGCTATCATATGGTTTTGATTCAACAAGTGTTTATCATCAAGATCATTTGAGGGATGAGTTATTTGCATGTTTAGTTAGTTCACTTGGGTTAGCTAAGGCATTGCATACTTCCATGGAATTGTTGAATTATATTTTACATTCTTTTATGGGAAAAATTCTTTCTTTTGATGATATTCTGATTTTTGTCAACATTTTGGAAAATTCTTTAGCATGTGTAGAGTTTGTTTGTGATCATTGTCGATATGCTATTGAATTTTCAGCTTATGATTGTGACCATTTTACTCCATTGATAACATTATTTGTTCTTTATTGTATTAATGTCAATGGAAAGATAGAGGTTGGTTGTGTTTTGCAGATTCGTGATAGGATCATATTCATCGAGGGAAGCATGGATCCTGCAGTTCATCTCGTTCAATGCATAAGACATCTACAGGGAAGTGTTTTGAATATTGTTTTAGTAGACTATGTATATAATTTTGGTTTATTTAATTTCTTTGTGATTGGACAAAAGGAACTTATTGATTTGTTTTGTTTTGTGTTTAATCCAGGAATTAAAGAGAGTTTGCGTGAGAAATATGACAAATTTCAAGTATTGATATTTGATCCAGGTGCATTGACGAATGTGTTTCTGCGAAGGATTGAGATCATTATATTGAATTTTGATCCAGGAATTCGTCATTGGGAGAATCTACCACATGAAGAGTTTTGTGTGACGATTTTTGATCCAGGAGGATATAAGACTTTTCATATTCTTTCTTACTTTGCATTCATGATTATTTTAGTAGATAGTAGATTAGTTTATATATATAATTAGTGTTCTGGGAGTAACTGGTCTACAAATTGTCAATTCGGGAGAGAAGTCGGGCATTGTTATGTTCTTAGCGGGAGTTGGAGTTTTTGTTGCTTATATATGTCATTTGCGAGTTGAGTTTTGGCATTATGATTGGTTTGATGCTACTAACTTAGTTTTTTTTTATGTAGGAACAATTTTGTGTTTGAATCCTTTTTGAGAAGACGATGGGCCAGATTTGAGGACAAATCCTTTTAAAGAGGAGGGGAATGATACAATCCTGATCAGCAAGTTATTCACATGTAGCTAGTATTATATGGGTCTTTATAACTTCACATAATCAGATTACATACAAAGAAAAGAAGCAAGTTTCACGTGGCAAAAGATCCTAACGTGGCAAGGATTTTGGGATTTTAGGAAAAAGATTTTGTTTCCTAAAATATTAGGCATATTCTATTAGCCTAATTTTTAGGGATTTATTTTCCAAATACTTATCAAATTCTATTATAATTAGGATTTCTTTCCAGTTTAGATTTACATTCTAAATAAGGTTTCTATTGTTTTATAGAAATATGAATTTCTTTTCCAAATTGATTTCTACTTAGAAATTAGGGTTATGGTTTGTAATTCCTATTAGGATTAGAATAATTTGTTCCTATTATTATTAGGATTTGGATTATTTTGATTAGTATAAATATAGGTCAAGGTTGATGTAATAAGATACATTATACAACATACATTATTCATTATTCAATATATTTGTGAGATTATTCTCTTCTTTTGGTTCTTTGAAGAATTCCTAAGTATTTTTCTTAGTTATTTCTTTGAGATTCAATTTGACTTATCATACAACAATTCATAGTTGTGTGTGGCGTCTTCTACCGCATCAATCGTCGATTGTACCAAGATTACCGCTTCAATATAAGCGAGGGGTCAAGGTGTCGTTGGTGTCCATTCAACGCAGAATTTCGAACGCGAGCAATTGTACCAAGATTACCGTCTACATATAGGCGAGGGGTTAAGGTGTTGCAAGCAATTCACCCAACAACTGTGCTAAAAATGATCGGGGCGACGACCACCTCACGCAAGCGTGCCGTGGAGTCTATCAGACGCTTACAATGTTTCTTTCAAATTTATTTTGCCCAATTGATAGAAATTCACCGTGTCTATTCTCATTCATTTGGTGAAATATATACATGAGTACATTTGGCTACAACTTCGACCATAGCCAGATGCATCATCGTTGGAACTATTGGCGGTAAGGAGGGCAGTGTCGGTCATGGCAACCTGTTTAGCCTTGCGGGTTTCTTCAATGATTAACTTCGATCGTGCCTCGTAAAAAGGTGGTAAGGGATCACTCTATTGAATGAATGTAGCAACACCATCGTAATTCTCATTTAAACCCGCAATTAGCTGAAGAACTAACCTTTGATTTGAAACCGGTGCACCAACATTAGAAAGTTGATCAGCAAGCATTTTGAGTTCTTGGCAATAGGCCGAGATGTTAGAATAATTATCCATATGAACGTGAGTGAATTGGTTTTCCAGGTAAACGGCACGAGAATGTTTGTTATCCTGGAAAATATTTTGCAATCGCTCACATGCTTGTTGTGCAGTTGAATCCGGCTCCAGGATGGTGTGCAAAAGATCATTGGAGATCGTACCATAAATCCATTGAAGGACTATTGCATCCAAGCGCGACCATAAATCGTTTGCAGCCTGTTCTTTTCCCTTCTCGGTTGGCTGCGATTTAGGTGGGATAATATGATCAATAACTTGGTATGCTCGACAATAGATTTTAAACAACTCCGCCCAGAAAGAATAGCGTCCCTTTTCCATCTCTAGAGTAATGGGGATGAAGTTCTTGACATTAGTAACGACAAGAGCAGGATGGAATTTGGTTTGTTCGGCCATTGATATGAGGAGAAGAAGAGAGAAGGACGAGAAAGGGAGGAAGAAAGAGGTGAGAGGTGGTGGAGGTTGTTGGGACGACTAGGACTGTGAGATGGCTAGGGTTAAAAGTTGGCTCTTGATACCATGATAGAAATTCACCGTGTCTATTCTCATTCATTTGGTGAAATATATACATGAGTACATGAATGTTAGTAGGCTACAATTGAGGATACAATTGAGATGACTGAGGCTACAATTGAGGTGATTGTTATTTACATTCTAATAATAAAAGATACATTCTAATACTAAATGATTTATACAGAGATTATTTCCATAATCTAACACCAATTATAGTATTTCACAACATCTTATTTCAACCATTGTAAACCCATGACTTGTAAACCCATAACTTTAAATGTGTGTGTGTATATATATATATATATATATATATATATATATATATATATATATATATATATTAATTTCACCCGAACTATGAGACTATTAATCAGACTTTGAATTTTTTTAGTCAACTGATTAGCTACTTTTATAGATAAATTAGAAATTATAATATTATATATTCAAAACCTTATATTGTGGTTCTAGTCATTTTCTTTGGAGACAACTGAGAGTAGCCATAAAAAGCAAGAAAATGAATTAAGTTATTCTCATTTACAAAAAAATTGATACCAATGTATAATTAAGTCAGTAAGACAAATGAGTGTAATATTAATTAATTAATTATCAAATTTATTTAATATTATTTTATCTTATAGTAATATTATTAATTTATTATAAGTGAAAAGACATGAAAAATAAATAAATTAATACCATCTCATAACACAGATCAAATTTAACTAATATTAACATGCTACAAATTTCAGGATTGGAGGGTCATATGATCCCCTTAGACCCCCCTAATTTTGTCCATGACTTTACGAACCCCCCAAATATATATATATATATATATATATATATATATATATATATATATATATATATATATTTATAGGAACCGCATTTATGGCAACCGTTTGCTGAGAACAATTTAAAAAGTCAAGACACAACAGCTTGTAGCGACTGGGATAATTAAAATGGAACATCCCATTTTAATTGTCTCAGCCGCTACAAGCTGTAACGGCTGGAGTCCTTTTAATATATATGGTAAACTTCCATATTCAAACTTTCTCATTATCATCTTATTATAATAACTGCATGCTAAAATATTCTTTTTTTATTAATTTGACCAGATATACTTTATCTATCTATATAGAATAAAAATTGTTCCAATTTTACCTAAAAGCAAAAACAAAATGCACTTGTAATCCTAAGAAAAGTACTCCGGTCCAACCCATTCTAATATTTTGTAATATTATCTATCTATATAGAATAAAAATTGTTCCATTAATAATAATATTTTGTAATATTATTAATATTATTATATTAAATACTAATATTACAAAATATTATAATATTATTATAAAATATTATAATATTAATATTAAGTATTAATAATATTACAAAATATTATTATTAATATTATAAATATTACAAAATATTATAATATTATTACAAAATATTAATACTTATAATATTAAGTAGTAATAATATTATAAATATTAAAATGGGTTGGACCGGAATACTTTTCTTAGGATTACAAGTGTATATTTTTTTCTTTTAGGTACAAATGGAACAATTTTTATTCTATATAGATAAACTAGCTGGGTCCCGTGCCTCCGGCACTATATGGACAATACGATTTATCTCAAATTTTGAACGACCAAAATAATTTATTGAGTGAGCGAAAAATTTAAAGTCATTTGTATTTTATTAAATTATTATTAGATTATTAGATAGATAGATGTATTTTATTAGATAGATGTATGAACGGTGGGATTTATCCTAAACTTTGGACGGCCCAGATGATTTATTAAGTGAGCGGGAAATTCAAAATCATTTGTATCTTATTAGATAGATAAAGTGTATCTGGTTAAATTAATAAAAATATATTTTAGCATACAATTATTATAATAAGATGATAATGGGCAAGTTTGAATATGGAAGTCTAATCATATATATTAAAAGAAGGACCCCAGTTGCTACAGCTTGTAACGGTTGGGACAATTAAAATGGGACGTCCCATTTTAATTGTCTCAGCCACTATAAGCTGTAGTGCCTTGATTTTTTGGATTGTTCTCAGCAACCGATTATCATAAATGCGGTCCCACATATATATATGGGGTTCCATCCACAGCAACCGGTTGTTGGGAGCAACCCATTTTTGGCCAGCCGTAACAGCTTGTACATGTTTATAAAAAAAATTACATAAGGGCCGGTACAAGCTGTTACGGCTGACCAAAAATGGGTTGCTCCCAACAACCGGTTGCTGTGGATGGAACCCATATATATATATATATATATATATATATATATATATATATATGAAAATTTGAAGGTACACAGTTGTGCAAATTTTAAATGTACATAATCTACGATTGTATAATTAAATCACTCTACGATCGTAGAGCAGTCACTGACTGAAAGTAAAGTAGTCACTTTACTACCGTAGAAATATATATTTGGGAGTAACTACTCTACGATCGTACGTAGGGTGACTTAACCCTACGATCGTAGACTCTGTGCATTGTGTAACTCCATTAATTCCATATATATATATATATGTGTGTGTGTGTGTGTGTGTGGAAAATAATTCATAGTAT
This sequence comes from Panax japonicus, assembly GCA_020205505.1. Classification (NCBI taxonomy): domain Eukaryota; kingdom Viridiplantae; phylum Streptophyta; class Magnoliopsida; order Apiales; family Araliaceae; genus Panax; species Panax japonicus. The sequence continues at coordinate 11,236,215 of CM035095.1, read as the reverse complement.
GTACTCCCTCCGTCCTAAATTATCTGATGTTCTAGAGTTTCACACAGATACCAATATGTATGATAAAAATACTAAAATACCCTTTGTGCTGACTTTTTTATTAATTGAAGAGAAAGAAAAAGCAACTAATTAATTGGAGAGAGAGAAACATTGAAGAGAGAGAGAGAGAAAGCAGCACATTAATTGAAGAGAGAGATAGAGAGAAACAATTATTAATTAAAGAGAGAGATAGGCATAAATGTGGATGTTTAAAAAAGAGGAGAGACATTAATGAGAGTAATGATTATCAACAATTAAGATAAAGGGGCAAATTTGGAAAACAAATAAAAAAAATGCATTGAAATCTTAAAAAAGCAGATATTGTGGGACAAATTTTTTTTGCTAAAACAACAGATAATTTGGGACGGTGGGAGTATTTGATAATTGATTTTTTTCAAAATGTCTTAATAATAATATTTTACCCTATTACCCTCTAAAATAAGGATTTAGTGCCTTATCTCCAATTTTGAGTTGGGTTTGGTACGCTGATGGTGTGGTTCAGCTATGGTACATGTAACTTTAAATTAATTAATTGATTTAAATCTTTAATGGGTCTAATCAATTTAACGATTACCCAAACTGATTCTAGCTTCCTCGCTGGTTGCTGTATTCTTTTAAGAGGAGTCAATTTGGCGTTTAAGCTGTTAAAATAGTTCCCTATGGTTAATATTATTTAATTTTATTTTGGCTGATTGGGTGTTTTGTTGCTCCCTTGTTAATATTAGCAAGTATTTGTTGCTTTTGTTCAATGGTGTTTGGGTTCCTTAAATCTGTTTGTGTAATGGATTTATTGAGCTTTCGGTATCTAGCCGGATTTTACCATCAGATTTCAATTTTCTTTTTGGTTTGGTTCTAATCTGGTGTGGTTCTCATCGGAAATCATAGACCCAGTTGCTGATTTGACGATCTGATTCCCGTATGTTTTGATTGAATGGCCGGATCTAGGTGTGTAATTTTCTGATATATATTTCCTCTCCCATTTTGGTTTGGATGTGAGTTTAAAGGAGAAGCAGAGGGATACAAGAGAAATTTTGTAATATTGAATAGGTCATTTTTGTCCAAAAAATATTTAATATAGTTCAGACCTACCTCTGAATAGTTTATATTTAATTTTATATTTTATCGATTAATTAAGAGGTATTAAGAGCCAATTTTTTTTTACCAAATAAATTTTACCTTTGATCGAATCAGAAGCATATCCATTAAGAGGTATTTAGATATAAACAAACACAACCTTAGAGTTATTAATTTTTTTCAAGTCTTAGAAAAGTTTTTTGGGCTTCTCTGCTTATCTGGCTTTTAAGCTATATCAATAAGTCTTGGCGGACAGGTTTGTCCGACCGGAATATTGGATATTTTTAAATTTTTTAATTTTTTTTGTGACTTTCAAAAAATATATAGTATTTACTCCAACTATTTACAGAATATATTATTTTAGGTATAATTTGGGTACATATACAAGAACACTATATTGTATAAAAAATTTAATTGAAATAAATATTATATATTTTTTAAAAATCACAAGAAAATTACAAAAAAATAAATTAAAAATGTCCATTATTCTGGTTCCAAAAAAATATCTTCGTAGAAGGACTCGCTAGCTATTTGCAAGAAATCCAATGGACCTGAAACAATCTTTGGAACCTACTAAAGTCTCATTCGGGCTTGGTATTTTCAACTATACATTAATTAATTTTAGGGTCCTTAACACTAATATACAACAATTAGAAAGTAATTATAAAAATAAAACACACACAACATAATTACAAAAATAACGCAATTCATATTAATAAGGAAACCTAAAATTAAGGAGAAATATCTGCCATAACTAATCATTCAAATTCAAATATCTGGGATCTAACCACAAAAACAAATTCAAAATTCAAATATTCAAATTCAAATTTCATAGGAAAGACTGCACAAATTTTGTACTTTGCAGGAGGTGGCGGAGGCAATTTTCAAAGGAGGTGGAAGCTTTGAAGGAGGTGACAGCTTCGGAGAAGGTGGTAATGGTGGCTTCAGAAGCGACGGTGATGGCTATGAAGGAGATAACAATGGCAGTGGTGGCGATGGCGGTGGCGGTGGTGGCGGAGATGTCGGTGGTGGCTCAAGTGGTGGTTACAGAGACGGTGGAGGTGGAGGCTGGGGCGGTAGTGGCGGGAGCAACCATTTTCTGGTAGTAAAAGAAAATTCTCAAGATACTGCAGAGGAGAAGATCATTAGTAATGTAATGGTAACCAAACTTTTATAACAAGGTAATCAAACTTTTATACTAAGGTAACCAAACTTTTATACCAAGGTAACCAAACCTTGATAATTATCAAGGTAACCAAACTTTTATACTGAGGTAACCAAACTTTTATATTAAGGTAACCAAACTTTTATACCAAGGTAACCAAAACTTTTATACTAAGGTAACCAAAATTTTATACTGAGGTAACCAAACCTTCATACCAAGGTTATCTTGGTGTGAATGTTTGGTTACCAACTGCAATATGAAAAAACTGATGGTGTGGAGGTGGATTGGTTACCTTGGTACAAAAGTTTGGTTACCTTAGTATAAAAGTTTGGTTACCTTAGTATAAAAGCTTGATTACTTTGGTATAAAAGTTTGGTTACCAAACTTTTATACTGAGGTAACCAAACTTTTATACTAAGGTAAACACCAATCAACAAAAAAAGTGATCATAAATTCATAATCAAACGCATATTTTGCATAAAGTTAAGATCATAAACCCCAAATGAATGAAATTAAAGAGAAAACCTTAAAAATTAGTGCGAGAGAGAGAGAGGTAAAATAGAAATACTTACAAAAGCAGAGTACAAATAAATATGAAGAACAATTGGAAGAATGAAAGAGATAGAAGAAAATGGCAGAAATGGTGTCTTCATCTTTTATACAAAAATGGCATAAATGGCGTCTTCATCTTTTGAAGAAAAAATGGCAGAATAGAAGAAAATGAGAGAGAAAATGGCAAAATGACGTCTTCATCTTCTCTCTTCAATGGCGTCTTCATCTTCTCTCTTCACTCTTCAGCTTTTGTCTTTAAATATGAAAATGGAAGAATAGAAGTGCAGTGACGTACTGAAAATGAAAGTAGGAGGAGATGAGAGAGAAAATGACAGAAAAGAATAAAATGGCAGAATAAGAGGAGATGAGAGAGAAAATGGCACATACCAAAACTAATTCCCTAAATTAAGGAATCCTAATTATACTAATATTGTCATGTCAGCCATTACATATTAATCCCTTAATTTAAGGACCTTTAATTATGTTAAGATTGAAAATAAAACAAAAAAGTGTAATATACTTTTGTAATTATTTTATAAGTGTATGATTTTTGTAATTATTTCTAAAAATGTAATATTATATGTAATTTACCCTTAATTTTATCGGACATGGTATTAGCGGTTCGTGTTTCTACTCTTAGTAAATGGACTCTCATGCGTCAGCTAATTGTTATATACTTCCCAACATAATCGCTAAAAAAGGTTACTAGCTAAGCTCCATTCCACAAAAAAAGTCAATACCTTATATATAAAGGCATCAAGACTGGTCTTTTTAATTTCAAAATTGGGTGAGCTATCTCACTTAATTTGAAAATCATATACTTTTCAATTTAAAATCCAACCCGAGTTAACTCAATTAATTTGAAAATCAGGTGAGCAAAGTCAATTAAAATTTAAATCGATCGAATAGAATTCGTCTGATGATCTCTTCCTTTTCTGTTTCCCTTCTTTCTTCAACTCTTTATCTTCTTCATCGTTTACAAACCCGAGTCTTTCCTCGTAATTACCTTTTTTTCCTGTACTCGGGTTAGATTTGTAGCTCTTTCCCGATCAAATAAAGAAACCAATCGGCAATATATCTTCGTGTGGGCCCAAGTGTAATTTAGGGTTCACATGTGACCTAAAAGAATTAAATGATAAACGAAAAGGGCGGAAATAAATGAGCACTGACCCGAAGAGAAGCCTCCATGTGTTCCAAGGCAAAAGACTCATGAAGGCGACTCATGTTGGGAATTGATTGAGGGATTGGATTGATGGCTAGAAGGACAAGACGATCTGGGCATTATTATGGTGACTAAGGCTCTTTTGAAATTTTTTCGATGTTATGTGCCTATCACATAACCACTTTCCATGAAACTCTATAAATATCCCTTCCATTCCATTAGGAACAGACTTTTGACCTCTTCTTTGGACTTTTAGACTTTTGGAGAAACTGAAGACTTGGAGATTCTTTCTCAACCTAAAGCACTCAAGAAGCCTCTCTAAATCCTTGCTACCCTAACAAAGTTCTCAGATTTTAATAGTTCTGCCACTTGTGCTTGGAGTAATCGCTCACCTATTCTTCTCCCCTTTTCAATCAATCAATCAAATCTGTACTCTTCGTGGATTTCTATTCTCCTCGTCCAACACGAAACCCTAAACCTAGAAAAGTACAATTTCCTTGTCCACACTTCGTCAACAACAAAGCCCCTAATTTGATTAATAATAAAGCCCTAGATTGATCATCCTCGAAACTTCTATCTATCGATCCAATGAGGAATGTTATTCAATCGCTTGTAAGCTTTGTTCCCCCAAATTATTTGTTATTATATTTGCTTGTAATAGTATTTATTATACGTCTAGAATTTCATTGATTCCAGTTGGGTGTAATTTGTTATGGACGAGAGAAAAGATGAGGCTTCATGGTAACCTTCGTCGCCCGCTCTTTATTCACAGCATCTTCGTCCCTTCGGTTTGCCTCTCTCATCTTCCTTTCGTGTCTCTCTCATCTCCATCTACATCTCCCTTGACAATTAATTCTTACATGTATAATACACACTCTTCTCTTAGTTTTATTCGCGTCGTGGTTACAATTTCATCTTGGTGCAATCCTCTTTTAAGGTAGATCTAATTCTGAAAGATGTATGAATTTGTGTTTTTAGGTTAAGATTGGACACAAATCTGAGACAGGACAATTAATTTTGCAAGCTTCATATGATCAAACTTCATCAGCGCCTCTACCATTCCCCCAATCTTGGACTCAAGTTTGTTATAACTATTTTTATTATTATTTGTTAAATTCTGTAATTTTTAAAGATACCCATTTTATCTTTGAATGAAATTTAGCTTTAATTTCTGAAGAAAATTAACTTTTTACAATCCAGGGTTTAATCAACCTCATTCTTCGCTCAATAACATCCACTACTAAAAAATGGTTATTTGTGATGGCCAAAATCCATTACAAAAAGTAGAAAAATCATCACGAAAAGATTTACGTGATGACTTTAAGAATCACAGTGGTCATCTTGTATACGTCCATCATGAAAGGTTTTATGTGATGGTTTTTGCAATCCTACAAACGCTTAGTACTTTTGTGATGATTAATACAATCACATTAACACGTAATTTGTTATGATTGTCAAAGTCATCACAAAAAATAAGACTTTAAGGATCAAAGGTAAGAACGTGAATCTCTATTTACGTATAATTTATTTTATTGTATTAATTATAACAAATAATACTTGTAGGATTCGAACCATCCCCCCATTTGCAAACTAAATAACGAGTATTACCACTACATCAAAATCCATATCATAATTATAATTTTAAAACAAAATATAAAAGGAAACATATGTGAGTTGACTTACTAAACAATATTTCACATAAGATTTGGTGATTGCAATGGCAGTCACAAATACTTTATAATAATGGTAAAATTAGTCATCACTGAGGGCCATCATATATTTTATTGTTTTCTGATTGCTTGAAAATTTCATCACAAAATACCTTCTTTTTGTAATTACAAATAAAAGTCGTCACAAAAATCTATCTTTTTTAATGATTTTTATAGCCGTCATAAAATATTATTTTGATTATTAATTACATTAAAATATTAGTGATAGCTTAAATGCAATCACGAAAAGGGTATATCTATAACTAATGACTTAATGCGTCACAAAAAGAAAATTTATTTTGCGTGAATTTTTTTTTTTTTGTGATTGACATGACCATCACAATTATAATACATTGATGACAAGATAAGTCATCACTAAGAGCCATCATATATACTATTATTTTGTGATTGCTTAAAAAGTCATCACATATTACTATCTTTTGTGATTGTTTTTAAAAACTATCACAAAATTCTGTCACGTATTATCCTTCTTCAAATGTGATGATTAGTCGAATATGGAATGCATATCAAAAGAAAAGTGAATCTCTTAATTTTTTGCTATGGTAATATTTCAACTAAATTATATGAATTGTGTACTTCGAGTTCTTTTTTGACATTAATATAAAATAAATTATTAAATCTATTATTCAAACTATCCCGTCCTACCAACGAGTACCATTAACTTCAGTCATGTATATTGCAAAGCATAAACTTCCCAAAAAAAAAAGTTCTGCAAAATTTGTTGTTATTAAGGTATAAGATCATAAAACTTAAAAGGTTAGACAAAAGCTGCAAAAGAGATTAATTATTTCACTTTATTATGCTAATCAACTACTATAAATTAAGATCTAATAATAAAACAACAAAATAATAATACTTCTTTTGTTCCAATAAGTAATTAATTAGTACTGAGATTCATTTTTTTTTTATCAAATTTCAAATTAGAGATATATTTTTATTTTTAAATTGTAAAATGATGTGAACTTCGTAATATTACTTCTATGCTATTACTTCTATTTTTCTAGCCAATATATGTATGTGTGTGTACATATAAATATATATATAATAAGGCTAGAAAAATTAAATTATCATTAAAAATCGTAATTTACAAACATACTCCTAATTATGAAATCGCGTGTAGTACTTTTTATTTAGTTTACAATAATTATACTTGTTTGCAGTAGAATTAATATAAATTTGTAAAGGCTAAATCATGTGATATTCCTAGTGGTAAGTGTGTGTTTTTTTCATACAAGGTCATAGCTAGGTTGAATCCACCCCTCGACAAGAAGTCATAATTTTAACATGTACTGCACTAGATTAAAGGCATGCACCTAAAATTGAATTGTAATAGTATAGATTGTTAAGAAAAAAAATAGATTCATATATATCGATTTTGAATTCTAGAGATTAACTTTAAAAAATAAAATGTACCAGTATTATGCTTTGTGAAGGAACAGCTAGCTAGAAATAGAATTAACTGGAAATCATGTGGACTTCATATAAATAGTTAATACTGCATATAATTACTAGAATATATATATATATATATATATATATATATATATATATATATATATATATATATATATATATATATATATTATTTCCAGAATACAAATGGTCAATTAATGAATCTCATTTTACATAAAAACTTGTTGATATTCCGTAAATATATATTTATTTTTCGAAGAATATCAACCTATGAAGCTTGTTTGATTTGTGTCTCTCTCTCTCTATATACAGATATTTGAACAAGATCAGAAAAGAATACCTATACGTAAGCATGTAAAACGACTACTTAATTAATTATATAAGAAATTAACAGAGAGGGAGAAGTATCTGTGAAATCTAAGCAAATTAAGAAGTAAATAAAGGGGTAGGGTATATATAAATATATAGTGTTGCCTGGCTCCAATCTGTTTGCCTCTTTCTACGCTACTAATATTCCAGTAGGCAGAAGTTGTAATTAAGAGCTCTCATGAGGATAGCTGCATGCATGCGCGGGATCATTGCTATATATATATATATATATATATATATATATATATATATATATATATATATATATATATATATATATGCGAATTACACAGAACAAGCAGCAGCCAATGAAATTGTAGTGAAGTTAATAACATATCCCTCCAGTACTCCTCGATCAGCCATATATATCCTACATTTGCCTAAAACCCCCAAACCCATACATACGCTGATACACACACATCTTATATGTATATGCATATATATATATGTACAGCAGGAGTGAGAGAGTGAAGGAGAAAAGGAGGTGGAGAATATGGAATAAAGAGAGAGAGGGGAGGGAGGAGATGAAGTTTTAAAAGAGGTAGCCAAGCTAGGTATACGAGTCGGCAGGTTTTATTAAATTTAGTTTTCCTACCCGCGGACTTACATAGAAACCCCACTTACTCACTTCTTTACAAGGTAAAACGTCGATGTCAGGCCGTCTTTGTGGAGCCTCGTTGCCGTTTAGGTTCCCATTTGATTAGGTGGCAATAGCCTGACGCGAGTTAGAATTAGCGTCTATATATTTTGCGTAGGAGCTAAGCGCGTACGTAACAAATGGATGGCCGGTGGAATGCACCTTTCAAGGTTCCTTTTTGGACTATTTTTTTTTATGGTAAGCAAACAAACAACATACACTGACAATGGTGGTCTCATTCAACCTATCAATCATAAGATCATCACCATTCTCGTAGTGACAACCCATTCATTGTCCCCCCACTCACAATGGATTAAAGAATTAGCATATTATGATGAATATATGGAATAGATGAAAGAGAAGAGAAGAGAAAAGAGAAAAGGAAATTAAGGTGAAAAGGAATGAGTCAAAAAAATCAACTCGGCAGCTTAGTTCGGTTCGGTGGTTTAAGAGAATTTGGGAGAGCTTTCTTTGAGGAGGGAAGACATAATCTAGTTGCAAGGCGATAAACTCTTTGTTATCAAAAAATAAAAACAAAAAAATCTGCAGTGAATGATCATATGTTTATAACAAGGATAAAATTGTCAAACAAGCAAAAATTACCCTATACACATCCATATTGCTATGTAAACTCAATTCTCAAAACTAAGGCAAGCGATTGGCCACCTTACCCGCAAAGTAAATCCGCCCCTGCGCACTCAGCACTCTTTTGGGCTTTATGTTCATCATTTCTCCCTCTTCCTTGCCTTTTTGTCTAGAACACATGGACACACACAGTTATGTGACTACAAGAAAAAAGGCTTATTTTCGACAGAATATTTCGTCAGACTTAAGCCTATTTCATCGAAAATAAATTATATATTCACAAGGGAATATTCCGTCGTATATACAGTTCTCGAAAATAAGGTTCTTCGGAAAATTCGTCGACAACATGTTATGACCGACATAATTATATTACGACGGAATTCCGTCGTACACAGAGTATTTACGAATGAATAGGTACGACTGAATGATTCTATCGCAGATAAATAGAAGTTAATTCCGACGGACTATTCCGTCGTAAATACTTTCTTCCGACAAAAAATTGGAAAATCTAAAGATTTATTAATTACTATTGAAAATTAAAAGGGGGTTATTTCCGATAGAATTTCCGTCGAATATACCGTATTTCGTTGAAAATAAGTTTTTTTAAAACTACTTTTTTTGAAATTTCGAATTCGAAGTGTTTAAACCCAATTTTTTTGTACTTGCAACCTGTCAACATGTTTCAGCCCAATAACAATAATATATTACAGACATTCAACATATCACTAAAAACCTGTATATATAAACCTATAGTATTGTCCAACAATCATCAACTAAGCTAGCTAACAATGACATATATGTAAGCTAACAATTACAAATGATCTACTAGCTCATCTGTTAGGTTTGTAATATTCATGAACGCAATCAAATTGCACAAAATAAGCGAAAACGTGGAAAATCTGAGTTTTAAATTTTACAAACCATATACCCGGATCACCCTTTATGCATAATTATTAATTAAACGAAAAGATAACGAATAAGAATCATACCCTTGAAGATTCGAACTTCCTCAGGTACGAGTTCACCTCCAAATCCTTTCGCGTTCAACTTGAATCCACCGGGTTTGATTCTTTCATTTGATGAAAGTTAGCCACCCAAGTGTTTGGCCTCTAGAGGTGATCCACCAAGGAAGAAGAAATATTCAAGAAGATGGGTGTTTGACAAAACCCTAGTTTTTCTATCTCACATAGAAAGGGGTGTACTCTCCCAACTATTGGAAATACGTATTCACGTGTTGTGAAAGTGTCAACCACCTCACCCATAATAAGACTCCTCTTATTTATAGATGTAGGCAACCCTCCTTAACAATTAAGGAATTGGGTTTTATTTAATTAATTAAATTCTTTTAATTAATTAAGCTCCCTAATCTTATTAGGGATAATTAATTAAACTCTTTTAATTAATTTAACCTCCTAATCTTATTAGAAATATATGAGAGTACTTTTGTTAATTAATTCTCAAACTCCTTTAGGAATTAAATAATAATAATAAGACTCCTCTTATTAATTTATATTTAATATTTACAAAATATTAAATAATAAATATTAAGCTATTTAATTTATTCTATCACCATAGATTAAATTAAATATACTTAACTTATTATTACGATTATGTCATTTACTTCTTAAATAATTATTCTTCCTTTTATGGTGTGACCTTTTAGGTTCTCCATATTAAACCGGTTGTGAATAAATCAATTAGAACAATTCTAATCTTATTTAAATAAATAAATAAATTAATTAATTAATTTAAATAAATAATATTTATTCTATAATAGGGATAAGCCTCCCTAGCGATCAACGACTTTCCAGATAATATAGATTTTAACATTAATCATAAAAGAACCTTTGAGAAAATAGTTACCGTACAATTCAATCCTTCCACCATACAATGTCCCAATTAAATATAAGATATGGAATTACTGTCAAGTCTTATTTTATTTAATTATATGTATTTCGATCCTTAAATGCATAACCCCAAATAATGCAAATTAGAAACTTATTTCTAATTTCATTCTGCCTTGGCCAAGGACTACTGGGTTGTATTAAAAAATTAAATTGGTGTTCTTAAAGCTCTATTCCGTGGGTTATAATTTTAATTCGACCGTTGGATCGTTGTGATTTTTGGATATATTATACATATATAAGTTGAGTATATGTCCAAAAATTTTGAACCGTTAAAAATTAACGCATGATTTATTATGAATTTTAAAAGGTGTTAAAAATCATCCGTTTATGGATTTCGGATATTTTTTGTCTGGAATTTGGAAAAACTTAAAGCTACAAAGTTATAAAGAATTCGATTTCGTATGGAATGGACATAAAATTCATATTTTTCTGATGAAAGGGCTATTTATTATGAATTATTGAAGTTTTTAATTATTATTTCAATTTTAAACCATTTTAGAAAATTCTAGAAATGAGTGGGACCTCACCTTTGGTTGGTGAAAAATGTGTTAAAATTTTATTTCAAAAGTGGTGGGTGGGAATAGTAGCAGGTAAAGCCATCAGATTGCAGGTCAAGTCTATTTCGGCGTTCTAACATTTTCCTATAAATAGGGTGCTGAGTTAGAATTGAAAATCACACCAGAAACATAAGTTTTCTCTCTCTATATTATCGAGCGTCTTTTTATGAGTATTTAGATAATTTGAGAGTTGCTATTCAGTGCAAGTTTTCCTTCAGCGTCATATTCAATATTCTAGTCATAAATACTGCTCTTTTATGGGGCCCACACAAAGCTGTGCGGTCGTACGAATATTCCACGACCAAACTAATATTCCCAGACAACAATGAATATTTTATAACCACTTGCTTATTTGAAATATTTGCGCACTTTACCCATAAATAACCACATTAATCAAATCAACCCTTACTATTTCAAAATAATAAATATAGGAAATTTTAATTTCATTTATAATAAGTTGGGGTCTGACAACCTCCCCTCCTTATGAAATTTCGTCCTCGAAATTGATGTACGTACCTGGTGTTTCGAAAAGGTGAGGATACCTCGCTTTCTTTTCCATTTCTAACTCCCAGGTTATTTCCTCAATAGCATGGTTCCTCCACAAAACTTTAACTTATGGTATGACCTTTGTACGTAAGACATGCTGTAAGACCCCGAATTTTATGAAATAAAAGTATTCAAATTTTCGTATAATTACTATCCATGAGTTAGTACTCAAATTTTCTGATAACCGAGCTATTTTCTATGAATTGTTGAAGTTTTCGAAAAATAAAATATTTTTTAATTAAAAATAGGGTGGGACCCACTTGTGTTTTAACACATGTGGGCTGCTAATTTGTTTTCCAAGTTGGCATGCTAGTTGATTCAATTTTGGGTGGGCGTGGAATGAAGAGAAGAAATAAATAAATAATAATATTTTATTATTTTAGTCTCCTTTGGCGTTCTAGAATTTCCTATAAATAGGTACTTAAGTTAGAATTGAAAATCACACCAAAAACTGACGGAACTTGATTCCGATATACGGAGCTCGAGTTCGAGTCCCGTCCGCCTAACTTGAGAAAACTTAAGAAAATAGTCGAAAAAGAGACCAAAACTCATCCCGGTCCTCCAAACGACACGCAAACATAGGCAATAGACACACGTTTACAACTGACGGGACTCGATTCTGATATATGGAGCTCGAGTTCGAGTCTCGTCCGCCTAATTTGAGAAAACTTAGAAAAATAGTCAAAAGAGACCAAAACCCGTCCCGGTCGTCCAAATGACACACAAACACAGGCAATACCACCGCATAGGCAATAGACACGCGTTACAACTGATGGGACTCAATTTCGATATACGGAGCCCGAGTTCGAGTCTCGTCCGCCTAACTTGAGAAAACTTAAGAAAATAACCAATAAAAGAAACCAAAACCCATTCCAGTCCTCCAAACGACACGCAAACACAGGCAATAGCACTGCGTAGACAATAGACACGCGTTATAACTGACAGGACTCGATTCCGATATACAGAGCCCGAGTTCGAGTCCCGTCTGCCTAACTTGAGAATACTTAGAAAAATAATCGAAAAAGAGACCAAAACCCGTCCCGGTCGTCCAAACGACACATAAATATAGACAATACCACTGCATAGGCAATAGACACGCGTTATAACTGACGGAACTCAATTCTAATATACGGAGCTCGAGTTTGAGTCCCGTCCGCCTAACTTGAGAAAACTTAGGAAAATAGCCGAAAAAGAGACCAAAACCCATCCCGGTCGTCCAAACAACACGCAAATATAGGAAATACCACCGTATAGGCAATAGACACGCGTTACAACTGACGGGACTCGATTCTGATATACGGAGCCTGAGTTCGAGTCCCGTCCGTCTAACTTGAGAAAACTTTGGAAAATAGCCGAAAAAGAGACCAAAACTCGTCCCGATCGTCCAAACCATACGCAAATACAGGCAATAACATCACATAGGCAATAGACACACGTTATAACTGACGGGACTCAATTTTGATATACGGAGCCCGAGTTCGAGTCCCGTCCACCTAACTTGAGAAAAAACTTAGGAAAATAACTGAAAAAGAGACCAAAACCTGCCCCGGTCCTCCAAACGACATGCAAACATAGGCAATAGCACCGCATAGGTAATAGACACGCGTTACAACTCACAGGACTCGATTTCGATATACGGATCCCGAGTTTGAGTCTCGTCCGCCTAACTTGAGATAACTTAGAAAAATAGCCAAAAAAGATACCAAAACTCGTCCCGGTCCTCCAAACGACACGTAAACATAGGCAATAGCATCACATAGGCAATAGACACTTGTTACAACTGACAGGACTCGATTTCGATATACAGAGTCCGAGTTCGAATCTCGTCCCTCTAACTTGAGAAAACTTAGGAAAATAACCGAAAAAGAGACCAAAATCCGCCCCGGTCCTCCAAACGACATGCAAACATAAACAATAATATAGCATAGGCAATAGACACGCGTTACAACTGACAGGACTCGATTCCGATATACGGAGCCTGAGTTCGAGTCCCGTCCACCTAACTTGAGAAAACTTAAGAAAATAGCCAAAAAAGAGACTAAAATCTGTCCGGTCGTCCAAATGACACGCAAACACAGCCAATAACACAGCATAAGAAGTAGACATGCATTACAACTGATGTTACTCGATTCTGATATACGGGGCCCGAGTTCGAGTCTCGTCCGCCTAACTTGAGAAAACTTTATAAAATAGCCAAAAAAGAGACCAAAACCCGTTTCGATCATCCAAATGACACACAAACATAGGCAATAGCACCGCATAGGCAATAGACATATGTTACAACTGACGGGACTCGATTCCGATATATGAAGCCCGAGTTCGAGTCTCGTCTGTCTAACTTGAGAAAACTTAGGAAAATAGCCGAAAAAAAGACCAAAACCCGTCCCAGTCCTCCAAATAACACGCAAACACAAGAAATACCACCTCATAAGCAATAGACATGAGTTACAACTAACGAAACTCGATTTCGATATACGGAGCACGAGTTTGAGTCTAGTCCGCCTAACTTGAGAAAACTTAGGAAAATAGCCGAAAAAGAGACCAAAACCCATCCCGATCGTCCAAACAATATGCAAACATAGGCAACACTACCGTATAAGCAATATACACGCGTTACAACTGATAGGACTCGATTCCGATATATGGAGCCCGAGTTCGAGTCCCGTCCCCCTAACTTGAGAAAACTTAGGAAAATAGCCGAAAAAGAGACCTAAACCCGTCCCGGTCATCCAAACGACACGTAAACATAGGCAATAGACACGCGTTACAACTGACACGACTCAATTTTGATATGCCGAACCTGAGTTCGAGTCTCGTCCGCCTAATTTGAGAAAACTTAAGAAAATAGCCAAAAAGAGACCAAAACATGTCCCGGTCCTCCAAACGACATGCAAATATAGGCAATAGCACCGCACAGGTAATAGACACACGTTACAACTAACGGGACTCGATTCCGATATATGGAGCCCGAGTTTGAGTCTCGTCCGCCTAACATGAAAAAAATTAGGAAAATAGCCGAAAAAGAGACTAAAATCCGTTCCGGTCCTCCAAACAATACGCAAATATAGGCAATAGCACCGCATACACAATAGACATGTGTTACAACTAACGGGACTCGATTCTGATATACAGAGCCCGTGTTCGAGTCCCGTCTACCTAACTTGAGAAAACGTAGAAAAATAGCCGAAAAAGAGACCAAAACCCACCCTGGTCCTCCAAACGACTCGCAAACACAGGCAATAGCACCGCATATGAAATAGACAGGTGTTACAACTGACAGAACTCGATTCTGATATACGGAGCCCGAGTTCGAGTCCTGTCCGCCTATCTTGAGAAAATTTAGGAAAATAGCCGAAAAAGAGACCAAAATCCGCCCCGGTCGTCCAAACGACAAGCAAACACAGGCAATAGAACCGCATAAGCAATAGACATGCATTACAACTGATGGGACTCAGTTCGATATACGTAGCCCGAGTTCGAGTCCTGTCCGCCTAACTTGAAGAACACAAACTAAAATAATGTAAATATATTTTCATTTTGACTTTGTTATTAATATTTTAATTTTTTAGGGTCTTGTTGACGAGACTCGTGGAAGTGGAAGTGGAGGTGGAGGTAGAGGCACTGGTGATGATCATCGAGCTGATGACGAGCAACCTTCTCCAGTACAGGGCGATGACCATCGAATTGATGAGGAGCAGCCTCCTCCAGTACAGGGTGATGACCGCCGACTCGATGACATGGATACAAGCGACGGGTTGTAGTTAGTTTAATTATGTTATATTCTGAGTTTTATGTATGTACTTGTACAGTTTTTGAGTTGTACCGACGGCCATTATATTTTTTATCTATATACTTGATTTGGAATTACTATTTCAATGGTGAATTGTATGATATTTGCTTGTTATTTGATGGTTGTTATTAGTTTATAACAGGTGTATGTTTATATTTATAAATGAACAGGGAAATTGTGAAATTATAAAAAAAATTCAAAATGTATATAGTCATTGCCGACGGGCTATAAATGTCATTGCCGACGATTATGTCGTCGAGACTGAGCTTTTCCCTCTAAAACTTTATGGAGTCTTTGCCGACGGTGTCGCCTGTCGCTTTAGCCGTCGGCATTGACATTGTGTCGTCGCGAATGATCCCTATCGCCACTGATAATGATGCCGACGGCTGGCGACGGGAACCAGGGGCGACGGGCGTACCGACGGTGGCTGCCGTCGCTAATGACCTCAATGCCGACGGCACGAGAGTCATAGGCGACGGCAAGGCCCGTCGGCAATGACTAGGTTTTTTTGTAGTGTATGCACTCGAAGAATGTGTATAGATAATAGCCGAAAAATTCTTAAAACAACAAAAACGAATCGTTTCTTATTGGCACCAACCTAATTAATTAAGTGAGAGACATAACATACAGTAACAGTCTCAAACTGGGGACTATTCTACATTCACTCCTACTGAGTGAATGTCAAGCGGGATTCTAAGTTCCAAAGTATTATTGAGTTTATTGAAGATTATGGCAAACTAAGCAAATGCTACTTAGTTTAATAAAACTCATACGTAGTTTAATTATAAAACTCCTACGTATACTACATGATGTGTCAAACATTCTTAGTCAACTTTAATTTAAATGTGGAAAACTACATAAGTATTTACATATGTCAAACATTTTCAATTTACTTTAGTTGTAGATGATTAAACTAGTATTACTTAGTATTTAATAATATTTTATTTTATTTATTTTACTTTAATTAGTTGTAGAAGACTAAGCAAGTAGTACTTAGTATTTTATTTATTTTATTTTATTTTATTTTCATTTAATTTACTTTAGTTGTAGAAGACTAAGCAAGTATATACTACTTAGTATTTTATTTTATTTATTAAAAATTTAATTTTCATTTAATTTACTTTAGTTGTAGAAGACTAAGCAAGGTAGTAGAGTATTTTATTTTATCTTATTTATTTTTAAATTATTTATTTTATTTAAATTATATTATTTATAATATATTATATTATTTTATTTTGTTCTATTTTATTATATTATATTATAGAAAATTTATTATTATGTTTTATTGTATTTTATTGTTATTTTGTATTATAATATATATATATACAATTAATTTTTTTTATTAAATTAAATTTAGTATATTAAATTTATTTTATTTTTATGTATTATTTTCTATTTAATTTAGTTTATATAATATTATATATTTTTATTAAAAATAATTTTATTTAATTTAAGTTATTAAATTTATTTTATTTCATTTGTATTATATTTTATTTTAGTAAATTTAATTTAATCTATTTATTAAATTATATTATATTTAATTTCTTTTGTATTATTTTTTTATTTATTTTAGTTACTTAATTTAATTTTGTTTTATTTTATTAGTTAAATACTAATTAAATAAATGCTACTTAATTAGTTTATTTTAGTATTAGAAAATTAAGTAACATATATAATTAAATAATTAGCAGGGCCCATAAATTTAGCAAGTGAAGAATTCTGATAGAATTTCTATGGAAAATTTAGTCGAAAATATCAAATATCACATTCCAAATTGAAGTTTTAATACACTGTTATGCAAATACATAATAAGTTGTAATTGCATAAATACACTATCATCATCTGTAATTGCACAATGAAAAGCAAATTGAAACAATTATTAATTGATATATATATACACTAACAGAAGCTGCAATATTGCACAAAATAAACCCAAACAGATGTCAATTATCAATACAATAATTTTAATTCCAAATTGCACAACAATACTTCATCATCTCAATTTGCAACAATTTAAGTAACATGAATAAGCCAAAAATTATTAAAATTTCATTAATATCAATTATATATCTTTCTCTATACGTACATTCTATGAAATATTAACCCTAACAACAATAATATTAATCCCAATTTGCACAACTATCAGATGCTATATATTAACCCTAAAAATAAACCCATAAATTTCAGTCAAAATTAAGAATCATATACTTTGAATTAAAGGAGCAAGGAGGATAAATTAGCTTAATTTGAGTCTCTGACTGGTGGTAGGTGGCGCTGGCGTGATGGAGGTGGCTATGGAGGGGTAAGGGGTGGGGGTACCAGTACTGGCAGGGGGAGGGGGATGGGGATGAAGATGAGGATGGGGATGGGGAGGGGTGGAGGGCTAGTTGTGTCGGGGTGTGTGGAGGGAGGTGAGTGGATGAGAGAGAAAGAATAAAATTGAAAAAGAAAATAGGCGGTAGCTGGAGAAGAGGCGTCTGATTTGGGGTTTATTAGTTATTTTTGACAGAATGTTCGTCGTCACTAATTTCCTCGGAATTATATTAATTTCGACGAAACATTCCCTCGGAGATAAATTTGATCCGTCTAAATTACGTTTTATGTTGGCGGGAAAGCTGGCGTCACGGTTGGAATAATATAACTGGCGGAATTTCGTCAGAAGCATATTAGTTTCAGGGACTTAAATTCGACGAATTGTTCTGTCAGAAATAGCTTAATTACAACATAATGAATTCTATCGAGGATTATAATTACATTGAAAATAGTCGGTTTAATTATATATATAATTCATTAAGCTTAAGTTGAATGGTTAGCAAATACATAATCTTCTTCTGGAATAATTTCAATATAATATAGTTTACTATGAACCCGATCATTCATAATATAATAGCCACAAATTTTCCATTATTAAAGCAAGTATCTTTTTACTTCTTTTTTAATATCTGTTCTAGAGCATTTTACCGACCTTCACGTGGGCCGAAGGCCCGACATCAGAAGAGCTTAAGGAGGCTGATGGGCTGAAGCCCATGAAGAGGTTGGGGATGATCGGGTCAGCATCCGAGTCCTTTTTGGGCCGGAGCCTCACCCTTATATGTGGTGTTCGGGGTCGGGTCCTCGAGTCCTTTGGGCCGAGGCCTAGACCTGATGGTCGGATTGTTTGGGCCTGCACAGTGAGATTTTCTGCGTGCAAGGTTCGGAATCCTAATCATAATTGAATAAGGTAACTCCAAAGGTAGTCGTTGGATTGGATTCTACTTGAACCTTTTAAGGAGATTGTGTTGGACCCAAATATTGGTAACTTACCATATTTAAGAGTCCTAATTCGACTCGGAGGAGGATTCTAAGGTGGGGAAACATTATAAATACAAGGCCAAGGTCACAATTAACAGGTAATACCTACTTTTGAGCACTAAATATTCAGTCTCCATTGTTAAACCTTGTAACGGCCTGTTCTTATTCTCACACCGGAGTTATCCCCCGGCGGCACAAGCCGTCAAGCTTCTGTGTGATCTGTTATTGTGCAGGTTCTAGTGCGTGGATTCTGCGATTGAACGCACCGACGAAACTTGGCGTTAACATTGGCGCTAGAAGGACGGTCCTGTTAGTGTTCTTACAATCACAGTCAGATTTTTCTGGTAAGAGACTATGACGAGCATGGAGTATGCAGTTTCTGACTGCGAAAAGGCTAAGACACACCAGACCACTCAGGTAAGAGGGTCGGTGAAAGACAGACTGGGTTCCAGAATCCAGGGGGATCAGGTGGAACCGCCCGTCTCCCCTCGGCGAAGATTCTTCCATGACGACCAACATACCCCTAACTAAGCTAGTCGGGCATACGAGAATCACTCACGGACACTAGAGGTGCATGGGAAAGACCGAGGCAAGAGCAGTCGGGATCAGAGAGAGTTCATCCTGCAAAAGAAGATGCAACAGAACAAAGATGGCATGATGGCCCTGCGTCTTTAGCAAGATGAACTCGAGCGACAGATGGCTAATATGGCTGGAGAACAGGAGGCATCCTCAAAAAGGGGTAGGCATCGGAGCCGATCCCGGTCACCCCGATGGGGAGAAGCCAATAAAGAAATGAGTAGGTATCAAAGCCGCTCAAGGTATGACAGAAGTCAGAAAAGGAGCCGTTCAGCAGAGCGACGATCAGAACATTCAGGCAGGTCGGGACTGAGGAGGAGGGAGGGACGGGACTCCTGAACACGGGCGGGACAGACTCCGATCGTCCCCCAATGAGGATGAGTCTGACCCCCTCGCTCGAAGGGTAGCAGGATTGGAAAAATTATTGTTGGCAAAGAACTCGATGGGGATGCCTGCAGCTTGCATGGGGTCGCCCTTCTCGCCCAAAATCAACAACGTAACAGCCGATCCCAAAAAGAAGATGCCATCGATGGACACCTATGATGGGCTGGGGGATCCGTATGACTACTCAAATGGGTACGATAGGCTGGTGACGTATTACGGACACTTAAATGCTGTCAAATATCACATGTTCGCAACCACTCTGAAGAAGAGCGCCCGAGAATGGATGGGGACCTTGGCGGTGGGGTCAATTAGTTCATAGAAAGATCTTCAAGAGAATCGTCGATTGTGGGTGGATGGATTGGTCTGGCGGTGGAGGCAAGAGGTTTCGGGGATTCGACGACGCCATCGGGTTTGAAAATTGTCACTGCACAGAAGAGAATGGGTCCAGGCATTAAATATCAGGAAAAAAAAGAGGAGAGATACTTACAGCCGTGTTTGTATAACCAGGCTTCATTGGACAAGGTGGTCAGATTCCATTCGGTTTTGCTCCACTTCTTGTAAAACAATTTGAAGGCATCGGCTCGTTCTTTCAGAAATTTGGACACTTTGGCTACGGGATCCTCAGAATGGGCCCATTGAGGAAGTAGACGGAGGTCGGTTCCCAGGGCAAAGAACCACTTGTCACGCCAACCCTTGTTGCTTGAAGGGTTTTTGACAGGAACGGTTCGGGAGGGCCTCTTGTTTAATTGTTTTAGGCCAGGCTCTTTCGACCCTGTTACGGTGAAGAGGGCGAAGAAGAAGTCGAGACCAGACGTGATCCCGAGCTCCTGGCACAGTGCAATGAAGGAGACTAGGTGGATGTATGAGTTTGACACGAGCTGTGCGAACCCGATTCCTGCGAAAGAGAGGAAGGAAAAGATGAATTCATGAAGTAGGAATCGAACCCCATATTTCAGAAGATATAGGGGGACGGCCACCCATTCACCTTCGGGCCTCCAAAACATCTTTTCATCGGGTTTTGGGACCCGGAGCTTGTATTATTGTGGAATATTGAAAAGGCTTCGGATGTCAGAAATTTGAGAGGAGGTAATGGAAGATTGGGTATTGATATAGGAGAAATCTGTCTCGGAGTGATAGGCACTGATGGGGGTAGGGAGTACCGAGGAGGAAGGGTTGTTGGAAGGAGCAACGAGCAGTTCAACCGGGATTAGATCGCCGGTGGTGACGGAGGGAGGAACTGGCTCAGTGGTCGGAGGAGTGTTGGAATCAGCCATTTGGTGGGAATACAACGAGAAGAAGACTCGAATGTGAAGTTTTGAGGAGGAAACAGACAAAAATAATGATCAAACACTAACAGAGTAGATGAAACTAGTGAGGTTTGGGGAAGAAATGAGCTCGCCGAAAATCGCCCTTGCCGGAAAACTTTGGTAGAGGTTTTGAATTGAAAATTTTGGGAAAAGTGATAGTGATTGATGGAAGGGGGTTTTTATAAGTGTTTTTACACGATACCCAAGGGCGACTATTAAATACTCAAGGTGGGACCAAGCGTGGAAAGGCGTGCAGCGTTTCGAGAATTGAGGATAGACCGTTTGGCTTCCCTAGGCAGCTCATCATTAGCTGTCGTGACAGTTCGGATATCCGACCTTTCAAGCCTCCGATTATAATTACATTATAATCGGAGACTGGGGGGCAATGTTCGGGAGCTTTTTACCTACTTTCACGTGGGCCGAAGGCCCTGCATCAGAAGAGCTTTAGGAGGCCGATGGGCTGAAGCCCATGAAGAGGTTGGGGGTGATTGGGTCGGCATCCGAGTCTTTTTTGGGCCAGAGCCTCACCCTGATATGTGGTGTTCGGGGTCGGGTCCTCGAGTCCTTTGGGCCGAGACCCAGACCTGATGGTGGGATTGTTTGGGTCTGCACAGTGGGCTTTTCTGCGTGCAGGGTTCGGAATCCTAATCATAATTGAATAAGATAACTCCAAAGGTAGTCGTTGGATTGGATTCCACTTGCACCTTTTAAGGAGATTGTGTTGGACCCAAATATTGGTAACTTACCATATTTAGGAGTCCTAATCCGACTCGGAGGAGGATTCTAAGGTGGGGAAGCATTATAAATACAAGGCCAAGGTCACAATTAACAGGTAATACCTACTTTTTGAGCACTAAATATTCAACCTCCATTGTTAAACCTTGTAACGGCATTGTTCTTATTCTCACACCGGAGCTATCCCCCGGCGGCACAAGCCATCAAACTTCCGTATGATCTGTTATTGTACAGGTTCTAGCGCGTGAATTCTGTGATTGGACGCACCGACGAAATTTGGCGTTAACAGTATCCAAATATAACACTTGTGAATTTGATAGAACTTGTTGGCACTAGAGCTGCAAGTGATCAGTCAAATCGAATCTAATCATGTCATGTTTAGCTACAATTTAATTACCTAAAAAATCGTTTACATACAGGCTACAAGCTTGTGTCAAACTTTTAAATGAGTAGTACTTAAACATGTATATTTAAAATATACATATAAACCATAAACCCTTTTGAACGAAGTTATTTAGAAACATGTGGAACACTAAAACGCATTTATTTATTTTTCATTTATTCAAACCCTAAAATTAATATTTAAAGTTAGATGAGCACTTCATAATTACAGCAATAAAATTGCTTACATACACTCACATATATATTTTGATGGCCCGTATAATTTACTATTTATATGGGTCATCAAAATATGCATATAAGTGTGTATGAACAGTTTTATATGATAGTAGACTTACTGCTAATAATTACTATCATATACTAATATATCTAGTTTGCTTCACTAGTTCACTGTTTTCTTCTCTTAATGTTTGCAAACAATTTGTCGAAACAAAGAAGAACCATTCGAGCTGGCTAGAAGCTAGCTGAGTTCATATATATAAGAAAAATATATTGTACATATTATATATCATGTATCAATACATATAAAATAGACCAAAATAACGTTTTGCTTATTCGCAAACGAATATGTAGAGTTTCTTGTGTGTACTGAAACTAAACTTGGCTATATTGAGCCTTAAATTAATACTAATAATGTTTTAGTGTAAATTAATTAATTATTTATTGAGTAAAGCTTTGAAGAAGCGATGATAGCTGGCACTAAAATATCTTTGCATTATTTTCTTCATATATATCTGGTTTGTTTTTCTAATTATCAAGATTTTTCAGTACTTATGATAGTATTGTGTATAATTAAGATGGCAACAGAAACTCGACAAAATGGATGGAAGGTGTGTTAAGCACGGAACTACTGAACTGTAATCCATGCATGTCTATTAATTTTAGATCGATTTACAACGTTTTTGTCTTTTATACAGTACTTTACTCA
Source organism: Panax japonicus (assembly GCA_020205505.1). Lineage (NCBI taxonomy): Eukaryota > Viridiplantae > Streptophyta > Magnoliopsida > Apiales > Araliaceae > Panax > Panax japonicus. Next base: position 11,213,069 of record CM035095.1, on the reverse strand, counting down.
ATTTCCTTCTCAACAATATACTACCTCCATTCCATAATAATAATCTTTTTAGCTTTATGCACATTAATTAAAAAATTCATTTAATACTATCATTTAAGAATTAAAATTTATATGAAATTTCATCACTACCCCTATGTGAGGTTGAAAATTATTAATACAAGAGAGAAAATTTATTGGGACAATGAGAGAAGTTAGGGGTGATATAGGAAAATAAATAATTTATTCTCCTAAAAAGTTGTAAACAACAAATAAATTGGAACAAATTTTTTCTTCTAAAAAAAACAGTTATTATGGAATGGAGGCAGTATATATGATACTCCATTATACATACACTTCAATTTCATCAAATACGTCATATTTTTATAATTATGGATGGTATAATTAAAATCAACACCAGTCAATTAATTTATTATATTGAATAGCATAATTGTTCCAAAAATAAAAGTAATCCTATATTTTTTTCACCATTTGATGAATATCTAAATTTTTCATCAAAATTTTAATAGTTAAAAATTATTTTAAACTTTTAACGGCAAAAATATTTTTTACGATTCTAATTTTTTATAGAATTGATCTTAATATATCATTAATTATTTATTAACATATTTTGATTATTACTAATAAAATTATTAAGATCAAATAATTGATGTATGTAATGGAGGGGAGCCAAATCGAGTACTATCAATGTTAGTAGTATATGTTACCTTGTTTAATCAAAAAACATGCATTAATTAATCATCCACTTAATTAATTTGATTGCAACTCATGATTAATAAATGAAAGAGGCAGGGACAAAGATATGGATTCTAATATGATCAAGTCGTTATGATATGGAGTAAACAAGTGTTTAATTATAATTATACTAGTAGTACTCCATATTATATTGCTTCTGTGAGACATGAGCCAAGAAAGGTATTGTGCCTTAATTGAAGAGTCGATGCTTCCCAACATCGAATGCCTCTTTGAATCCCACCAATAAGAATTTACAACTTTTTTTCTCCTCTTCTAGAAACTCATCAATGTCTTCTAGAAAAAAAATGGCACATACCACAAATATACTCACTCGGTTCAACCCTATTATATACTCCACTACAACACACATACTATTAAAGATATTATTGCTTTATAATTAATATAAGTTCTAATTTTCATATTTACCCTTATACGTTGATAATCTCTCCTTCAATTAAGCTATAAAATAATATTAATTAAAATAACATTTTCTCTTCTTCAATTACATTTTATAGTACATTTAAAAATATAATTACAAGAAAAGTGTCCTCATTAAATATTTACATAATTAATATCTTTAAAATTTTATTTTCATTATTAGTACATATTTATGATTCCTTTAATTATGGGATGTGTTTTAATTCTCAACCATCTCTCCCACAATTTTCTCCCCATCTCTCCCACGATTTTCTCCCACTCCATTTATGTTTCCCTTCTTCTTCTCCTCCCTCCCTCCGCCTCCTCCTCCTCCTCCTCCTCCTCCTCCTCCTCCTGTCCAACCCCTCCCCACCCTCCGCCTCCCCTTCCTCCCGCCTCCCGCCTCCCCTCCTCCCCTCCTCCCGCCTCTGCCTCCCGCCCCAGCCCCAGCCCCAGCCCCACTTCCTCTCCTTCATCTTCCTCCGCCTCCTTTCTCCACCCACCGCCCATGCCCCACCCCCTCCCTCCGCCACCCCCCTCCTCCCCCCTCCCTCCGCCCCTCTCCTCCTCCTCCCCCTCCCTCCGCTACCCCCCACCCCCTCCCTCCGCCACCCCCCTCCTTTTTCCCCCCTCCCTCCTCCCCCCTCCCTCCTCCCTCCCTCCGCCACCCCCTCCTCCTCCTCCCACTGCCCACGCCCCACCCCCCACCCCCTCCCTCTGCCATCGTCGCTCTGTTTCTGCAGTTTTTTTATAATGCAGTTGGTAGCCAAACCTTTATATCAAGGTAACTAATTCTGTTTTATTAAGTTTCCAATTTATTTTGCATGTAATACAGTTGGTAGTCAAACCTTCGTGCAGTTGGTTGCCAAACTTTCAGATCAAGGTAACTAATTCATACTGCAGGTGTGAAGGTAGATTGATTATCTTGGTATAAAAGTTTGATTACCTTGGTATAAAAGTTTGGTTATCTTGGTATAAAGTTTTGGTTACCTTTGGTATAAATATGCAGTGTTCTATTTTTTATTTACCAACATGAAATTGGTTGTCAAACTTTTAGACCAAGGTAACCAATTCAGTTGTATTTGATTACCAATTTTATTTTAAATGTGATGCAGTTACTAGTCAATTTTTATGGCGGCGGCGGCGGCAGCGATGGCGGCGAGAGAGGAGGATGATGAACATTAGCTCCTTCATAATTTTTTATTTTTAATTTTCTCATTTTGATTTAAATTTTGAAATATGAATTTGAAATTGTTGTTAGAGACAAGATTTGAATTTGAATTTGAATTATTAGTTATCCTTGATTTTAGGTTTCTTTATTAATGTGAATTGTACTATTTTTGTAATATGAGTCTTAATTACACTTTTTTTGTAATTATTTAGTTGATGCATTTTTCTTGTAATTACTTTCTATTTGTTGTATACTTATGTAAAGGACCCATTTTATTATAGATAATTGTCTGATTCAGTTACAAATCCTGATGCATGTTTTGGGCCTTAAACTTTGAATACTACGTTTTGGGTTGGATATAAAACTTACGTATGGACTTACATCATGTAGCCCAGGCCCAGTTATTTTGAAAGTCGTTAGGATAAGCCACGAATCAATTTCCACACTTCCCAATTCATCCAGAAGCTGAAAAGCGTCATCAACCTTGTACTTATTCTTCCTAGTGATGATATCCGTCAGTTATTTAGACCTTCCCCTCTCTCACAAACACAACCCCATCATCTTACCGATTCCAGTTTCCAATTTCAAATTTCCCTCTGTAAAAATTTTGAAAAATTAGGTAGCCCGGTATGGATGTGAATCAACGCATTGCCAGAATCTCAGCACATCTTAATCCTCTTGTTACTCTCCAGGTTTCTCTCTAATTTCCCCCTTTAATTCATATTTACTTGTCCACTATTTTCATTATCACCTTCCTATATATACACTCGGTTTCATTGAAATTAGGTTGAACTAAATGATTCTGAATTCTGATCATCTAAATAGACGCTGAAATTTTTGGGATTTCTTTCCGATTCGCACAATTTTTTGATTTATACCAAACAGATGTTAGATTATATTCATTTCTTTGACTGTGATTGATATTTTTAAGTAATATTGCTGAAACCCTTGTTCTGTTTCCAATTAGTTTTACTTATTTTTCTGTTGTGTAATTCTGGGCTAGGAGATGGAGGGGGGTTCAGGCTTGGACCAAGTAAAGTGCCGAGCCAAAGGTGGATCCCCTGGTTTCAAAGTTGCAATCTTGGGCGCCTCGGGAGGCATAGGTCAGCCTCTTTCTATGCTGATGAAGATGAATCCACTGGTGTCGGTTCTTCATCTTTATGATGTGGCTAATACTCCTGGTGTGACGGCAGACATCAGTCACATGGATACGGGTGCTGTGGTAATACTACTTCCCATCTTCCTTTCCCCTGAAACTCTTTTAGACCCGAGCTTTTTAATTAGTATGCATTTCCTTTTGATATCTATTATAATATCATCTTTATGTTATAACATGAACACGGGGAATTGTGATGATTGTGAAACACTGAATTCATGTATGTATGATAATTTGATTAAAGTTAGCAATTATAATCACTATGGAACCTGGTTATAAGGAGGGAATTTGGATGTTGAAATATCAAAATATGAAAGAAACTCTCTCTCTTTTTTTGGGTGATGTAGTGGTGAAGATGGCAATTATCTTACATTATATACCACACGTTCGTTAAGGAAAATCTATGTGTAGATAGGCTATGTATTTTAGCTCTAAAACACAAGGGGAAAGAAAGGAAATAGGAAAGATTAAAATGTATTTGAGCTCTATTAACCTTTAATTACACTGCACTTATATTTTCTAGACCTCAATTGAACTAGGGTTTCAATTAAGATGATTACCGTGCTTCTGTAATGTCTACTTCATGAGCTAAGAACATGATGGTTCATGGCTGTAAGAAGATTGAATCTTTTACCCTTATGTTGCCAGATTTAAGTGAGATTATATAATTCAAATCATAATGAAAAAAAAGAGGGAATTATTTATTTCCTTCTGCTATCACTCTAGTTTTATAGGCAATCCTCAACTGCAAAAAAAGTTAGTTTTAGCTTCAAATTTTACTAAGCATTTTCTGAATTGATATTTTAAACAACTCTACAAGGATCTGGGTGATGTAGGACAAGGATGGTTGAAAGAATAAAGGAGATTAAAGGAAATAGAAGAGGCTAAAAGCCACAAAGTACAAGGCTTAAAATTCAATAATATCAATGATTCAATAATTCATAATGATAAATTACAAATGTTTATATAGGCATAAGAAAACCCTAATACTTGGAGGGTAAGTAAAATATTAAGTAACCTAATTAAATAAGAAAATAAAATCCTAGTAATTATTACTATCTTAAATAATTAATAATCTAGAATATTCTACTAATATAATAAAATATATCCTAATATTATCTCCTAAATAAACTAATTACATTGAAATTGTCCATATTCCATAAATAATAATACATAATAATAACCTAATATTATTAAAGTTCTACTTCCGTCCTCATCATTGAACAATGTTAACCTTTTAGTTGATCTCAATTTTTATTGTCTTTTTGAGTCTGTTTTTAGCGTGGTCTCAACATAAGGAGAGGAGAGAGGTGGCTATAGGCAGGCAGGTGGGGTGGGGTTGGGTTTTGTACCTTTTAGGATTTTAACTAATGATAATATGCCATTGAGTTAGGGGTTAAGATAGAATGGTCTAGCTTCTATCTTTATTATCTTCCTAGTAAAATTATATCCCTTGCCATACACTCGGGGTTCTAGAACCAAAATACATTAATATAGTGTCTATCAAATTCTCATATTCCATTATTTTCCTCAATGAATTTCTTTATGTTACAACAGAAACAACATTGCAGTGCTAGAACTTGAAATATATCTCTATTTTTGTTCCCCCTCCAATTACTCAAATAGTAAAAAAAAAATTAAATTATTGTGGTTGGGATTCTTGCATTAGCTGCATGGACTATGGACTGAATTTGAACTTGATTAGATCTTTGAATTTCTAGGTGCGTGGCTTTTTGGGCCAACAACAATTGGAGGATGCCCTTACTGGCATGGATCTCGTAATCATTCCGGCAGGTGTTCCTAGGAAACCGGGAATGACAAGGGATGATCTATTCAACATTAATGCAGGAATTGTTAAGACTTTATGCGAAGGAATTGCTAAATGCTGCCCAAAGGCGATAGTGAATGTTATCAGTAATCCTGTAAACTCAACAGTTCCTATCGCAGCAGAGGTTTTCAAGAAAGCTGGCATCTATGATCCAAGGAGACTTTTGGGAGTCACAATGCTAGACGTTGTTCGAGCTAATACTTTTGTGGTATGCACTGCTTACTATATTTACCATCACACCTCTTCATGTTTTTTGTTTTGAAATGGGTTTAAATTTGTTAATGTTTTTAGCTACTCTGAAATTGTCAGTTTAATCGATCTTACTTTGTTACTTTCTGAAATCATTCACAGACAGACTAAGACTGCCCATATGTTTCTGCTAGAACTTTCTTCCAGATTTTTTTCTCAAACTGCATTCCGAACCCGGAAAACCCGCAGGAAAAGATAGGAAAAGGAAAACAAAATAAATGTAAAATGGAAGAAAAAAATCTCAATGATGATAAATCTAACCATTAATACTTTAAAAAATCTAGCATTAGTAACAATGTCAAAACATAATGTAAAAATGAATAAAATTGCTCAAATAAAATTTTAGATTTTATTTCATTTTCCTTTTCCTTTATTTTCTCTGACTTTACCAAATTCCAAATGAAACCTTACTTTTTACAAAAGTCTTTACTTTATTTTCAATTTTATAGATTAACTAGGAAGTTGTTTACTACACTTTATCCAATGTGTGAACTGTGAAGTGTTGCTCTGTTACTGTTTCCAGGCCATAACAAAGCTTTTTTCTTTCCAGACATCCCTCTCAAAAAAAAAAAGAAGGAAAAAATAAGAAAACCCGTAGGACTTGGTGCTGAACCTTTTGCATTTGTTTCCACATGATACAGATTGTTGTGCATCACTAGGCCTCAAAATCAAACCCTTACGGATGGGAAATAAATGCATTATATTAGTAATTATTAATTCTAACCCTGTTTAATGTTGTTTTTTACATTTGAGTCATATAATTGTGCTTTCAATCAATAGAGGTGTACCAATTCGAAGCAGTCCTTAACTTTATCAAATGCTTGAAAGATGGTGTATGTGTCTAAGACAATTGCCTGATTGTGTTATCTCATGATTTATGTTTTGTTATTTTATGGTATTCTTATGTATTTATATATCTGGCATTAACTTAATGTGTTTAATAATTTGAAGGCTGAAGTTTTGGGGCTTGATCCTAGAGAAGTTGATGTTCCAGTTGTGGGGGGTCATGCTGGTGTTACGATTTTACCTCTTCTATCTCAGGTTTAGGACTTACTTCCTCATCCTGAATTCCATATCCTTGCATTTATAAATGCATTTTACATCATCTGTTTCTATATTCATTTTAAATATATTTCTCATCTTTTACAGGTGAAGCCTCCATGTTCTTTCACTTCAGAAGAAACTATCTATCTCACATCTCGTATTCAAAATGGTGGAACTGAAGTTGTTGAGGTAAAAAGAGTTTTCTGTTTTCTTAGTTTATAGATTTTTCTTGATGAAGAGTTCGAGCTGATTTTTCTTTTTATTATCAAACTTATTCAAAACAATTCAAAGCTATTGGTCTTTGTGTACCTTCTGTTAATGAAGAGTTCAACCTGCATTTTTTTTTTATCAAACTTACTAAAAAAAGTTGGTCTTTGTATAAAAACTTATGTGTGATTGTCATAATCTTTAGCAGTGTTTTTTTTTGTTAGGACGGACTAGGGTTTTGAAATTCAGCATTGAAATTGTTTTCTGGTTCTGTGAAGTTCAGGGATACAGTAGTTGAACTTTGGTATTCGGTGGAGGTCCTCGTGGTTATAGATAGGCGGGTTATGTAGCAAGAATTGAAGGATATTTTTCTTGTGCAGTGCTTTGCTTAGTGCGTTGCCTTGAAAGAGAGTTTAATTTAATATGATCAGGCAATTCAGGCCTCTAGGGAAGAAAAATGAAATTTTATTTATACAGGATATGTGAGATTTCAAGTCTTTCAAACTACATCTTGTTGTTTGAATTTGAAGTTCAATATGAATTGTTCTATATTTTTTTTGCTCATCAGATCATTTGTGAATTTAACTTGTGTACAGCTAATTGTATTTGAACTTGCGCAAGAGAGTTAATGACTATACCATTCTTTATAGATGTATCCTATAAATTAGAATTTATCAGACAATTTTACAAAGTTGAAAGTTTTATACATTTTTTTGCATAAAGGTTGCATATAATGGCAACATAATTTTGCATGTGCTTAGAGAACCTATAAAGCAACCAGATAGGTTCGTCTACAAGTTACCACCACCTGTTGCAACTACTTACAACTAGAATAGTCATCTCTCTATGATATCCTTCTTGTGTAGTTTTAAAAAGGTCCGTGAGAGGTATTTTAGATTCCACCAGAAAACTGAAGAGTTTTTATATGTAGTGCTGCAAGCAAAGATTAGTGTTAGCATGATATAAGCTCTCCATCTAACAACATAAGTTTTAGATGAGTTGGTTACTTAACATAGTATAAAAGCTTTGGGGTCTTGGGTTCAAATTTTCCCAGTTGCACAATTATCTTTCTATTAATTTAATAGTGCAAATGTACTTTAATTTCTCCCTTCTCTATAAAAAAAGTTGCATTTGAGGGGGAGTGTTACATTTTTGGGCCCTTCATCTAACAACTTAAGCTTTTAGATGAGTTGGTTACTTAACAATTAGTTTCAATGTTACACAGCTTCACAATTTTCAATACGTATATGCATTTAACAAGTGCTATTATACCTGGAAATATATATAAAAAGAAATATTGATAAAAACAATATGAAATTACTGTCTCTTTCCATTGCAAACCATAATTTAATTGAAATAGTTGGTGTCATTTTTCAGGCAAAAGCTGGGTCAGGTTCCGCTACTCTTTCAATGGTTGGTTCTTGTTATTGTTTTTCACGTCTATATTTTCATTATTGATACGGGGAAACTCTTTTCATCAAGCTGATAATGTAATGTTGAAATCCATTTGTAAGGCATATGCTGCTGTAAAATTTGCGGATGCCTGTTTGCGGGGCTTGAGAGGAGACGCTGGCATCGTACAATGTTCGTTTGTGCCTTCTCAGGTAATTCACCAATGGCTTTTACAAATCATTTGTCCTTTTCTTTTCTTCTGGGTAACATAATTATTGTGATATCGTCTTTGCAGGTGACTGAACTTCCTTTCTTTGCATCAAAGGTGCGGCTTGGCCGTAATGGAGTTGAGGAGATACACCCTCTTGGTCCTTTGAATGAATATGAAAGGTATCACTATATTTGCCTGATAGTTTTACCAATTACTTGTGCTTCAGTTATCAAAGGTGAAAATTGAGTCTGATTCCCATTGATTCTTGACAGGGCTGGTTTGGAGAAGACAAAGACAGAGTTAGCTGCAAGCATTGAAAAGGGTTTTGCCTTCGCCAGAAACTGAGTATGTGTTCCCAGAAATTTTTTTAACCTCTTACATCTTAAAGTCAAAGTTCCTGGAAATAAGTGTTGGCATCTGTTGTATTAAATCTGGATCAAAGTGAGGTAACTTACACGTAATTGAAGTAGTCCAGCAGTTGGAGAAGGTAGGAAAAAGAAAAGAAGAGAAAAAGAGGATGGGGAGGAGAGGAAATAAAGTTCTAGTCTTTTGGATCAAAAAGACGAAACTATGGTTAAAGTCTATGGGAATGCTTTTACAGGTTCAGTTAGAATTCAATTTAAAGTCTATGGGTATTCTTATAACTTCCATTCATCTTATTTTTGCCAAACCCTGGAAACTTTAATTTTTGTCTAACCTGGTTGACAATAACAAGGGCTTATTAAGTCTTGGGCCAGCCCTGTTGAAACTCGGATTCAAAACAAAAATGTAATAGTTTTTACTCTTTTTTAAGGGAAAGTAAATTTTATTCTGAGGTATTTTTTCCAAGTCCATTTAATGCTTTGTTGCTGTCTTTAGAATTTAATACTTAAATCAACTAGCTAATTAAATATAGTTCAATTTTATTTCTAGGAGGTTTGGTGGGGTCTCATGGTGAGACAGAGTCATTATCTAGTGAATGGAACCATTGTAGCGAGGAAAATGATATTTTTGACATGGAAATATCATGTTTCTACTAGGTTTTCCTTGCATTAATTACTCGTATATCATAATCATGTATAGAGGTGGCATATTGTACTTGTCTTGATGGAATATCGACATGCAATCGTATACTTGTGAAACTTTAAACCGTACTACAGACTACTCACTACAGTATGTATACATACATACATGCAGTATTATATCTCATGCAAATCTTTGGCTAGCCCCGTGACGAACCTTACATGATTGAAGGCCACTACCGCACCATCAATCTCACTCATTCTCAGGACATTTTTCTTCTCAGTCCTACCCTACAACTCTGTATATGGGCACACATATATATACTTTTACATCGAATTAAGAATCATGATAATATATATATATATATATATAATTAGTCTTTCCTCGTCTTTCAATCTGCTTTCTGCTACAATTACAAGTAGTAATTAGTCAAGTGAGTAGAAAGAAAGTGTCTCTTTTCATTGTCCTTTACAGCTATCCTCCATCTTATCCATCTATCTGTCCTACACCTATGAGGAGTTAATAAGTTTATGATACATGATCAACTTATTGTAAACAATTAATAATTCCACCGGAAACAAGATCAAGATTAGTTTATTCATCCTGTAACTGATAGTACTAATATATATTCCTCGTCAGGAAGCGAAAATCATTATTGTAACTTTTTCTTGGACTGTCGTGTCTCATATCATACTTAAGTTCTACTTTTTTCATATCAAAAAGATCTTGTAAATCAGATGGATAAAAAACTATCCACTGATATTAATTAAAAGGAAAATATATGTCTTGGGATACTGGTTAATATAATTGTGAGCTTAGCTTTAACTTTATGAAGCACCAGCACCAGCTGATGGTTGAAAAATAAGTTCCTAGTAGGTTGTCGATCGGCATGTCAATATTTTTTTTTTTTTGTAGAAAAAGACTGGGGAAAAGAGGTTGATTTGGTAGACGACACAGCAAGCAAGCCCGGCCCACTCTCCTTTTTTGTTTTCTCTACTCCTTTTACCTTTCATTTGCAGCTCTCTTTATATTGATTGATTGAATTTTCAAATATATCCATTTTTCTACAAAAATAAAGTTGGATAATAGAGCCCATCCACCATATAATGCAAAAATAATAACAATTGATTTATTTTTTCACCATATAACAATTGATTTACCTACCTCTCTCTCTTGCTCCTGGGTCGGCTGGCTTTTAGTGGTTTTAGGGTAGACATTGAATTTAGTTTGATTAGCTAGTACACCTAATATTACGAGGATATTATAGCAAATAATATTCCACACCAAATTAAGGCATTTATTAGATATATTTAATAAGTGAAATATCTAACACTAAAAAGAACTACACTGTGCCTAACCAAATTAACTAGTTAAATATAAAGTGTTGTTGAGTGGTGTGTAAAAATACAAAGATATATATGAGTGAGAAAATTAAATAACAAAAAATTATTAGTCCACATTAGACAGAGAATCTAAATATATAAATTAGGAAGATAAATTAATTGGTATACTTATATTATGGAGGACGGATTTAAATAATAATTCTTAAGTAACGTATTTTTATTAAAATTAATTATGTCGTTCTTAAAATTCTTTTAAAAAATATAATAATATTAAAACAGAGTGGTTCTACTTGTTTTTCTTTTATTTACAAAAAATGTCATCGCAGCTCCACTTGTTTTTTAAAATAATATCTAAAACGACCTAATTTTAATAAATATATACTATTTAATAAAGATATGTTATTTAAAATGTATGATTTAAATCCGTCTAGCTATATATATTTATATTATATTTAGAAAATCAAAAGTTAACGTGAAACCCTAGCAAAGATTTGGAAATCCAGTGAAGCATAAAAACAGCATGCATGCAGAAAGAGAGAAACAGTAACTTTTATAAATTCCAGTGTGAGAAAGGGCAAAAAGGAAAGTTTGGTGTGACACTGGAGAGAGATATATAGTGTAGTAGCTTAAAAAAAGATCAACTGCATGTCTGTCCGTCCGTCCGTCCGTCCGTCCGTCCGTCAAAATGCATGTATATGTAAACTAGCTCAAGCTGCTCTCGTGATCTTACGAGAGTACGTACTTAATTATATATAATATAATATACACTACACTACTAGTAGTATATATATACCATGTTTCACATGCATATATACATATATATATATATATATAGTCCAGTTCCTATATAGACTCCCTCCCGTATTTTCTTAAAGAATATACATACAGATGTATATATACATATAATCCTATATATATATATATATATATATAATAATGTAGAGTGCATTTAATTCTATACATATATATCATTACATGCATGGCGTTTGATTTTTGGGAGCTAGTTAAATTGAGGTTATTCCTCTCCTCAGTGCCATCGTACGTCATTTCTCTAACTAGTACAAATTATAGTTTTTTGTTTTCCTTAGTAGATACTACTAGAGTACTAGTTAAGATTACCAAAAAGAAGCGAGTAAAATAAGTTTCAAAGGAATATTATAGTAGTGATAAATGAGGAGGCTTGTAAGTTCAAACAATTTTGGCAAAGAGCACCTTTTAATTTCACCAATAGCTACCCTAATTTTTATTTTTCAAGGATTCATGATGAAACAAATTATCTTCCAGAGTATATATAATACTATATAGTTCTCCTGTTCAAAACTATTAAAATAAAATATGGGAAAGAATAGAATAGGGCTATCAAACCTCATCAATGGATGAATCATAGACTCGAATGTTTTGAGTTCAAATACTACTAATTTCAATTTGTCAAGCCAATAAAATGGTATTGGGACCACGAAGATGCGAGCGTAAACCCGTTTGAAAAGTCTGATCCAAATGAGAAAATTAATCGGACTGCGGACCTAACGCCGCACGTTATCAAAAAAAAAAAAGCACATGAATACATCAACAGAATCACAGTAGTAGTAGTTCCGGCAATTGCACAACGAATAAAGCGGAGTACATTCTATTTTATGTAAAACACTAGAACTTTATAATACAGATACTAGTCCATAAAATCAACAGTTTTTTCCAAGTACTTCCGCCATTTATTTGAAACAAATATTCCCCTCCCCCAAAAAAATGGCCTTTAAGCAATTAATCGGGTAAAAAGGTAACAAAGCCAAACAGTCCTTTTTTCATGCAATACAATTAAATTCCATAACATAGAGATACATACAAATTAATCCCTATCTATCCACTCTCCTAAGGTTTGAAAATTTTTTAAGACTCACCCCTAAGATTTGAAAATTTTATAAGACTAACTTGTACATTTAGGTTGTGTTTGATAAACTTGAGAATTAAGATCTGAATGATTATGATGTATTAATAAATTAGATCATCTGAATGGTTATGAGGTCTGAATTAAAAAATTATTTGATAACTAAAAAATAAGTTGTCTCTTAATGACACTATTTTAACATTTTAAAGGGTAAAATTTTATTTAATAATTTTAAATATTCAATTTAATAAAACTGAGTGCATAATATTGTTGAATATATTTATATAAAAAAAATTATCAAAAAAAATTTCATTAAGAGGTACCTCTTAATTATTTAGATTTCATTTTATGTCTTACCGATTAAGAGGCATTCAGAGGTAACAAAAATAAAAACAAACAGCATCATGCCTCTTAGTGAATAAGAGACAGTCCATTAAGAGGCAATCAAATGTAAACAAACAGCACCTTAGTTTGATTTAAAAATTTTGTAAAGCCGCGGCCTCCCAAGGTATGACGAAACTTTGATATGTTTTAAAAAAAAAATTGCTATATTTTTTTGTCTTTGTCAAAATAAATTTTATTACTACAATATTTTTATTTTAATAAAAATATATTTTATAATAATAAAATTTTATTTTTTAATGATGAATATATTTTATGATGTTAAAAAAAATTTAGCCCCCCAAAATAAATTCCGACTTCGTCCCTGTATCTATCTAACATGCATGTTTCGCATTTGAAAGCGTCTTAACCGATACTCAGAACAGAACATTCAATTTTCCCTCCACTGCACTCCATATCAAAACTCAAAAGTCATTTATTGATAACGGACAGCCGATCAAGATAATCAAGTGCACGCGTGGACCATCCAACGGTGAACGAACAGTTTGATTTGCCAAATCAGATTCTATCCCCAACGTGGTACATGCATGCACATGATGAATGGTGGTACTGTTATTTACTGTATAAATTAAACACCATACTCCTAAAGCACAAAGTACGTACATAGTCTTTTGTCATGGTCTACCATGAAAGAAGAGAGTGGGAATTCTGACTTGGCAAAAAACGTATAATATATATATATATATATCTAATAAAATACAAATGATTTTGAATTTTCCGCTCATTCAATAAATCATCTGGGCCGTCTAAAGTTTGGGATAAATCTCACCATCCATCTATCTAATAAAATACAATCTATCTAATTCTATCTATCTATATCTATATTCTATATATCTAATTATATCTAATAAAATACAAATGATTTTAAATTTTTCGCTCACTCAATAAATCATCTAGGACGTCCAAAGTTTGGGATAAATCTCACCATCCATCTATCTAATAAAATACAAATGATTTTGAATTTCTCGCTCACTCAATAAATCATATGAGTCGTCCAAAATTTAAAATAAATCCCAACATCCATAGTGCCGGAGGCACGGTACTGTTGCTAGTATATATATATTATAGGAAGGAGGGAGTACAAAATTACGAACGATGACTAGCAAGGAAGCAATCAATAAATGGGTGGACAAAGAAGATATCCAGTTTCAGGGATTTAAAAACAACAACCCAACCTTTACCTTTCTTTATGTGTGAATAATGTAATTTGCAACAGATACTAGCTACAGCCTACATATATATTGGAGTAGTAATTAGCTAGGCATGTCACTCATTCGAATCTAAATCATTAAGTTGTTCTTCACCGCCACTGGTCCATTCTACTTCTACTTCTACACTTGTAATCGCACGCTGGAATTAGTCAATCGTGGGCTACGTAGGGTTGGTTTGAATGAGGAGAGATATTTTTAATTACTTGTAATAAGTGTTAACTGCAAAGTTACTGATTTTGGACTCAAATGCCTATACCCAGCATCCGGATCCTATTCATTTTAAAGTTCAGATTTAAAATTAGGAACAATTACATTTTCTATTATATTTTAAAAAATAATTATAACAATAGTGCACTTATAAAATAATTATAAAAGTATTACATTTCCCATATTTATTTACAAAATTAATACATTTGAGTATCTTTGGCCCACTATTATCCTCCGTTAATTGTGACACTTTTTTTTCCTCTCTCCTACTTTCCTCTTTCATATCTCCAAAATAAAAACTCCCTGAATGTATTCACCATCCGGCAACCACTGAAACACTTGCTCAATGAAACAATATCCCACCACTTTCATTTCTCAACCACTGAAACACTTTTCTTATAGTATATGACTAAAATACTCCATGAAACAATATCTCACCACTTTCATTTCTCAACTAATACCCACCACCACTGAGTCTGACGTCTCCGTTGAAAGTTATGCTGCCACCGGTATCGATGCATGTGAGGCTTATGAATGGATATGGGTCGGATGCATGAAATATGAAGGGTCTTCGTGTGTCGGCATGATTTGTTAAAGGATACATTTTTGGGCTTTATTAGCATTTTTTTGTAAGTTAAATGTAATGCAGTTGGGTAGTCAAACCTTTTATGCAGTGGGTAGTCAAATCTTCATACCAAGGTAACCAATTCAGTTTTATTAAGTTTTCAATTTATTTTGAATGTGATGCAGTTGGTAGCCAAACCTTCATGTTGTTGATTGCCAAACTTTCAGACCAAGGTAACCAATTCATACTGCATGTGTGGAAGTAGATTGGTTACATTGGTATAAAGGTTTGGTTACCTTGATACGAAGGTTTGGTTATCAACATTACATTACATATCACTCTCTTATCTCTCTCTTTCCAATACAGTGTTCTTATTTTCCTTTGAACATGAAATTGGAATTGAAATTTTCCGACATAAAAAAATTGTGAAAAATCAAATAGTCATGCTTCTCTATCTAGTTGTTGAAGCTTGACTTATATTTTCTCTGCGAGTACGCTGTAATATTTGAAAATGAAGGTTTCTACTTGAGGTGGCTCGCACAAGATTACAATGGCGGCCAATGCTATGATCTTTCTTCGTTAAGAAAGGAAAAGTTTGTAATTCATCAAGTTTTATTTTTATGTTTTGGATGTACAAGTAATTTGTTTTGTTTGGGTTATTGGACTTACTTACGGACAATCTGATATATGCTCATATTAGTTTAGGTGAATTATTATTTTGAATTTGAATTTGTTTTTATTGTTAGATCTCAAATATTTGAATTTGAATTATTAATTATAACAGTTATTTCTCTTTGATTTTAGGTTTCCTTATTAACGTGAATTGTACTATTTTTGTAATCATTTTATGGATCCACTAATAGTGTAATTATTTAATGGGTGCACTAATAGTGTAATTATTTACTAATTATTGTATATTATTGTAAAGAACCCTTAAAATTATTGAATCTAAGGTCCAGAAGCTGTCACCTCATCTAAAAGTCACTAATCTAACTCTAACAGCCTCATCTAAAAGCCACTAACCTAACTCTAAACACCTCATTTAAAAGTCATTAACCTAACTTTAGCTATTAATTAAATATAACACTAATATATTACTCCCTCCTATTCAGATTAAATAATATTTTAGAGTTAAGCACATTTATTAAGAAATAACACAAAATATCTTTTATGTCCCTAATTAATTATTTCTCTCTCCACAATTGTCTCTTCTCATTCTCCACAATTGTCCTTAATTAATTATTTCTCTCCCCACAATTGTATTTACTAAGCATACTAAATAGAGGGGTAAATTAGGAAAAAAATAGTGCAATATTGCATAGAGATTCCAAAACGACACTTATATAGAATAAAATTAAACTTCCTAAAATGTCATTTAATCTGAATAGGAGGGAGTATTATTATTAAAACTTTGTTATGTCACTCATTTATTATTATTATTACTATTATTATTATTATAGTGTTATATTAAATCTATTAATTATACTAAAACACAGTACATGACACAATAGCTTGATACATGTCATCCTCAAAATTTAACACATGTCATGTCTAATTAATGTTCCTTAAGACCCTTAACAAAAATGCCCAACTAACATAACAAATGAGGTTGAAACAAACCTAAATTTATTCTCCTAAATTTGGGATTAACTATTCAAATATGGCATCTAAAATAACATTTAAATAACAAATAATGTCAATCGTAATTATTTTTCTAAACATAATTATTATATCCTAAAATCACTATTTTTCTAATATTATATCATTCATAATTATACCATACATTATATCATATATGTATGATATAATATTATAATACACGTATGATATAATATTATATATAATACAGGTATATAACAAAATAATAAAATTACTACATATCTAAACTATGCAGATATTTACTAATTAAATTATTTTACAACATAATATTTTACCTTTTATAATTATATTACAACATAATATTATACAATTTAAAATATTTAAAATAAGATTAAAATAACAAATAATATCATTCATAACTTACTATGTTGATTTTATAATCCCCTAAATTATTACTTTAAAATCACTACTTTTGAATTCCATATTAATATTTTAATTTTATAATTTTATAAATCACTACAAATCTAAACTGTTCTGATAATGTTAACTGTTCTAATATTATCATTACTAATTTAATTATTATCTCTTAAAATCACTACTTTTTTAATCCCAAATTAATATTTTAAATTTATAATTTCATAAATCAATATAAATCTAAATTATTTTGGTAATGTCAACTTTTCTGATATTATCATTTCTAACTTAATTATTATATCCTAAAATCACTACTTTGTTATATTATCATTATTCTTCGTTATTTAACCTAATTTTATTTCTATTAATACAACATAATATTATACCATTTATAATTATATTACAACTGTATATTATACAGTTTAAAAGAACAAATAATATCAATCATAACTTACTACTTTTAAAAACATAATTATTATATCATAAAATCACCATTTTTCTAATATTATACCATAAATTATATCATACATGTATGGTAAAATATTATAATACACGTATATATCAAAATTGTAAGACCCCAATTTTTTTTAATAAAGATGATTTTTCTATAAATATCATTTTTGAATATTATGGAATGAATTTGATATAATGTTATAGTTGTGGATAATATTTATAAATTTTGCTAAGTATGCAAGTTGTTATAAAATATTCGATTGGTCGGAGAATATTCTTTTTGTCGGAAATATTCGTACAACGGCACAATCATTGGTGGATCCCACAATGGAATTATTGTCAGATTGAGAAAACGACAAAAATATTTTATAAATAACGGCGGAGGTGTTATTGTTAAAACTGTTGAACTACCCGGTAGTAAAAGTACAGAAATATGCGTGGTTGCATAGTAGCACACGGTATTGATTATTGATACTTACGTGAGAAGTCACTCATTTATACTCAATTATTGCTACAGTAATTGCTGCATCATATCTCTCATATTTTTGATTCGATTATTGTCACAGTATCATCTGCATTATATGATATATTATTAAATCAATAATTGAGACGACAAAGTTATTCATATTATTAAATTGTAATATTTACAATGTCTAGAAGTTCTGTCAAGGAGAGGTTTGGTCACCTAATTGAGCGTCAATAGGGAAAAATCCTTATTGAAAAGCCCCCTCTTTCCTAGGAACAACCTGGTTGCTAAATATTGTGAGTTATAATATTAATGATGAATAAGTTCGTGTTAATTAAAGATGAATTTGATAGTTTTATTGTGTTGGGATTATTTATGTTAGTAGAAATCGACATCTATTCCGATGATATTAGTGAAGTTGTAGTTGTTTCTGTACCATGTATTTGGCGACTCGGAATAGGTTGGTTGGATTGGACCTATTTTGGGGGCGTCACACTGTGCGTTTTACGTCGGACCTGATTCCGTCTTTATTATTCAGTTGGAATAACATGTATACGCAGACTCCCCTATACTTGGTGAAATTCTTATGTTATTCCATTCTTTATTATTCTGTTGGAATATCCTGTCTGTGCGTTTTACGTTGGACCTGGTTCCGTATTTATTATTCTGTCAGAATATTCTGTCTGTGTTTTTACGCCGGACCTGGTTCCATATTTATTATTCTATTGTAAAGCCGCGGCCTCCCAAGGTATGACGAAACTTTGATATGTTTTAAAAAAAAAATTGCTATATTTTTTTGTCTTTGTCAAAGTAAATTTTATTACTACAATATTTTTATTTTAATAAAAATATATTTTATAATAATAAAATTTTACTTTTTAATGATGAATATATTTTATGATGTTAAAAAAAATTTTAGCCCCCCAAAATAAATTTCGGCTTCGTCCCTGTATCTATCTAACATGCATGCATGCATGTTTCGCATTTGAAAGCGTCTTAACCGATACTCAGAACAGAACATTCAATTTTCCCTCCACTCCATATCAAAACTCAAAAGTCATTTATTGATAACGGACAGCCGATCAAGATAATCAAGTGCACGCGTGGGCCATCCAACGGTGAACGAACAGTTTAATTTGCCAAATCAGATTCTATCCCCAACGTGGTACATGCATGCACATGATGAATGGTGGTACTGTTATTTACTGTATAAATTAAACACCATACTCCTAAAGCACAAAGTACGTACATAGTCTTTTGTCATGGTCTACCATGAAAGAAGAGAGTGGGAATTCTGACTTGGCAAAAAACGTATAATATATATATATATATATTATAGGAAGGAGGGAGTACAAAATTACGAACGATGACTAGCAAGCAAGCAATCAATAAATGGGTGGACAAAGAAGATATCCAGTTTCAGGGATTTAAACCCCCCCCCCCCCAGCTTTACCTTTCTTTATGTGTGAATAATGTAATGTGCAACAGATACTAGCTACAGCCTACATATATATTGGAGTAGTAATTAGCTAGGCATGTCACTCTTTCGAATCTAAATCATTAAGTTGTTCTTCACCGCCACTGGTCCATTCTACTTCTACTTCTACACTTGCAATCGCACGCTGGAATTAGTCAATCGTGGGCTACGTAGGGTTGGTTTGAATGAGGAGAGATATTTTTAATTACTTGTAATAAATGTTAACTGCAAAGTTACTGATTTTGGACTCAAATGCCTATACCCAGCATCCGGATCCTATTCATTTTAAAGTTCAGATTTAAAATTATTGAATCTAAGGTCCAGAAGCTGTCACCTCATCTAAAAGTCACTAATCTAACTCTAACACCCTCATCCAAAAGCCACTAACCCAACTCTAAACACCTCATTTAAAAATCATTAACCCAACTTTAGCTATTAATTATATATAACACTAATATATTACTCCCTCCTATTCAGATTAAATAATATTTTAGAGTTAAGCACATTTATTAAGAAATAACACAAAATGTCTTATGTCCCTAATTAATTATTTCTCTCTCCACAATTGTCTCTTCTCATTCTCCACAATTGTCCCTAATTAATTATTTCTCTCTCCACAATTGTATTTACTAAGCATACTAAATAGAGGGGTAAATTAGGAAAAAATAGTGCAATATTGCATAGAGATTCCAAAACGACACTTATATAGAATAAAATTAAACTTCCTAAAATGTCATTTAATCTGAATAGGAGGGAGTATTATTATTAACACTTTGTTATGTCCCTCATTTATTATTATTATTATTATTATTATTATTATTATAATGTTATATTAAATCTATTAATTATACTAAAACACAGTACATGACACAATAGCTTGATACATGTCATCCTCAAAATTTAACACATGTCATGTCTAATTAATGTTCCTTAAGACCCTTAACAAAAATGCCCAACTAACATAACAAATGAGGTTGAAACAAACCTAAATTTATTCTCCTAAATTTGGGATTAACTATTCAAATATGGCATCTAAAATAACATTTAAATAACAAATAATGTCAATCGTAACTTACGTACTATGTTGATTTTATAATCCCCAAAATCTACTATTTTTCTAAACATAATTATTATATCCTAAAATTACTATTTTTTTAATATTATATCATTCATAATTATACCATACATTGTATCATATATGTATGATATAATATTATAATACACGTATGATATAATATTATATATAATACACGTATATAACAAAATAATAAAATTACTACATATCTAAACTATGCAGATATTTACTAATTAAATTATTTTACAACATAATATTTTACCTTTTATAATTATATTACAACATAATATTATACAATTTAAAATATTTAAAATAAAATTAAAATAACAAATAATATCTGTGACGCCCCCAAAATTAGGTATACATCACCCATCTTGAGTCGCCAGATACATGGTACAGAATCCAAATACAACTTACTAATACAACTGTCGTGTACAATACGACAAAACATAACTGTGAGTTTGAATACAATTATTGTCTACTAGAGAGCATACAAACTCAAAAGGTGTCCTCAATACAATTATTGTCACACTATTTAACAGAATAGTGAGGACTACTAATACTATTCTCTGGTCCATCACTCCGTTCCCCGACTCGTCCCAGCTATATTCTCATTTCCTGAAGAGAACAGTGAAAGAAAGGGTGAGCTCAACTAGCCCAGTAAGAAATATTATGACTAAGATAATGCAGAATAAATTATCATTAGCCTTCAACAGTGTTAAACTGATAAAATACAATAAACATCAAGTTTAACTACAGCGGAACCAGCAATCCATTAAAAGAGTCAAGTAGAAAATAAAATCTACTATCTTTTATGATTTAAAAGGTTTTTCATCATCGTTATAGCTGAGACTCAGCTTAATAAATATTCCACATCATCGAATCACCCCCGCACTACGGCCAAGAATATTCTTTAGTATCACGACCACAATTATTCATGCACTACGGCAAATAATATTTGTGTATTCATTAATGGTCATGATCATGCCAACAACTGTCCATCAATGCACTACGGGCCAATGAGAACTTTTTATTTTTACATCATTTGTAATATTACGGTCATGATTACACCGAATAATCCCTGGTCATAATCATACCAAGTCCATCTATGCACTATAGGCCACAGATGACTTTCAACAAAATATAAACATGAGGATGATGACAATGATATAAAAATTCAATAAAACAAGTTCAAGAATTATTTTATCCAGGAATTATTAACGTCCAAATTTGTCAACACGATACTGTTTTGTGGTGTAAAATTCAAGAATGATCAGAAGAAGATTTCCATGAAAGGATACTGGATGAAGCGCAAATATCAAGGATATTCCACTAATTTCATGGAGCATAGAAGTCAAAGTTTTATCCAACTGAGTATAATAAAGAATGGAATAACAAAAGAAATCACCATGCATGCGATAGACCGCACAGACAGGTTATTCCAGCAGAATAATAATAACGGAACCAGGTCAGGTGAAATTCACACCGACAGGATGTTCCAACAGAATAATAAAGAATGGAACCAGGTCCGGTGTAAAACACACAGACAGGATATTCCAACAGAATAATAAATAATGGAACCAGGTCCGGTGTAAAACACACAGACAGGATATTCCGACAGAAATATAAAGACAGGATAGTAAATGGATGTCACCAAGTATAGGGTATTCTGCGTATACCGGTTATTCCAACAGAATAATAACGAATGGAATAACATAAGGATTTCACCAAGTATAGGGTGTACCGCGTATACAGGTCATGTATAGGGTATGCCACTTTTACAGGTTATTCCAACAGAATAACAAAGAACGGAAGAACATAAGTTCTCTTCAAGAAGAAAGAATAACACCCCTTACATTATTAGGAGATTGAATACTGCAGTAGTGTAGTAACTGAATACTCTTCTTCTTTCTCTCGTATTCTCTCTATACTTTCTCTCTCTATAGCTTGAGCGAATTCGTGAAAAATAATGAAGCCCTAGGCCTCTATTTATAGAAAAACTGAGGGTGGCTCTTGGTTTTAACGAAGGGTCAAAATGACTCTTGGTAATATTGAAGAGACAACTACTATTTGTGAAGGGGTAATTAACCCTTGGAACACCAAAGAGGCAGTTAACTCTTGGTAATATTGAAGGGACAACTACTATTTACGACGGTAATTACTATTTACGAAGGTAATTACTATTTACGAAGGTAATTACTATTTACGAAAGTAATTACTATTTATGAAAAAGACTCTTAGATGATGACATATGGCCCCCCATAAATAATTCAACTTACCATAAACGTCTAATAATAGACTCTTTATATACATCAAGGACTGAATAAAAATTACCAAAAATCATTTTATTTTTAATCAGCACATATTTAATCTTTCAACAATTATTAATCATTTATAACTTGTCGTCTCAATTATTGTTTAAATAATATAACATATTATACAGATGATACTGTGACAATAATTGAATCAATAATATAAGAGATATGATGCAGCAATTACTGTAGCAATAATTGAGTATAGCTGAGTGACTTCTCACGTAAGCATCAATAATCAATACCGTGTGCTACTATGCAACAACGCGTATTACTGTACTTTTACTACCGAGTAGTTCAACAGTTTTAACGGTAACACCTCCGCCGTTTTTATAGAAAGATAATTTTGTCGTTTTCTAACTACGACAATACTTTCGTTGTGGGGTCCACCAATGATTGTGCCGTCGTACGAATATTCCCCGACAAAAAGAATATTCCCCGACCAAACGAATATTTTATAACAACTTGCGTACTTTGCAAAATTTATAAATTTTACCCACAACTATAACATTATATCCAATTTACTCCATAAAATAATAATTATAGAAAATTCATTTTTATTTATAAAAATTGGGGTCTTACAATATCATTCATAACTTACTATGTTGATTTTATAATCCCCTAAATCATTACTTTAAAATCACTACTTTTGAATTCCACATTAATATTTTAATTTTATAATTTTATAAATCACTACAAATCTAAACTGTTCTGATAATGTTAACTGTTCTAATATTATCATTACTAATTTAATTATTATCTCCTAAAATCACTAATTTTTTAATCCCAAATTAATATTTTAAATTTATAATCTCATAAATCAATATAAATCTAAATTGTTTTAGTAATGTCAACTTTTCTGATATTATCATTTCTAACTTAATTATTATATCCTAAAATCACTACTTTGTTATATTATCATTATTCTCCGTTATTTAACCTAATTTTATTTCTATTAATACAACATAATATTATACCATTTATAATTATATTACAACAGTATATTATACAGTTTAAAAGAATAAATAATATCAATTATTGATGTACGCGTGGTTGCATAGTAGCACACGGTATTGATTATTGATGCTTACGTGAGAAGTCACTCATTTATACTCAATTATTGCTATAATAATTGATGCATCATATCTCTCATATTATTGATTCGATTATTGTCACTGTATCATCTGCATTATATGATATATTATTAAATCAATAATTGAGACGACAAAGTTATTCATATTATTAAATTGCAATATTTATAATGTCTAGAAGTTCTGTCAAAGAGAGGTTTGGTCACTTAATTGAGCGCCAATAGGAAAAAATTCTTATTGAAAAGCCCCCTCTTTCCTGGGAACAACCTGGTTGCTAAATATTGTGAGTTATAATATTAATGATGAATAAGTTCGTGTTAATTAAAGATGAATTTGATAGTTTCATTGTGTTGGGATTATTTGTGTTAGTAGAAATCGACATCTATTCCGATGATAATTGATGTCTGGAGGAATATTGTTCAATCGGGTATTCGGAGAACTTTTTGTGTCAGAGTAATATTCACGAGTTACGATTCATAAGTTACTATTCACGAGTTACTATTCATCCGATTACTATTCACTCTAGTATTGTGCATTCGGGTATTTGGGTATAATATTATTTCATGAGGAGATGTGCTAATTTTTTAGACCGTTGGTTGAAGTTATATTAGTGAATCAATATGGACCGCTGGTGGAAAATTATAATAGTGAATCAATATGGATAGCTGGTTTAAAGTTTTAATAGTAAATCAGTATGGACGGTTGTTTTAAGTTTTAATAGTAAATCAATCTGAATCGTCCGTTTAAAAGTAAATCAATCTAGACCGTTCAGGAATTAGTTACTATTCAATCCATTCTTCTATAAATAGAAACTCATTCCTTCATTATTTCTTACGAATTCACTGAAACTCTAGACAGAGAAATTATAGAGAGAAAGAAGAAGAGTATTCTGCTACTTCACTACTTCGATATCCAGTGTCTTTTACGGTATGAGGTGTTATTCTTTCTTATTCATGAAGAGAACTTCTGTCATTCCATTCTTTATTATTCTGTTAGAATAACCTATATACGCGACATATCCTATAATTGTTGAAATCCTTATGTTATTCCATTCTTTATTATTCTGTTGAAATATCCTGTCTGTGTGTAAGATCGCAAATTATTAATAAATGAAATTTAATTTTCTCTAATTATTATTTTGAAATAGTAAGGGGTTGATTTGATTAATGTGGTTAGTTATGGGTAATATGAGCAAATATTTCAAATAAGCAAGTGGTTATAAAATACTCATTATTGTCGGAGAATATTCGTTTGGTCGTGAAATATTCTTGCTGTCGGGGAATATTTGTACGACGGCGCAGCCTTGTGTGGGCCCATAACGAAAAGCGATTGGATGAAGAAAACGACAAGTATAAGTTGTTTATAAATAACGGCGTAGTTGTTACCGTTAATACTGTTGGAATACCCGTTGGTTAAAACACAGTAATACGCGTTGTTGAACAGTAGCACGCGGTATTGCACCAATTATTGATTCTTTCGTAAGAAGGCATTACTCAATAATTGTTACAGTAATTAATGTTCAGTATTTTATTTTATTGATTCAATAATTGTTGCGTTGATTTTTTTATATTACTGTTGTTTCAATAATTGTCACTACACAGTATTTTCCATTATCGAAGCAATAATCCATATTATCTGAATAATATTATTAGAAAACATTATTGACAATGTCTAGAAAGTTCTGTCTAAGGAGAGGTTTTGTCACCTAATTGCGTGCCAGTAAAGATAAATTATTTTTGGAAAGCCCCCTCTTTCCTGGGAACGGCCTGGTTGCCAATACTGTGATTCTGTAATATTATTTGTGAATAATTAATTATTGATTTATATGATGAGAAAAATATTGATTTTATGTGGATATAGATGGAGAAAATTTTTAAAGTTACAATTGTTGAAAAATGATATTTTATCTTTTCTGATAAAATAATTTATTATTATATTTTAATAATATAATAATGGTGATAGTTTTACAATGAATGTGGGATATATGAGTATATGAGGAGGAAGAATATTTTTGTTGGATTAAATGATTAACATATGTTATGTATGTCGGTAGACCCCATTTTTTGACTGAAATTTGATTATAGCCTGTTAAATCGCCCGTTTATGGATTTCGATCAATTTCTGTTTGGAATTTGGAAAAACTTTCTTCTGCAAAGTTGTAGAGAATTGAATTTCCTATAAAAAATCGCTAGATTCGAATTTTTTTTGATAAAAGGGCTATTTATTATGAGTTATTGAAGTTCTGAAGTTCCGAAATAATTGATTTTTGGAAGTTTTAATTATTTTTAATATAAAAAATGTTTTTGTCATTAATTGTGGGTCTTGCATGTGATGTCAATTGCTGAATTCAGATCAAGGAAGGTTGGCGTAGAAATTTTAATATATATATTAATATTTTATTAAATTTTCTGCTTTGGTGTTCTAAGCATTTTCCTATAAATAGGGTGCTTAGGTTAGAATTGAAAATTACACCAGAAACTGAAATCTTCTCTCTCTTTCTCTCTCGATATATTGAGCGTATTCTTATGAGTATTTTAGTATTTTGAGTATTGCTATACGGTGCAAGTCCTTTCAGCACTATATCCAGTATACCAGTCAGAAGTACTATCCTTTTTAGGTAAGGGATGTTATTTTATTCGAAAATGATATTATTTCTTCAATATCATTATG
This sequence comes from Panax japonicus, assembly GCA_020205505.1. Lineage (NCBI taxonomy): Eukaryota > Viridiplantae > Streptophyta > Magnoliopsida > Apiales > Araliaceae > Panax > Panax japonicus. The sequence continues at coordinate 11,186,493 of CM035095.1, read as the reverse complement.
CCGAAATATTAGTTGGAATTTTTTTATCAAATTTGAAACTTTTCATGTCGGGGTTACTATTCATGAGTTACTATTCACGAGTACTATTCACGAAGCATGATGATGTTTTTTATGAAATTTCTATCTTTTGGTGTCGGAGTTACTATTCACGTATACGGCACTATTCACGAATACGACACTATTCACTAAAAAATTAAATTTTCTTTTCGATGTCCAAGATTGTCTGTTATGATTCCTTTCTTTGATTGGATCTATGTTTTGATCATTCTTAAATTTTACTCCACTATGATTATTTATGAGGTATTTTTGGACATGGAATAGCTGAAATACGAATCCTTAATATTTATTCTTTTGTTTCACTGGATTCGTTTCCTTTAAAATATTTTTCATCATCCTCAGTACTAAATGATGATATAACTTAATATCTTTGGCCTGTAGTGCAAAGATGAATGATTTCTTGATGAATACCTTTGGCCCGTAGTGCAAAGATGAACAGGTGTTGAGATGAACATGACCAACAGACGAATATCTTTGGCCTGTGGTACAAAGATGACTATTTGTTTTATGATGTATATTGATTGATGTTACATGGATAAAATATTGATGATGGACTTTTAAATTCATAGATGATAGTAGATTTCATTCTCTACTTAACTCTTCTAATGAATTGTTGTTTTCGCTGTAGTTGTTGATCTAAAACTTGTTGTCTATTGTATTCTATCAGATTTTTTCCTGTTGACGACTAAAGATAATATGTTGTACATTATCTTAGTCATAATATTCTTTACTGGGCTAGTTGAGCTCACCCTTTTCCTTTTTGTTCCATTTTTCTTCTCGGGAGACGAGAATATAGCGGGAACTAGTTGGGTGAGGAGTAATGGTTCAAGGCAGTTGTTTTAGTAGTCCTCACCATTTTTGTAAAATAGTGTATCAATAATTGTAATGAGGACTTATTTGAGTGTGAATATTGTCTAGAAGACAATATTTGTATTTAAACTCACAGTTTATGTATTGTCGTATTTTGCACGATAATTATATTAGTGAAGTTGTAGTTGTTTCTGTACCATATATTTGGCGACTCAGAATAGGTTGGTTGGATTGGACCTATTTTGGGGGCGTCACACTGTGCGTTTTACGTCGGACCTGGTTCCGTCTTTATTATTCTGTTGGAATAACATGTATACGCAGACTCCCATATACTTGGTGAAATCCTTATGTTATTCATTCTTTATTATTCTGTTGGAATATCCTGTCTGTGCGTTTTACGTTGGACCTGGTTCTGTATTTATTATTCTGTCGGAATATCCTGTCTGTGTGTTTACGCCGGACCTGGTTCCATATTTATTATTCTGTTGGAATAACCTGCTTGTGCTATCTATCACATGCCTGGTGATTTCTTTTGTTATTACATTATTTATTATACTCAGTTGGTTAAAGTTTTGACTTCTATACTCCATTAAATTAGTGGAATATCATTGATATTTGCGCTTCATCCAATATCTTTTCATGGAAATATTCTTTTTAGCATTCTTGAATTTTACTCTACAAAGAAATATCATGTTGACAATTTAGACGTTATTAGTTCCTGGATAAACTAATTCTTGAACTTGTTTTATTGAATTCTTATATCATTGTCATCATCCTCATGTTTATATTTTTTAAAGTCATCTGTGGCCTGTAGTGCATAGATGGACTTGGTATGATTATGACCAGAGATTATTCGGTATAATCATGACCATAATGTTACAAATGATGAGGTAAAAGTCCTCATTGGCCCGTAGTGCATTGATGGACAGTTGTTGGCATGATCATGACCATTGATGAATACACGAATATCCTTGGCCCGTAGTGCATGGATAATTTATGGTCGTGACCCTAATGAATATCCTTGGCCGTAGTACAGGGATGATGTGGATTATTTATTAAGCTGAGTCTCAGCGATAAAAGTGATGAAAAACTTTTTAAATCATAAAAGATAGTAGATTTTATTCTCTACTTGACTCTTTTAATGGATTGCTTATTGCGCTGCAGTTAAACTTGTTGTCTATTGTATTTTATCTGTTTAAAATTGTTGAAGGCTAATGATAATTTGTCCTGCATTATCTTAGTCATAATATTTCTTACTGGGCTAGTTGAGCTCATCCTTTCATTCATTGTTCTCTTCAGGAAATGAGAACGTAGCAGGGACTAGTCGAAGAACGGAGTGATGGTCCAGATGATAGTATTAGTAGTCCTCACTATTCTGTTAAATAGTGTGATAATAAATGTAATGAGGACTTATTCTGAGAGTGGATATTGTCTAAAAGACAATATGTGTATTAAAACTCACAACTTTCTTGTTGTATATTAAAGATTGTATTTGTATTCTGCACTATGTATCTGGCGCCCCAAGATGGGTGATATATACCTATTTTGGGGGCGTCACAAAAATAACAAAATCACCACCAATCTAAACTGTGCAAATATTATCATTACTAATTAAATTATATTACAACGTAATATTACACCATTTATAATTATATTAAAACATAATATTATACAGTTTAAAATATTTAAAACAAAACTAAAATAACAAATAATATCAATCATAACTTACGTACTATGTTTATTTTATAATCTCCTAAATTACTACATTTTCAATCTAAACGGTTTTTATATTATTGTTACTTAATTATTATCTTTTAAAATCACTACTTTTTTATCTCACATTAATATTTTAATTTTATAATCCTATAAATCACTGCAACTCTAAACTGTTTTGATAATATTAACTGTTTTAATAGTATCATTACTAATTTAATATTTTGAATTATAATCCCCTAAATCACTACAAATTTAAACTGTTTTGGTAATGTCATCTGTTCTGATATTATTCTTTTTAATTTAATTATTATCTTTTAAAAGCAATACTTTATGATATTATCATTATTGCTGAATAACACTTCTATCCCTCCAAATAACCAATCATTTTTAAAATCGTCTCTAAAGTTCAATTATTGTCAGTTAGGTCCTTAAAATGATATTTTGTTGGCATTTTTTGTTCATTCAGCCCAATTTAACCTCAACTTGACCTATTTTGATCCAACCCGATCTAGTTTGACCCAACCCAAAATTTTAATATTTTAAAATATAAAATTATTTTTAAAATAAGTTTAAAATAATAATTATCGGGTTGATGTCAAATTGGGTTGACGAAACGGTAATGCCAACAAAATGTCATGACGAAAATTGAACTTTAGGGACAACTTTAAAAGTGGGTGGCAACTTAAAGGGATAGAAGTGTAATTCAACCGAAATTGAGCTATTATCATTATTCTACGTTAATTAACCTAATTTCTACATATAAATACATACCAACTATTATGCAACAACTCATGCAACGTACAAACAATTCTAAATACTTTTAAAAGTGCAAATGACTTATATATCTGGATACCTTTAAATTATGGTGACAATGCATTCAATGGGAGGGGCTATGACTTCATTTTGTGGACTATATCTCACAGTGTTTATATTTATGGTTTCTTCATCTATTGTATTTTATTATCTGGATTGTAGCTTTATATGATTTGTTAAGTACTAGCATCTCGTAAATCATTTTCATCATCATTAATAGTTTTTTTTGGCATTATGGTAATACTGTGACAATTGCCAAAATGGATAAAAAACTGAGACAATGTATTCGTTTTTTAACTATAACATTGTGTTATGTATGACACAGTGTTATACTACTACGTTTTTGGACACGATGTTTGTTTAACATGTAATTTTTCTTAAGGTCTGAGGACCGTAACTGGTACATTCTTTAACTATTTCGCCTTTTATTTGGATGTTTGAATTCTGGTGCAAGTAAGCGTATACGAGATATGGACTCTTTAAAATGCATCAAGTACCTGTGCCAGATATTTGAGGCTTGGTGAGGTTTATGTAATGTGTAACAGACTTCAAATATGCCACTAACAATCGTATCAATATAACAACTCGATGACATTGTGCATTACACTTTTTAAATATTTATTAGTGCTTTAGAATGCAAGAGGTACCCATTTTTAACTCTATTGGTTACATTATAAATATTTTTATCAAAAAATTAATATATATATATATATATACACACACACACACACACATACACACACACAACTGTTACCCAACTCTATACAACATATGCTATACTTGGATATGTATTTGCTCACAAAATTTTTACCCAACTCTATACAACATATGCTACCAAAATTTGATCATCACATAACAATCTATCATCTTCTTATTATATTTTAATTTAGTAATTGCACGTATAAATTTATTATTAACAAAATGAATAATTCCGCTGTAACGCGTGGGTTTATATCTAGTTATTGGCTAAAGTTAAGTTAATGATTTTTAAATAAGGTAATTAGAATTAAAATAATAATTTTTAAATGAGATGATTAGAATTAAGTAAATAATTTTTAAATAAGGGGATAGTAATTTTTAGATCTTAGATTCAATACTCCATCCGTCCCAAATTATATGCTGTTTTAGCAAAAAAAAATTGTCCCACAATATCTGCTTTTTTAAAATTTCAATGCATTTTTTCCATTTGTTTTCCAAATTTGCCCCTTTATCTTAATTGTTGATAATCATTACTCTCATTAATGTCTCTCCTCTTTTTTAAACATCCACATTCATGTCTCTCTCTCTTTAATTAATACTACTAATTGTTTCTATCTATCTCTCTTCAATTAATGTGCTGCTTTCTCTCTCTCTTCAATGTTTCTCTCTCTCCAATTAATTAGTTGCTTTTTTTTTCTCTTCAATTAATAAAAAAGTCAGCACAAAGGGTATTTTAGTATTTATATCATACATATTGGTATCTGTGTGAAACTCTAGAACATCAGATAATTTGGGACGGAGGGAGTAATTTTAAATCGTAACTTTTAAACGGAGAGAACTCGGATCCCTATACTGATCAGTAGGAGGAGGCAACGGCAGAACTAGGGGGCAGGTGGGGGCATCTTCCCCTGGTAACAACGGCAGTCAAGATAGAACTAGAGGGGACGGGGGGCCAAAGGCTACGCAATCTTGTGCGCAAAAAGTTGCCTGGCCCTGCTACACTGGCACAAATGAAAAAGGAAATTGGAAATATGGGCCATGATTCTGTACAACCTCAACCACGAAAGCCTCCTCTTCCAGGAAAGAATTCTAAATCACTGTTGCTGATGTAAAAAGAAATAACGATGCTGAAAGAAGCTTTCGTCATAAAGAATAGCGAACTACAAAGTTCTAGGGACATATGTGCTAAGATGGTCGGGAGGTTCAAAAATTTGGAAGCACAGATAGGGATTCTAAAGTAAAAGATAAGCTCATGGCGATTGTCTTTTGAGATCCCTGCTGAAGTCCAATTGATGCTGTTTCATTACCCTTTTTAAGTGTTTGCATAGGATTTCAAGAGTACTTCCTTGACTAGCTTTATTAAATTAGGTTAATTGATAAAATGTTAGAAAGAAGCACTTCAAACGTACAAAAATTAAAAAAAATTACTGATGTATTTTGACCGAAAACGTTCTGGTTCCGCCACTGCGGAGGAGTGTTCAATTCAATTCAATTGTTGAAAAGAGACAGATGGGAAAGGGAGTTTCTTTCCACTCTCTCTGTCACTAACCCCCCCAGCCTCGGAAATTGAAAACGACGACTGCACTCCACTCTTAGGGCCTCTCATTTATTAAATTAATGTACACAAATATCTATATATATATTAAGTTGAGTATATAAATAAATAAATAAATAAATAAATAAATACTACCCGTAGTAATAATGATGAGTTAGAAAAACAATTACGAGTAAACCAAGTTATATATTTATCTATATACTCATTATTTTTCTTGGCTTACCCGTAATTGTTTTTCTTTGTTTTCTGCTTCCTTTGCAGTAGTTCCAGATAATATAGAGAACTAGTAACAGGCACCAACCACTAGTGTTCCATAACCATCACGCAACACCACCACCACATGATGTCAATGACAAACATAATTTTTATATAGGAGTATATTAAAAAGAAACAACCAACCATGACTGTACACCCAAAAACTTCAAATGCAATATAACACCATCTTAAATATAGAAACTCCAACGTAGAAATACAAACAAATAGGAGTACTACTAAACAACAATCCTATAACTAATACTTGACCCAAAAAAATTAATAATAAAGGCCAAAACATCCCCACCCCTAATAGAACGATTCCTCATTCATATGCTAAGAAGGTCAGGCGGTAGTGACTGAGAAGGTGGTTCTTTGGTCTCTTTAACTGTGCTGGGAGACTCTAATGCGGCTGGTGGTGAAGGGGAAGAGTCTGTGACAATTGAGTTTGGTGACTTTGGGAGCTCTGTTAGAATTTGCACAACTTCTCGCATTGTTGGGCGTTCCACCGCCTGTTCTTCCACGCAGAGCATACCAACATAGAACACATGCATCACTTCATGAAGGGGAACTGTGGCAAGCCTTGGGTCTAGGATTTTAAGAACTCCTTCCTTGTTCCCATCCGTCATCTTTCGCACCCATTGGACAATGTCAACACCATCACCAAACTCCCCAACTGGTTTTCTGCCACTTACAAGTTCTAAGAGAACTACACCGAAGCTGTAAACATCACTCTTCTCATCAACCTTGAGCGTGTAGGCATATTCTGTAAAATTCCAAAATGAAAACATGATTAACAATCAAAATATTGTCACGTATGTATATAATTTGTATATGTGATTTCTAATCATGTCTAAATCTATCTGCTAAAATTCAAAGAAAAACAATTACACTATGATTATTGTTTTGGTAAGAGAAGTACAGAGTACTACTTAATCCCACCTAAAACAGAACCCGAGTGGTTAGACATCATTTTCCATCTAAGGCCCACATAAATAAATAAGACTTCAATCATTCAATAATTTATCAGTCAAATTAAATAAATTTCATATTGGTCTCAAGTTATTTTCCAGTTGTCATGAATGCCATGGGCCATGGTCAATGACGGATACATATTGGGAGATCACGACAAACACAAACTTTCAACGTCGAGCACAGAACACATACTGCAGTAGTGTATTAATGAAGCCCAAAATTGTTCAAGGCCATATAACAAAGGAAACAGAAGATAACTGATGTAAGATCTCAACCTAATACTAGTATTAGAAGTCTAATTAAGTATATCAAGTTCAAATTCTTTGACAAATTAAAGACTTCAATTGTAAATGAGTCAAATTTCAACAAAAAAGAGTAAACTTAATGCTGGAAACATGGTATAAATACCTGGAGCAATATATCCATAAGAACCAGCAATAGCAGACATGCACTCTGAGGTACCCGAATCTTGCATGAACTTGGCAAGTCCAAAATCAGCAACATGAGCTTCAAAGTTGGAGTCTAAAAGGATGTTGTTGGATTTCACATCACGATGTAGAATTAATGGTGAACAATCATGGTGAAGATAGCATAGGCCCTTTGCAGCCTCCACAGCAATCTTATACCTAGTATCCCAATGCAAATGACCCCCTTTCTTGCCATGAATCATTTCACCCAAGCTTCCATTTGGCATATACTCATAAACCAACAGATTAGTCTCATGATTTGAACAGAACCCCAACAACCTAACTATGTGCCTGTGTCTAATCCTCCCAAGAGTTTGTATCTCAGCATTGAATCCATGATCATGGGACGACCCACGGCTCATCGCTGGCAACCTTTTCACAGCAACATGTTCATTATTCGGCATAACCCCCTTGTAAACAATACCCGCACCACCTTTCCCTATAATATTATCCTCCTTCAAGCTATCAAGAACATCATCACATGTAAAATCCAAGCGTTGGAAAGCTGTAAGATTCCATGCGCGAGCATCACTTGCCTTCTTTAACGACCGGGCCTTAATGATCGCTGCAACAGCAAATGCAATCGAGCAAGCAAGCAACCCAATAACTAGTAAAAGCTTCATAGAAGCAGAGAGTGGCCCTTTGACATGCGGCTGGTGAGTGCCATTGGCTGTCCCGTCTTTGCAAGGTACCAAATAGGGGCCACAGAGCTCAGGATTACCAAGAAACGAGGTGTAATTAAAGTAACTGAATTGACCAGTACCGGGAACTAACCCAGATAGATTGTTATATGAAAAATCAACTGATGTTAAGCTCTGCATTGTAGCAATAGGTGCTGGAATACTTCCTACTAAATGATTTCGAGATAAATTCAAATAGTTCAGTATCCTCATACCTGTGATCTTAGTTGGAATCTCTCCCGAAAGCTGGTTCCGACTGAGATCAACAAATGTCAACATCTTGCACTGACTAATCTCTTTCGCAATCTCCCCTGAGAAAGTGTTATGACTAAAATCAATCTTAGATAACTGCTGCAACCTCCCTATTTCGGGAGGAATCCGACCGGAAAATTTGTTGCCGTCGAGTAGAAGCTTCTGGACACCAGAAAAGTTACCGATACTAGCGGGTAAAGATCCAGTGAGATGATTATTAGACAAACTAATTTGTCCCAGACTGACGGAAATCGAATTAGTCTTTGGAAATCCACCAGAAAGAAGATTATCTTGAAGTTCGACTTGCGACAGTTGTGGCAAACTTAGAAGCCCCTTGGGAATCGAACCATTGAGATAATTCTCCCCCATCCGAATCCGACTCAGTGATTCACATTGGCCAAGCGAATCAGGAATCGGCCCGAATAAAAAGTTACCCAGAGTGATTAGAGTTTCAAGTTTGTTGCCAGAGCACATCGACGGAGGAAGCGTTCCTGTCAATTTGTTTGAGGATAGATCCAGAATCTGAAGCTTCGAGTTTTTCCCTAACCCTTGAGGAATGCTTCCAGTGAAGTTATTTTCCCACAACTGCAGTACTTCTAGCTCCGGTAAGTCGCTGATGAAGTCAGGAATCGACCCGTGTAGCTTGTTTCTAAAAAGGTTTAAGAGAGTCAGGTTTTTGAGATTTGCAAAAGTGTTTGGTATTTCACCGGCGAGCATGTTGTTAGATATATCCATGGATTTAAGGTTTTTCAGGGTACCGAGCTCAGGCTTTAAAGGACCTGAAAGTTCGTTTACTTGTAGGAATAATGTGTCTAGGTTTTGAAGCTTGCCGATCTCCGGCGGGATTTCGCCAGAGAGTCCACAGTTCGCTGCGTCGAACCGGATAAGTTGTGATAGGTTTCCAATCTTCGGCGGAAGACCGCCAGAATAGTTGTTGTAGTAACCGATGTAGAGGTGTTGGAGGGTGGATAGGTTCCCGATTTCTGGAGGAATTGCTCCGGCAAGCTCGTTTCCTGAAACGGCGAGGTATTCAAGGAATGGAAAGCGGCCATATTCCGGAGGAATTGAGCCAGAGAAGAAGTTTCCGCCGAGGTGGAGATGACGGAGGCTCGAGAGCTGGTACACGTCAACAGGGAGGTCGCCGGTCAGGTTGTTGTTGTAGAGGTCTAGGATTTCGAGGGATTTGAGGCTGTTGGAGAGCTGAGTAGGGAAGCTTTCGTTGAATATGTTGTTTGAGAGGTTGAGGAGGCGTAGTCCGGCGACGAGGGACAGCTCCAGGGGAATGGGCCCGCCGATTTGGTTGACGGCGACGGTGAGGTTAATGAGGTAGCGGAGGTGGCCCACGTCTGGGGAGAGAGTACCGGTGAGATTTAGGCCGGAGATGTCGAGGGAGGTGACGTGGAGATGAGGGTCGCAGGTGACGCCGGACCAGGTACAGTGGCTGGTGGATATGTTCCATGAGCTGAGGGCTGAGTGGGGGTCATCTGTAATGGCGGATTTGAGAGAGAGAAGAACGAGGTATTCAGGGAGGTGGAGTGGTTTAGCGGCGGCGGAATAGGGGAGGACTTGTAAGCGGAGTAAGAGGAGAAGGATAAATAGGAATCGCATTTTCTCTCTCGAGCGGGAGAGTGAAGTAGAAGACGAATAATTTGAGTAAGAAGAGTGGAGGGGTAAGCTCTCGTTTATTCATTCTCGACTAAAATCCAATTTATACCCCAAACTTTGCAGAGAAAATCGATTTGCTCCCTGTACACTTTTTTAGAATAAATACATCAAACCCAACCCAGACAATTAATTAAATGCAGATTTTCTTGACAAATCTTTCATTGGAAGTTCCAAGTGCGTGCGTGCGTGGGGAGTCAAATGACAAGATTTGCTTGAAAAATCTAGCGGGGTGTGCATTGAATTGTTTGGACAAAAGTTTAAGATAGCATTTAATCTAAAAAATTACTAATCGATATTTGCAGCAACGTTTGTGGTTCGAAGTGAGTTTTAGTCAGTTGGTATATGGTTTTATTCAGAAGAATGGAAGGAAGAGTGATGGGTGATCTTTATTCATAATTAAGAGTTGTGAATTGAAAAGGCTCTTCTTCTTCTTCTTTTCCTTTTCCTTTTTATTCATAATTGTTAACGCCAGGATTTTCTGCCACGTCCCAATCACGTAAGACGTCCTGATCCTGCACAGTAAACACGATAAACACCACAAGCTTGACGGCGGTTCCGTCGGGGGATAGCTCAGGCGTGAGAATTAGTATATGTTCACAAGGTTAACTCAAGAGGATAATAATATCTAGTGTATTGAGAGAAAAAAGAGCCATATTCTCAGTTGTGTGTATGTATATGAATGTAAAACGTACCTGTTTTACGAAGACTTCCTTGCTATAATACAAGACTCGGTTCCTTGTGCCACTGACTCCTCCTGACCCTACCCACTGCAGGTAGCTTATCCATTACTTTTGGCTACTGTTCACACCGCTGGCCGGCTATAATCCAATCCACATTAATGCATGGCAGGTACCTTGGTCAACTGTCATACTATATCATCATTACAAGTCAAAGATGGAGATATTTAAACATCTGTTGAGTTAGCCCACTGATCCGACCCAACAAAGAGGACCCAACTGATCGAGCCCAACTGAAATGACCCGATAGATTAACCAAGTAACTCAGCTCAAACCCTTTGGCCCAATATCTAAAATATCATGCCCCAACATTGCCCCCCAGTCTTTTATTAAACAAGATGTTTAATGAAAGAGTATAAATGGCATCGGTTCAGGACAAAAGGAATTATAATAAGATCAATAAAGGCCCAAAATACGACTTACCGAAGCCCCTCTAGTGAACATCAAATAGCAACGTAAAGGATTCATCTTCGCCGACATCTACAGAAGTACCAACTGAATTGCCTCCAACTACCGAAGCTCAAGCCATAGAATGAAATATCGGTTCGATAATAGCGTGCGTCCGTGGCACCGATGATCATCGTAAGGAGATAGTTCCATCATGGACATCGCTGCCCATTAATTCGAACTAATTGACCAATAATGGTCATTTGCAAGCAAACACTATCTTCGGGTGCCTCCGTCCCAAATATAAAGAAACTGAAAAGGATACCGAAGAGGATGCCGAAGAGAAATCCGAAGAGAAATCCGAAGAGAAATCCGAAGAGAATGCCGAAGAGAATACTGAATGTTAACGCCATTCGGAAGTCTGTGTTGGCGAAAGAAAGAATCAATCTTGATATTTCTCTCTTCAATAATGAATGCCTTCGGAAAGATATCGACAAGATCGAAGAACTAAAATCGACCAAGGTCACTCATCGGGTCGTCACTGATATAAATGTCAATCTGTCAAGCTAAGGGATCAAAGCATCTGACACATTGTCAGAAGCTCGAAGAAGATCTCAAAAGAGCCTCGGGCCCTTAAGAATTTGAGTCCGCCACTGACCGAAGACCTTCGTAAGGATATCCAGGCAGAATACAGAAAATCCGTCGAGTTGAACAATAAGATCGTTCATATGTATGCGAAAGGATATGAAATCTGCCGAAGTAAAGCCAAGAAAAAACTCGGGCCAAGGTAGATCCATCTCTTCTAGACTCTTTAGATGGTGACGATGACAAGGAAGAAGCCTGAAGATGACCTCTCCTTATCTTTAGCTGTAGAACTTTCTGTGAAAATTCTAACTTTATGTGAACAGTTAATATTTAATGAAATATCAACTTCATGCCTTATTATTTCTTGTCAATAATGGATCATCAATCAACTTGAAAACTGTGCAAGTGCCTCTTCTCTTAAACCGTTAGTCAATGATTAAGCAAATTATATAACAGTTAAGAACAATGATAATATAATCCGAACTCAACACTTGAACAAAATAAAGTAATGCATACTTATCGTTACCGAAGTGTGAGACAGGTCATGTGTGAGGTGAATTCGGCTGATCCTCCTTGCACCATCAAAATCTTGCTTACCACTCGGGGTAGAACAAGTATATAAGGACATTTGTTTACCACTCGGAGTGAAACAATTATACAAGGACCAAGATATAAGAACCAAGAAATAAGGATCAAGACATAAGGATCACGATATAAGGACCAAGATATAAGGATCAAGATATAGGGATCACGATATAAGGACCAAGATATAAGGATCAAGATATAAGGACCAAGATTTAAGGATCAATATATAAGGACCAATTGTGACCATTGAATTACCACCCTGGTAAAATCAATATAGGATCCTTTGCCTACCACTCGGGGTAGACAAACAAATAGGCTGCCATCGAATGGCCAGCGAGTCCTACCATACCTCCTTACAACATAGTGACCATAGGACAAATAGGACCAGGACCAATAGTGACCATTGATTTACCACCCTGGTAAAATCAATATAGGATCCTTTGTCTACCACTCGGGGTAGAACAACAAATGGGCTGCCATCGAATGGCCAGCGAGTCCTACCATACCTCCTTACACCATAGTGACCATAGGACAAATAGGACCAGGACCAATAGTGAAAAAGTGAATGTGGATGAGCCACCGAAGTCTTTCTGTGCTGAATCCCCAGTTCTTTCAAGAATATCGCTGCCGAAGTGTTTTGTAAGTCAACAACTTCAGACCAATTAATCGCCACAAATGTCTTTGTGAACTTTCCGAAGAACATACTCTGCTTCGGATGGAGCCAAATGCCTGAGCAATGATGACGAAAAAGGTCTTTCGATAAAGATTCTCATCAATGAGAGCAAATTTGACACTCTTGTATTTGGACTACTTTGCCAGCATCTGATCCGAGGGAAAGACGTCGTCTGCCATCAAAGTTATAAGCATCTGTAGTGGCCAACTTCGATAATACATCAACAATGGAATTGTTATTGTGATCGACCCCTTGATAGTCTGCTGTACTGATGTCCGAAACGGAATATCCATTTGCATGCAATGTCCACGAGCTCTGCTTCTGCTGAAGTACTGCAACGGCTTTGTCGGACTCCTCAGCTGCTTTCCATCTGGAGGTGTAGCTTTAGATGGATTTCCCCGAAGACAAGTGCCCACAGGGCGGGGTGCCCTTAATGGACTCTCGGAAGTGTGATTTCTGGATCTACTTCGGTGAAACTTTTGTCACTGTGGTGAGGATACTCAAGGCAGAATGCCTTATTTGTATTCTGAGGTGCATGCTCCCTGGATCAGTTTCTTCATCTGCTGCGACCATAATCCCAGAAGACCAATAGGGCGGAGTACCCTTCTCGGTCAATCAAGAAAATAGCTGTTGGGTCTTCATCTACTCTGCTTCGACCATAATCCCGAAGACCAATAGGGCGGAGTACCCTCTTCGGTCAATCAAGAAAATGGCTGTTGGGTCTTCATCTACTCTGCTTCGACCATAATTCTGAAGACCAATAGGGCGGAGTACCCTCTTCGGTCAATCAAGAAAATGGCTGTTTGGTCTTCTTTGGTCATGAGGATCACCTTGAGACATGTCCTCAAAGTGTATAGACTGCTTTCCATCTCAAGGTTGTCTATCTTTAGGCGTACCACATCTTTCAGACTAAACATAATTGAATATTTTGTCCCTCAGCTTGGCAATCCGAAGAATCCGCACAACTCTATCCTTGCTCTGCTCAGCTACATCCTTACTCCGCTCCAAGAGAACCTCCAAAGCTCTGTCTGCTTCGTCCACCATCTTCATCAGCCTGACCACTTCGGTGCTGAGTTCTAGGCGGGATGTCTTTTACTTGCCTTCGGCCATGATCATGCTCTTTGTCAGCAGCAAAGACCAACTATCTTCGGGCTTCGCCGGGGGATCTCGAACGAGAACCCCCTGATTTGTGCCATAACTTCCGATGTAAATCAACTGAAAATATTGTGATTGATAACTCAAGAACACTAGAAAACCCCTCCTTCTAGCGCCAATGTTAACGCCAGGATTTTCTGCCACGTCCCAATCACGTAAGACGTCCTGATCCTGCACAGTAAACACGATAAACACCACAAGCTTGACGGCGGTTCCGTCGGGGGATAGCTCAGGCGTGAGAATTAGTATATGTTCACAAGGTTAACTCAAGAGGATAATAATATCTAGTGTATTGAGAGAAAAAAGAGCCATATTCTCAGTTGTGTGTATGTATATGAATGTAAAACGTACCTGTTTTACGAAGACTTCCTTGCTATAATACAAGACTCGGTTCCTTGTGCCACTGACTCCTCCTGACCCTACCCACTGCAGGTAGCTTATCCATTACTTTTGGCTACTGTTCACACCGCTGGCCGGCTATAATCCAATCCACATTAATGCATGGCAGGTACCTTGGTCAACTGTCATACTATATCATCATTACAAGTCAAAGATGGAGATATTTAAACATCTGTTGAGTTAGCCCACTGATCCGACCCAACAAAGAGGACCCAACTGATCGAGCCCAACTGAAATGACCCGATAGATTAACCAAGTAACTCAGCTCAAACCCTTTGGCCCAATATCTAAAATATCATGCCCCAACAATAATCATTCTATAAGGATTATTACGAAAGCAGATTGATTAGAAGTAAGGTTAAGATTGATTAGGATTAAAGTTGCTTTAAAGGAATTAAACACGTTGATTGAATGATTAAGGGTTGAGCCCATGCATGATGGACTGGATGTCTGGATCTGGATAAGCTAATGCAGATGGTGTCACTGTCACCATCTAAACATCATCACCATTACCACAAACCACCACCACTACACTTAATTCTTGGCTCTCCATGGATATGAATTTATTTACATTTTATTTGATTTTAAATACTTTATTGTAAAAATTCGTAATAATTATAATATCCATTGTCTTTATAAATTAAATAGATCATATATATTATTTAAAAATATTTTAAATAACTTTGAAAGTTACAAGACATTTTTTATATAAATTTTAAAATAATAAGTTATTAATTTAGCAGCGATCCCTCCCTCCATTCTCATTTATTAGACGTTTTAGGCTGTTCAAAAATTTTCAATATATTTGAAGTTGGTAAATTTCTAGTAAATATTAATTAAAGTTTTAAAAAATTGCTCTCAAGTTTCATCTTTCATAATTTCTCTCTCACTCGTCACAACTTCATATACATTTCCTTAATTATATCAATCTTAATAATAAAACAATACCAATTATATATCAAATATAAAGAAGTAAAAGTTGTTGTAAAAAAATAATAATTAAAGATCATATATATAATTGTCAATAAAACAGTAAATGATCATGTCTTTCAGAATAACACAAAATAAAATTAATTATTGTCACCATTTTAGTTTTACAATTGCGATGTCTTAGATTCTAATGTTCATCTTCCTATTGATTTTACTGTCTATCTGATTCTTATGAAGTGCGTGGTGGAGTCCATGAAGTGCAGTGACAGGAGTGAGGGAGGGAGTGGGTTTCCGGTGGGGGCATAGGGAGGGATTCGCTGCTGGTTTACTTTTACTTGAATGGAGTAAAAGAAAGAAAAAGAAAATTAGTGTCGAGACTTGATAGAGATGTTCATTTCATGTTAGAATTATGGAGTAGTACAAACTTTAGGCTGAGTTATAACCCCCCAAGCCCAATGCACTTTAATTCATGGTACTCCCTCCCAGAAAAAACGTTCTTGTAATCAATTATCCATTTTTTAGTAGTAGTATTATTTAATTATAATGCCTTGAAGGCTGTTCTCTTTATCTCCTCACCTTAGGCTTTGGACTTTGATCCCCACTCTCCCCTCCTGTAGTAAAATCCAAATCCAGTGTGAATATGACCTAACTCACGCAAAACAATAGTAATACCGGTTGGGGGCAGTCCGGTGCACTATTGACGGGTACCGTCTGGTGCACCTTTTTTTTTTTTTAATTATAATTATGAAAATAATAAATAAAAAATAATAGAACAAGTTTGAACAAAAAATTATAAAAAAAATATATTTTTATTGAAAAAACACTGTAAGTGATTAAGTTGAAACAATTGAAAAAACACTATAATCGATTAAGTTGAAACAATAATGAATTAATTAATTATTTGAAAAAAATTGTGATTTGTCGTGTTCCATTGTAATGCAAGAGGATCTGAGTTCGATGGTGCTGACTTTGCGGATAATACATTAATAACATTGAAATATCATGAGTTAATGGATCGACGTCACGGTGGCGGACATTAATGCCTTCGGGATCAGAAGTTTAGCTCAATTGACTTCGGGAGTTTAGCTTTTAACTTATGGAATCTCTTCTTCCAGAATCTCTTCAGGAGTCAACGCAAGAATGACGATCATTAACTTCTTCAAGTTCGGCTTTTTGACTTCGGGAGTTTGGATATTTTTAGCATCATTCTTATTTTTAAATTTTAGATTTGTTTTGTTCTTTTATAGTAGTATTTTATTAAAAAAATAAATTATTTTATGGTAGCAGTGTTTTAATTGAAAATAAATTTTTTCTATAATTATGTAATTAAGTTTCACCATAATTATAAGAAGTTGGTTTGAACTATTAGAAGTTTATTACCATAGACCATATTTATAGAAATTCTATTACATTCTGATAAGAAAAATTTATATCTATAAAAATCCGATTTGTAGATTAAATTATAGTCAATTTTTATTTTGATAATAATAATTGAAGTATTAGAGAATTAGTTTTTTTGTATTTTAGATAATTCTCTTGTTTTGTTTGCGTGTAAATTTATTTATTTATCTAGTTGTCAAGATAATTGGCGTGACATTGTTTGGTACTCCATTAGGATGGTTAAAAGAGAAATAGTACCAGTTGAATGGATGTCATGTCATGTCACCGCACAAAGGGACATGGCGGTCTAGAACAACCGGGGTACGCCAACAACAATCACTATAAGTAAAGTAAGTAGTAATTTATTTAACTACTTGCCCTCCTCCCCATCATAAAACTAAACTAGTGAGACATGCATGCATGTACTAATTTCACAAATAAGTACTAGACAATTTTCACATTTCATCAATTAATTAGCTTTCTTTAACAAACATCAATACCTGAATATTTATTCCATGCAATTTTCGTTAACCACTCAAACCTATATACATAGTAGTAGTAGTAGTAGTTTATTAGTAATAACTTGTAGATATATATTTATTTCAGGATTTACGTACTGATTTTATCAATTACTCGTACTACTATTAAGTGCGTGCGTATTCCTTTAATTATACAAAATAATTAACAATAACAAACTTCAATATACAAAATTAGCCAGGTTTAACAAATTTTCAATTATTCGGATCAAATGTTGATATATATATATATATATATATATATATATTTTGGATTAAGGTAGTGGTGGATCTGTCATCAATGACATACTATATGTTTTATTATGTTTTAAATATCTTTGAAGCAAGCACATGAACACCACCCAACCTTTAATTAACATATACTTATGCATTAATTTGATAATAAAAATCTCTTTTCACTTTTGTCCCTACTCGTTTTGTTTTACTAGATTTTTGTCCCTTTCAAAATTTATTTTATAATTCGACACGCAACTCATGTGTGAGTGGGACTAGAGTAGTGATGATAAAATAATTACAACATTAATTGTGTGGTTGAGTTTATTAGCATGAATTCCGATGAGAAAGGAGGTTGCAAGCAGCAGTTTTTACGCCTGAATATCCGAGTCCCGTGGTTGAAACGCTTTCCTTTCAAGAAAAACCACAATCATGACCATGACTAGGGGTGTTCATCGGTAAAAAAAATTGAATCGGTACCGAAAAAATCGAACCGGTACCGAACCGAAAAATTTAGAAAATCAAGAACCGGTACCGATACCGAATAACCTGTTTCGGTACTGAAAACCAATTTTAACCGCAATAATTAAATAATTTTTTTTATATCACCAAATTTTTTAAAACTAAGAAATGAGACTAGTAAACATTAAATTAAAATTAAAATTTGTGTAATAATAATATTTATTTACTAGGAACCACTTAAATATTAACAGTATATGGTAAATATGAAATTATATCATGCATTAAGAAGTTGACATATTATACCATGCATTTAATTTCCTATATAGCTACTGTATATGGTAAATATGAAATTATAAGCACAAGGGATAGATAGGTTGGATCAGTAGAAGGACCACAATAAGTAATAACTATCTGGTACTGGTGAGTAGTGAAGTTTTATGGGAGCAATACCGAAACATTTTCCTTGGACATTATATTGAAACCTTAATATCTTGCATTTAAATACTATCTTGTATGAATTTCAGATTATCTTGTATGAAGTTCATACTATCTTAGTATTTTGTAGTGCTAACGGCCCCTTCTTTTACATAAAACTTTTATACTTTCGGTTTTTTTCAAACTTTTCGGTTTTTTTTCGGTTTTTCGGTATTTACCGAATTCAAAATTCTCATTACCGCTATCGATACCGAAAAGTCTAAAAAAAACCGAAAAAACCGAAACCGAAAAAAACCGATACCGCCGGTACCGGTTTCAACCAATTCGATAAAAAAATTGAAAATCGAATTTTTTGAACACCCCTAATCATGATCCACGACTTTCATCCGAAGTTGGTGTGATGCAATGAGAAATCCAAGTGGTGGTCCAACCCCAGTTACAATTGGAAAAGATTAGGAGGAGGAGGAGGAGGGTGACCAATCCCATTTTCCCCCAATTAATATTTCCCTCATAGTCATCTTCTCAAGAAGAAGCTGCCAAATTTAAATTGGCCCCATTAATTAGCAAGAGTTAAAGAAGTGTGGATCAAATTAAAAGGCCATAAGTAGCATATTGCAGCACCCATCAATCATTTCAGGGTAATATTCGAGGAACAGTATGTTAGAATATTTATTTTTTGTTACATTTATTATTTATGTAATTATTAGACTTATATATTATAATAATTTAATCACTTTATTTATGAATTTAGTAATTAATTATATATGTGACCTATAAATAATATTTACTAATAGTATTTGACATAACGAGTCCTAGGGTTTGATTATGACCCTTAGTTATTCTATAAATAAAACAGTTAAGGTTTGGGTCCAGTTGTAGTCTCAAGAATTTTATACACAATTATACATCTATCATAAAATTGAGAGAGGCAATTGAAGACCTTCAGTATTACGCGCAATGGAATTCTGATACATATAATATCTTTTCTCAATTCATATAAATATTTAATATTATAATTATTAATTTTATTTTATTTCATACAATAATACGTTTGGATATAATTTATTTTAACACAGTAGTGTCTGTATTCTACGAGCCAAGCCAAGCCAATCTAGCGTGCCTGCTTAATTTTCTGTAAATGGCAAAAGCTAATTCCTGACTTTTATCCTGTGTTACGTAATGTGTAGACAGAGAACAAGACAATAGTATGTTTTTTTCTTGCAGCTCAAGTCCTTTTCAACTTGTCTTTTGTGGGGGGGTGTGTGTGTTCAATCAATTGATACAAACAGGCCAACGCCAGCGAGTAACCCTGCAACTGCTACTGCAAATTTCCAGGTTGTAGCAGTACTGTTGAATTCCATTTGCTCCCCCAAGATTAAAACCAGTCCCATCACTATCAGTTTGTAACATTTTTGGTACGTACTAAATTCACATGTATTTTTTAAATCTTCTCAACACTCTGCATGCATGCATGCATGCATGCATGTTCATGACAAACAAGAATGTTATACTAGTCGTTTCTTTTGCAAAATTTGCGAATATTAACTAAGGTTATTGATAATTGATGTGCGTCGTTAAAAGTTTAAAGTTTTATTAAAATAAATATAAAAATATCGTTAAATATATTTTTATTTTGACATTAAAATTATTGTTGCCTTAATTAAAGATAACAAGTTATTTGTTTAATTATGTGGACAATACGATAATGAAATTATGACAAAAAATTTGATATCGTGTCATTAGTTTTATATACTTGTTAGTTGTTACCACTAAAATCTAAAAAAAATTGCTTATTGGTGTACCCCTAAATAATGATAATACTTTTTTAATCATATATTTGATCAAAAAACATGTTTTAGCTGTCAAAAATCCCAACCCGCGAACTCCGATTCTTATATTTCTGATTTCGTAAATTATAGAGGTTGACTTGCAAAATAATTATGGACACCCCCAAAATGTAGCATATTGACTGCATGACTAAGGCTGATTAGTACTTGGGCCAACGTGAGGTGTTGATGTGTACTCCTGTAATAGGATTAGCCCAATCCCAATTTGTCAAAAACCATTTCACCAAATTTTATTTTCCTTGTTTAAAGATTTGGCTTATTTGATAGCATTAATGCTACGTTTGGAGTAATGAAAATATGAATGGAATGATTCATTTTTATGCAATTAAAAAAATTATATTTTGTTGTGATTGGAATGAATTGAATTTTTTTTATTTCTCCCAAATTTATAAATTTTATTCATTCGGAGGGAGAGTATTAGAGTATGGAATAATTCATTTCAACTAGAATAGAATGAATCATTCACTCTCCATTCTATTTATTCAATCCAAACGTAAAATAAGATTTAAGATTTGTTTTTGTTCTTTATTAATGAAAAGTAACTTGAAAATGGGTTATATTAGAGCAGATCATTAATGGCCCTACGATCCATTTGATTCAACAATACATATTATGATCCAAATTTGACCCATTTTTTTTAAAAAAAACTATTTGTACAATTATATCAATTCATAAAATATTATTATCTATAAAATTATATTAAGTTAGGAAAGAATTTCACTTAATATCTTTAAAATACTTTACTTTCTCACTCTAATCTTTTTTGAACTTTCTCTCAATTTTTTTCCCTCATAATCTCCTGTCTAACTTATTGAATTGTTATCATAGTATATGATTGTTCAGCTAGACTTTTAAATTAGTACGTAGAAATCAATTTTTTTAGCTATACTTTTGAATTTAGTAGAAATTATATTTTGTATACGGAAGAAATTAACAATAATTAATAATTCTGAACTTAAATAGTACAATAGTAATCTGTTCGATGTGAAGGTTTGGTTACCAACTTCACTATGAAAAAAATGATGGTGTGGAGGTGGATTGGTTACCTAGGTATAAAAATTTGATTAACTTAGTATAAAAGTTTGGTTACCTTAGTATAAAAGATTGGTTACTTTGGTATAAAAGTTTGGTTACCAAACTTTTATACTGAGGTAACCAAACTTTTATACTAAGGTAAACACTAATCAACAAAAAAAGTGATCATAAATTCATAATCAAACGCACATTTTGCATAAAATTAAGATCATAAACCCCAAATGAATGAAATTAAAGAAAAAACTTTAAAAATTAGTGCGAGAGGGAGAGAGGTAAAATAGAAGTACTTACAAAAACAGAGTACAAAGAAATATGAAAAACAATTAGAAGAATGAAAGAGATAGAAAAAATGGCAGAATAGAAGAAAATGGCAGAAATGGCGTCTTCATCTTTTATACAAAAATGGCAGAAATGACGTCTTCATCTTTTATACAAAAATGGCAGAAATGGCGTCTTCATGATCTTTTGAAGAGAAAATGTCATAATAGAAGAAAATGAGAAAGAAAATGGCAAAATGGCGTCTTCATCTTCTCTCTTCAATTGCGTCTTCATCTTCTCTCTTCACTCTTCAGCTTTTGTCTTTAAATATGAAAATGGAAGAATAAAAGTGCAGTGGCGTACAGAAAATGAAAGTAGGAGGAGATGAGAGAGAAAATGACAGAAAAGAATAAAATGGTAGAATAAGAGATGAGGGACAAAATGACACATACCAAAACTAATTTCCTAAATTAAGAAATCCTAATTATACTAATATTGTCATGTCAACCATTACATATTAATCCCTTAATTTAAGGACCTTTAATTATGTTAAGATTGAAAATAAAAACAAAAAAGTGTAATACTTTTGTAATTATTTTATAGGTGTAAGATTTTTGTAATTATTTCTAAAAATGTACTATTATATGTAATTTACCCTATTTTCATTGTTAGGTTAGGTGGTCCAAACATAACACAATCAATCTATCATGCCTTCTGATTCTGATTCTGATTCTGATTCAGAGATCAGGATGCAATGTCTACCATATAAATGGGTTATCCCAAGTACTTTAAAAGCTTCACCATTTCTATTCAACTCATAATACAGCAGCATTGGAAAATTATTATGTGTTACAGTACCTTTCTGCGTGCGTGCACAAATTAATACTATATACGTATTTTACATGCAAACCTACTTTACAAGTTTGTAATGGACGTGTATGCTGAAAGATGTATATCACAGCATTCTGCATCCCACGATAAATCCTTGGCCATTACACCAATTATCTTTCGCTTCCACTCTGATGGATTGTTCTTCTGCAAAGCACAAGAAAACAGTATCCGATCTTAATTTAACTCTCCAGTAAGTGAAAAGTAATTTCTTTGTTAAGTTGGCAAGACGTAAAATGAAAAAATAAAAACTAATAATCAGAAAAGGAGACCACTGAAAAAGGAATGTGTATAGCTGGGTAGTAGATAACGTACAATTTCATCTATCTGCTGGCTTAAAGACACATTGGCAAAGGTATTGCTGATATACTGTGAGAATTTGGTACTCTCAAATTCATGATCCATAAATTGCCTGTTGACATACAATTGCACACTAACTGATGAACCTCTTTCCATTTCTAAAAACAATAGAGGTAACAGCTATGTAATTCTCCAACTTCACTCAGTTCAGTGCTGCATCAACTTACCTGAACGTTTGGTCAGTAAAATTCATTGCAATAGGAGCTGCACCATATCTTATTGCCTTGAGCTATGTAATCAGAAGTATGCAAAAGTGAAGAGTAAGTAAACAACATTTCATATACTAAACAAAAACAAAACAAATTCATGCAATCAAGCACGTAAGAGTACATATTGAGAATTGTACGAAAAGAAACATAATACAAAACATTAATGAGAGATGCAGCACAACCGAAGGACCAATATAAGAGGGGAATAAGTTGGCTTTCAAGCAGCAATAGAATATCTATGACTCTAGATATCAGCTCAAAGGTGGGCATAGTATGAAGTATTAAACTGCTCAGGTTAGGGGTGGGATAGGATTGACCATCCGAACAAGGTTCTTGCCTGACAGGAGGCTCGTTGAACTCTCAGGTTCACATCAATAGCGACACAGAAAAACAGGCATACACTTTGATAAAGGATGAAATCCACCTCTTCCCTTTCAGGTGTTGAGCATTATACCAACATCCCTTAACAGAGTTTATGTAGCATTCACTTCCCATGGAATCTAAAAAACCTTCTGCAATACTGTGCTTATATAAAAACTGCTGGCTTCTCAATTGCCATTCATGTGCCTCGTGTCTTTACTTGACAAAAAACTTGCTCTACCCAAAGTTCAAAAATTGTTCCCACAATGTAGAAATGTTATCTCCCTTACATGTGTGCGCGGGTGGGAGGAGCTGCTCTCCCCACCCATTAGCACCCTAGTATATATACAATGGCATAATTATACGAAAATAAAATATCTATAAGGAAGCCATTAGAGAGTCCAAATAAAGTCATGGTCCAACCGTCTTCAAAGTGAGCCAAAAGTTTCTTAATTTTCTAAACATAAATGAATCGTCATTTTTAAGAAAATTAATATTGCTCTATACATACCGGCACTTGGGACACTGGATCATCAAAAGATGGGCACAAGATAATGTCGGATCCTGCAAAGACTAAATGTGACAAAGCTTCATCGTATTCATTCAAAAATATCAAACTTTCATCCTGCAGAAACAAAGTACAACATTTTATCAGTAGCAATTGACCAACTGAATTCAGATCAAAGATAGAACATGCATGTATCACCACTATGCAGTATAGAAGTGGATGTACAGAAGTCTTTATAAAATGTAAACAATATTCAAGCAGGAGAATCAAATAACAAGTCAGTAAAAGACTTGGGTTATAGAAGCAGTGGTCTCATATCCATCCTTCCACATTAGCTTCAATGCATGTAAAGCGAAGGCATCACATACCACATTAAAAACAACAGGTACTTATGGTTGTACCTTCAATTCACCCTGAAAGGATTCCAGTGCCCTGTTTATGCCTGGAATTTTGTTGATCCCCATTATAATGAACTGCGGAGAATCCCCAAAAACACTTAAATACATGGAAAATTTTCTAATACAAGGACATAATATTCGCACAAAAGATTTTAATTAGCTGAGACTCACCATTACTTCTTTAAAACAAAGTACAAATGAGTAATCTAACATATGAGATTAGTATAAAAATAGGAAGATTGCCTCAACTAAATCAAGCAGCTAGATCCTCAATACAATCCAATAAATACAAAATAGAAAACTAAACAGATCTAACCGAACAAACTCGGACATGAAAAATGATTTTGCAAATTTTCGGAGAATAGAAACAAGAATCTTATAACAACCTGAGCTCCTCTCCTGGAAGCAATCCAAATAAGCTTCTTAAGGTTGTCCACATCAACATCTGAAACTTCCGAGAAGATGCATCCAACCTGAAAATATTTTTTACTCTCTTTTATAGTGATAAAAACAATGATACTGCACCTTGGAGAAATTGGACGAAATGAAGCAGCTTCAGGCTGCTCAAAGATATGCAACTAATTGGCTATTCAAATACAATAAGTTAAACATAGATGAGTATGAGAACGTATGAAGGTGCCACAGCTTGCAAGTTTCTTATCTATTTCAACTCAACTCAACATCTTTTATCCCAATTCCCAAACTACTTGGGGTAGGCTTAAAATGAATCTAATAGGTGGAAAAGAAAAAGGCAAGGAGAAATTAAAATAATATAATAATAAAACATATAAAAAAATAAGATGAAAAATAAAAGAATAGAACTATATGGAATTAAATAAATTAAACACCCACAGAGAAAAATACCTACATATCAGCTCAACTTTTATTCCAAAATAGTTGGGGTAGGCACATACATATATGAAAAACAAAAGGGGAAAATGACATAAAGGGGTAGGAAAGAAAGAACGAAAGAAAAAATGAAAATCAACTTGGCCTTCAATATGCAGATTGCACTCCTCCACACACTTCTACCAAAGGCATTTGTATCGAGGGATTTATAGTAAAGATCAAATAATTTTGACATAATTAAAAGAGCAAAAATATCGCCAGTGTCAGAAAAGTAGAAGAACACGAAGTAAATGTAGATATATAAAGCACCATAAACTAAGAATCAAAAACATGTATAAAGCATGCACATCATACTCCACAGATGTTAACTTAGTGGACATCATTTAGTATATTAGTATCAAATAACTAGCATATCCTAAGACCTAGCCTGAACGTACATGTATCAAACGTTAAACCTAAAGCCTTCCAATCTATTCAGAATATAGGAATAATTAACTTATAGTCTGAAAGATCTTAGGCAATAATGATATTAAAAAACACTATACTTCAGGTATGAATTAACACATCACCTAAAATGTCAATATGCCTAAAAACCAAAATCCACTCTTTATCAGTTTAAATTGCCGAAGCATTTCGGAAATGAAGAAACAGACAATAGTCTCCAAAAATCAAAATATGACTAATTATTCTAAAATAAA
This sequence comes from Panax japonicus, assembly GCA_020205505.1. NCBI lineage: Eukaryota > Viridiplantae > Streptophyta > Magnoliopsida > Apiales > Araliaceae > Panax > Panax japonicus. The sequence goes on along the minus strand of CM035095.1, from coordinate 11,160,665 downwards.
ATGTTCAAAACATTCATCTTTGCAACATTAGCTAACATGTTTCTGGCACGCAATATAAGTTCCTATTTAAAGTTTAACTTGCAATACATAAAGCACAGCTCCACCTCAAATCAAAAAACTTGTTACAAAAGCATCCAGAAGAAGGGGGTGGGCAGGGGAAAGATCCTCAATGGACTGACCACTTACTAGAACAATAGAAGTATGGGGGTGGGCAGGGGAAAGATCCTCAATGGACTGACCACTTACTAGAACAATAGAAGTATGGTCTCGTAAGCCCAGGTGCTGCTGCAATGCGACTTTACAAACATCTTTTCCTCTCATATCATCTGTACTGTAGCTTTGGGGAAGCAATTTGTCCTTGGAAGGATCCCAGGTTGAGTTGTCAAATCCAAAAGGAGCAATCATCAACTTGTCCCTTCATTTAAAAACAAAAGAGGATAACCTACAGTATAAATTATTTAAATTTCTCAAGACATAAAACAGTGGTTGAAAGACAATTTTAAAACCTATTTATTTGTTCTATGAAGAGGAAGATTGGGGAAGGAAAAATGTATCATGAATGTTCAATAGTACAAGAGCACTACTCACTTGTGGATGGCTAAGGTGGGTTCCAGCCCATGACTCAAATTACGAATAATATGACCTTTTGAATGCATGGATGACATTATCACAACTTTATTGGAGTAAACTACTCCACCCTGCAAACTTGAAGGGATAGAGTCAAAAGAAACCAAGAAAAGAGGCCAATTAAATGAGGCAAAAGATCCTACTATTTAGACATTGCGACATGGAAAATAAATTAAAGACTGAACAAATTAGGTAGCAAAATCTTTTCTGCATTATCACTGCTCCTACACAAAAACAAGCAAGGGATTAGAGTAAAATTATGAGTAAGTGACCTAGACGCGCCTACTGCCTAAGTGTTGAATCATCATCCTAGACATACCAATTTAAGTGTAAGCCCTTTAGAATTAATCTGACGGGTTTCACTGAAACTTTAGGGGGTATTGTGCATCTTAAGCTTTCTAAACCACAAAAAAGTTCCATCTAGTTGATAAAAGTTTAATAAATCCATTCAACAGGAGCCAAAAATGCCGAATAGAGCATTTAACGCCACAAAATGTTGATAATGAATGTGACCATGGCCAATGATTTTCAAGAATGAAGCCTATAGTATAAATACCTTCAAAATGTTTATGAGATGAGCCTTATTGTGATCTTGTAATCGATCAGGACGGTGTAGCCTGGAAGGATCAAGTCCACATAGTGCTAACTTATCTGGATGCTCAAGACGCTGAAATGATATAAGACAAATCACCCTCAGATGATAAGTCAATAATCCAAGATTGCAAGTACAAAAAAAGATAAAAATATAAATTAAAGTCCAAAAGAATTGCCTGAGAATTAAATGCCTGACATGTTAACAATATTCTAGTAGCTGAAAGTCCCTGAATAGTTAAAACAAAACTGTTACCATCACCAACATATACAGATTATAATTCATTAGCAAGTATAATAATTGTAAAGGTAGCATATGAAAATAACAATAGACAAGTTGAGCATGAGAAATCTCGGATGAAATGTTCCAAATAAACCTTTGACGCCAGGTGATCTAAATTGAAGTGTGCTTGAAAGCATAGGCATGCCAGAATCACTATGAACAATAAGGAGATGAAGCTTGAGCACTTGCAACAGACTAGCACTATATACAATCTCAGCTTAAAGACCGACAAACCTTTGTAGAGTTTATTAGTTATAAATATAAAACTTTTATGAAAACATTTTCTTGAGCATGTAAAACTTTTCTGAATGAAATAAACAAAAGACTTCTTCTGATAGCAAAGTAAAATGTACTATATTACCAAGATCAACTCTACAGATTCAAACATATGCGATATAAAAAAACCACTGAAATCAATAAAATGATGTAGATCCAAGTTACACCTGATTAACAAAAACATCCCAAAAGAGTGGCCCAACAATAGAAGTTTCCCAGTTGTGGATATGTAGCACATCAGGCTGCTTGCCTGATTTTACTATATAATCCAATGACGCACGAGAGAAATAGGCGAATCTGACAACATTAAGTAGAGACAAATGAGAAATCATATTTAACTACAAATTGCACCAAATATCTGCAGAATATACAAATGTAAAATGGAGTTCCAGCAAGATAGCCACCCTAAATGACAGGATAATTGAATTTAGCATAACAGAGTTACTTAGAAAAGGATTAAATCAGTTGGCCTAGTGTCCTCAGTTGCACTAGAACACCAATAAAGTGTGAACTCCAGATAGACAATTTGTAAATAACGACAATTGTAAATTACTAGGTAGTGATATCACTAACAAAACACTAGCTAGGAAACTATATGTAATTAGTTGAACTACATGGAAGTAAAGAAAGTTAAAATTTTATAGAAATATTGAAGTGAAAACTACTAAATCTGATGCACCATGATGGAGTCGGTTTCAACTGTCACTTAAGGAAAGAATAAGCTTGGTATAACAAACACCCCTAAGGAGGAAACAGCTCTAGCAATAATATTCGTGTAAGTGAATGACTGAATATAGCCGGGATGATTATTATGCTAAAAGGATGACTTCGGTCTTTTGCATTACAATGATTAATCTCGTTTTCAGTTTACTAAACTTTTGCCATAATTATATGAATATAGTCGGGATGGTTATTGTGCTAAAAGGATGACTTCGGTATTTTGCATTACAATGATTAATCTAGTTTTCAGTTTACTTTTACCATAATAAATAGAACATTTTTCCATTTATATTTTGATAAATTAATTGCTCAACTATTACTTGTAGTAATGAAGGTTGTTTGACAGTAGCCATTATGATTTTACGACTAACCAAACCTCCAACGCATGTACAGTCATATTTAAAAACCTGAAACAAGGATGTCAGGGATTAATCAAACGGGTTTCTCAGTAATTCACTCAGGGCATGTACAATCTTTCCTCACCATCACTCAACAATTTGAAGTTTAGCAACTCCAGATTTTAATACCCTTTGGCATACAAATAGCAACTGACAGGTTCATAGGACTCTAATCCCAACAAAACAACTCATTTACTCTCCATACTGAATATATACAATATAGTAAGCAAAGAACGACCCACTCAACCAAACAAATATTGGACGTGGCTCCTCTCCAGTATACAATTTTTATCATATAAATAATAAAAATATTACTATAGATTTTTTTATTATATATTGGATTTGGTTCTTTTCAACAATTCCCTACATGTAATAACAAGCTAATGAAGGACAATCTTTCTGATATATCATTTTGACTTCTTTGCGGAGTTGAATTTCCATTAGCATGGTTAAGCAAAGGCTTCTGTGGTTCAAAAGGAGTAACTTCCTTCAAATTGGTTCCAATTTAGACCAACTGAAAGCTGAGCTGACAAATTTGTGTATACAAAAACTGGCCCAGGACTGGACAATTCAATCAACAAGGAACCCAATATAAACCAATCAACACAGTGTTCGGTTTCAGGTCAATCGACACATTAAATTGCATGGACAGTAGGGAATTAAATTTTCGGCATTTTATGATTCTCTCAACCAAAAAGTAGAGACTACAAAAAAATGAAACAAGCTAAGCTGAAAATTTTAATTATCCACGGGTCGTAATTATAATCATGGGTGAGGGGAACCAGAACATTTTTGAAGCATATATATAAATTGACACTTTTGCAATGTAGAACAATTTCAGATTGGACAAAGTTTAAAGAGAAAGACTATGCTAACTAGAAAAAAAAAACAGATAAAAGTACTTTATGCCGTCTAACCCTCTTAAATGTTTAAAGATGATAAAAAAATACTAACCGTTCAAAATCATCCGAGTATCCATACATCACCTCACGGCAGAAAAAGGATGAATAATAAACAGGTTGTATAAAAGTGACCCCTATGCCACACACAACACTGTATAACAAGAATAAAGCTTGATCAGTTCCCAGGGAAGTTTCCTATTGCAGTTTTGACTGAATTATCTCAATTAAAATTCAAATATTAGCAACAACAAAAGAAATAAGTTAATTTAAAGGAATATTCTAAAGTAAAATTTCCAAAACAATAAACTTCGAAACTAACCCAGTCCAAATAACATTTGCATGCAATTGTCCGTTGAAGTATGAATAAAACTCTGCCTCAATTTCTCGTAATCCTTTAACTTCATCTAGGTTTAGGCTAGAGTACCTGTTTAAAACATGCACTGCTCCAATTATCCAAAAAAATTAAATATATTTGTACCAAAAACTTTATGGCTGATCAATATTGTTAAAAAATTGTTGGGCCCATTCTCTAACATTTTAAGCTTTTACAACTGGTAACTTAACATGATACAACTCCTATAGTTACCAAATGTCTTGCATTGATGTCTTCCCATTTACACTTTGTTTCATGTTGTTGGTACAGATGCACACTTTTGATTTGTGCATTATGATGCACTGTGGTTTGTCTCCCCTGTGCAAGCCAGGATCGCAAGTGGGGGAGAATTTTAAACTATGATATACATGGTCGAGTTCATTCTCTAACAACTTACCGTTTTTAGAACAAATACTAACCTAACAATTATTTGATTCATGTGGAACTGGCGAAAAATCACAAGATTCCAGCAGTCCTTGAACTAGGGACTTGGCCTTTTAGGGTATTATGTATGCATATAATTTGACTTTCTTGCATTAACTGAAGCATAAACAAACAGTATTTTTAAATAACTGAATCTTATCCTCAATTCATTTAACCAACATACGGAACACCTAATTAAAGTTTAAATTAAAGTGAGGAGAAGATGAAGAGCTCAGCTTATTCAAGAAAATTTAAACTCAAAAGGCTCCTAGGAAAAAATAAATTATTTCAAACCTTTAATCCACTTGCAAGAAGCTAAATGACACATATTTCAAAAGACATTGTTCCATTTTAATAGTAATAGTGATACAAATATTTAAGAAACTAAGGATTAGTCAGGGAACATTCAATAATGGTACAGCATCATTCACTACGATAGTGTGACAATATAATGATGCTTCTGCCTGCCAGGAAAAAAACACTTTTTAGTTTTTACTGATTAGGTTACGGTCGTCATTGTAGCTTTTGGTAACCTCTCGATTAATTTATTATTGTCCTTTATCAATGCTCACACAAAAGCATAATAACTAATATCTCCAATTATGATACAGTTTCTATGGAGCAATAATGCAATATAAGATTTTTGATATTCAGCTGCTAAATAGATAGGACATTCAGGAAGGATCAAAATGTAGGATTAGGTCCTTTATTACTTGGGTAATATAACCTCCACAAAATTCCCCTTTCTTTGCAGTACAGAAGATAAGCCTGTGATATATGACGCCAAAGATCCAACAGAGGTCACTGGTGCCATTTCGGTACAGATGTGGACAATGTGGAAACCCTTCCTGTTAATTAGAGTATATGTTAGAGAAAACAATATAAGAAGTAGAATAAAAGAATATACATGCACTTGAAACCTGCAAGTAGGAACATGCCAAGTTTGTCAGAAAACCACCCTTCAGCTTAGGGAAGGGGGAAGGGGGAAGGGGAAGGGGGAAGGGGGAAGGGGGAAGGGGGGAAGGAGAGAACTCTCAAATCTGCTTCACAAACCATAAAATGGTTGATTCTGTCAATTATTGCCAGAAATTCCAAAAATATAAGAAAGTCAACAACTGGATATCACTAGAAATATTTCCTTCAAATATCTTTATCGACAGCCAATTTTACATACTCCTGGCTTACTTTTACTTTTATACATAAAAATCGGGACACTGAACTTACTGAAAATAAGCATGAAAAGAATACACATGTACAAACAATAACTCAAGCATACACACTAGACGATAAGTTGGGAAGTATTTTCTTGTAGGCTAAAAACTGTAAAATCAGACTGTAATTCAAAACACTTTTCTATTATAAGTAACAGCAATTCAAAACATTATCCTAGTGCTTGAAATAAGTAAACCAATATGTATCGAAATACATACATTTTTCTTTTACCAGAGAAAGAGCGGAATCCTGCCAGAAGTTCAGCATCTCCTTGACGCAGCATGTCAGAGAAATCATCAACTAAACTACCTTTTGAATCGATGATTAGCTTTCTCAAAACAGATGCCTCCTGAGTGTCAATCATGCCAGTAAGAACCATAGAATCTATTCTAAGAAGCAATTCCGAGCGGATTGAGAGCTTATCTGTTTTGGTTGTAAATCAATAAAAGAAGATTGTTAGCTTTAGAAGCATCCTTCTTCTCTTGAAGTGTTAAGCATTTCAAGTGCCAAAGCACGAGAAGCATAACATGAGCATAGAACCGGGTCCTTCATAATTCCCCACTACAGATACTCAGCTCAACTCAACAACGCCTTTTACTCCAAACTAGTTGAGGTAGGCTGAAAGTGAATCCTATATGACAGCATAAAAGTAGCCCATGCCACATATAAAGTTACATAATTACAAATCATAAATAATTGTCTACACTTGTAATAATATCTACATGGCCAAATAGAGCTACAAGCAAATAAGTAACAGTACTCTCTATAGTCTATACATGTGCAGTTAGAAATTTTCAGGAATATCATTTTTCCCCAAAGGCTGCATCAGCAGCTTCGTAAATCTATCAGGCAAGATTGTATATAACATCTCATGCCAACCATGCATAACCAAACTCCCATAGCTATTACTAACACATCACAACTTCAAAATCAAGGAATGTGATCGATGAAGCCCACAGACTACTGCATGCGTAAGTCAAGTGCATATTGTTTGAGTTGTACGTGGAGCTTAACCATTACCATAGTAATGAAAATCCTAGATAAATGGTTATCCATATACTATCTCTACAGTTGGAAATGTGTAGTATCTCCTTTAGAATAACATATGGTAGAAATTGAAATCCAAAAATATAAATATGCACGAATTAGCTCAAAGACATGAGACTGAAATGACCCATTAAGAGGAAACTTCAACAATATATGCCAAATTCACCTGAATTTCAGTTAAGGGGGCAAGTCAACTCATCTAGAGTAATATCATTGACAGCTCATAATAAACAATTTCGCAGTATTCAAAACACTAGAACAGATTCTGGTATTAATATAAAGACTAAGATACGTATTATATATATATATATATATATATATATATTACAATAAAATGAACAAAACTCTATAGAGTAGAAAACCCAATCAATATTTTACTTCTTTTTTTTTCTTTTCTTTTCTTTTTTTTGCAAGCTAAACTTCTACGCTTTATCACTTCATCCTCACACTTCTCCTACAGGTATCTTTTTTGTTTCTTCCCAGATTTCACCAGAGATATAAGGAGCAACACTATTATTAAAGCATGCACATCTAGTTGATGGAACTGCATTTTCATCAGCTAATCAACATGAAAGCACTTCATTTTATGAATCAAATACGCTGATTGATGGCCCTACTATCCTTGTATGTGTGAATTTGTGTGTGCGAGAGCACACATTGGTTAGGGAGCATTTGGTTCAGGTCATATCAATGTGATTGTCCGAATGGAATCGCTTATTACATTGATGTGACACTTCTCAAGACTAACTTGGTTCATCCAATTACTTTTAATTATAAATACATCTGTGACGAGATTACGCCAATTTGGCCCTTTTTCATTATATAGATATACGGGTTTAATGTCCCATTATTCGGAAAGATAACGTTCGTGGTACGTAAAGTACTAATTAGTCTTGACTTGACATTTTGACTTTGTAATTAGTACTTTACGTATACCAACTCAGGAATCGTGTTAGCACATTACCATTACATTACGAAACTCCATTATATTATATCCCTAAAGTCATCTTTATCCAAACTGACCCTCAAAGTTTCAATCTCGAAGAAACTGAGATTCTTAAGATATCTACAACATCATGAACGATAAGAAGAGTAGAGTTGCATTTATTAGTTTGCATGTACAAGGGGCATGCACAGACTAACCAAGGTTATCACTTTCTAAGAGGCTATTAAAATCCTACAGATATGCAGAGTGAAACTCTTAAGAGTAATTGCGCAATATAATATATGATCTTCAATCTGAACCACCTATCGTAATCTACATCCTACAGTGCAGTATGGTGGATGAAATTATAATTTTTACTTTTTCGTTTTTCTTTTCCACTGTTTTTATAGAGGATGATTTTGATAGCCATTACTTTTTATGCAGAGGCAACAAGAGTTAACAGACTTGAGTGCTTACAGTTCTACGTTTATGTTCTATCCCTAATTCTATTGTAGTTCTTCATTAACCTTAGAATTATTGGAAGAGAGCAATTGAGGAACCAAGGTGCTTTGGAGTTTGGAATGTTATTTCATGACCTTAGACTACGTGAAAACAGCCCAACTTCAAAACTAATGCAAGCCAACAAAAGACATCAAAAATTGCTAAATCCCAAGAACAAGAGGCTCGTAAGAAATTAGTCAAAGATACAAAGTTAAACTGTAGCAATTAACAACTTTTTTTTATTAAACTACAATTAAATAGTAACAACTGCATCAGCTGTACATAAATATCATATTCAAGTGACTATCACCTTTCCCAGTGCTGGCCTGCTTGTTCACCTTTTCTCTCTTCATTTTGTCCAGCTCCTCTAAGGCCTTCAGACGTTGCTTATTTAAGTAAAGAATATCTGAATGGCAAGCATTATCAAACAGAATATAAAAAGCATATATTGAAGTATGATGCACATACTAATTAATTCGTAGAAAAAATTGACAGATTTGTAAGAATTGAAGGGAGGGGAATGCAAAAGAACTTTTACTCTGTTGAGCTTCCTTGAAAAGTTGCCAAATGTCTGTATGCGTCTTTTCTGGCTGAGGATTCATACTTTGCAGCTGTCCCATAAAAAAATATACAATCGGTTATGTGAAGTTACCAACTGCTCTAAAAGAATAGCACACAACAATGTTTATCATGATTTAACAATGTTAATCTTTTGCTAAATAACTCAACTCTGAAACAAAATATACGTACCTCAGACGTGTTATCTTCACTCTCTAACCTAAATTGAAATATATAATTTGTGGCTGAGTGAGGCAAAATGTCAAAAAAAAGTACTACATCAATAATATAAGAATAGAATAGACAGATGTGCTCACTCAATCTGATTAGGTCCTCTAGACAAACCAATGCTCTCCCCGTTCTTCCTGAGAAATAAATTAATACAAATAGCGAATGAGTGTTGGTTAGAACATAACAGTATGATAAATAATTCCTGAGTGATACCCTGAGCAATGAAGGAGACGGGGCTTAATAGGTTTCCACTTAGGCGTACTGAATTTGGGGAAAGGATGAGCCATCATTGGAAACGCTGCATTATTATGTAGTAAAATCTCCATTGCAGCTGTTTTCCTAACGAACGAGAAATAGAAAAACAAATAATAGTAGGATAAAGATAGGGGAAAACATAAAATTAAACATGAATATTAGTGCATCCGACCTTTTCAGGTCACATTTGCCTTTGGTAAAGTGTTCACAAACTCGGCTTGATTTCAATTATTTACCTTTTGCAGAAAGCGGTTCGCTCTTTATCCCCTCCTCCTTCTTCCAAGTTCCAACTCCTTTGTAAAATATCAATAAGTCTAGGGGCACTTTTTCTAGTGATTTTTTTAATGTTTTTCTAGGGGAATTTTTACCGAAAATAATATTTTAAGTATAATTTGAATATATACAAAAAAAAAAGGATTATAGAGACCTTATTTCTTGTATGTATCCAAATTACACCTAAAACACTATTTTTTATAAAAATTCTAATTGAAATAAATATTATACATTTTTTAAGATGTATTACAAAAAAAATGTCGCTAGAATAATGTCCCCTAAAAGGACTCGTAAAATATTCTTCTTTTTTATTTATCCTTAAATTTATTAGAATTTAATTTAAAATTAGGAACAGTGAAAAAGATAATTAATATTTTAATTTTTAATTTTTTTAGATGAGTCCAACCGTACAAATATAAAAAAATTCGTATAATTTAGTGATATATGTCAACGATTTTATATTAATGAAAGTTTAATAAACTAAGTTACCAAAATATATATTAATTTTATAAGATTATGGAGTAATAATTATGCTACATAACTTTAAATTAAATAAAAATATATATTATCTCATAATTTAAAATGAATTTTTTTATACAATTGTTTTTTGTTAAAATATTAATATAAATTATTTTATAAAAATAAATTATAAAGTCAAATACTCTGGAGGGTATCTTCTCCAATCTCCATACTTCAAAAAAAAAAAGATATCACTCTTTATTGGGATAAAAAAATACTCAATTTTAGAAGTAAAAATTTTTAGCAAATATTTAGTATAATTTTAATAGAAAAAAAGGTAGAAAATACTATTTAAACCCTAACATTATTATCTGCCTTTTCAATTATTTGTCATAAAAACACACTTTTTACTATAATACGTGATGATCCTCTATTTTAACTATTTAACCCATTTTTCTTGGCACATAACAATCACACTATAATAATACAATTACTGTTTTATTGTGTAGTTATTAGTACAATTATTTGAAGACTTTTAAAGATTTTAAAAGTTTGGTTGTATTCAATTAAGATTTTTAAAGACTTTTAAAGATTTTAAAAGTTTGGTTATATTTAATCAAGACATTTAAAGAGTTTATAAAAGTTAGGTGGTATTGAATTCAGATTTTTACAAAGTCTATAAAAAGTATTTTGGTATTCAAAAAGTCATAGACTTTTCAGATTTCTATTAAATGGTAGAGTTTGACAGACTTTAGAAGAAGAATTATAATTATCAACTCATATCCAAAATCTGACCTCATCTCTAAAGATTTCTAAAGACTTCATATCTCATTTTAATAAGCTAAATAAATTTAAAATACAATTCACACGAATCCAATATTTATAATTACTTCACATGAATCCAATGTTTCTAATTACTTTATAATCTAGAATAATTAATACTTCTGTTGTACCCACAAAAATAAAACATTTATTTTGTTTTTATAGTCAACGTACAAAATTCAAAATTTTTAAAATTTGAATTTATTTGTTATTTAATAATAAACACACGTTATTATTTCAAAAATAAAAATAAAATACACAATATTTTATAATTTTGCAAATTAACTTAATCAGAGTTAAATGAAGAAAAAAAAAGTGAGAGAGAAGGAAAGTAATTTATATAGGAGAACGTACTTTATAGTGATATATAGTTGTATAAAATATATAAGTTCTTCAAATTTTTTATCATCATTTTATTATATGTTACATTACTAAACTAAAAATTATCAAAAAGAATATAAATAAAAAAATATTTTTTATTTGAAAAATAACTTGCTATTTTAAAATATATATGAAACAAGTATATATTATTTTTATTTGCAAATTTTGATACTAAGACGAGGTAATATTCAAATATTTGAATGGAATCGATATATATTGCAAATGTTTATATTAATTTTTTAATTGCTAGTTACGTGAATAAGTATTGATGACAACTTTTGTAGACCGAAATGAAAAACAATAATTTCAAATAAGCGTATGCATATGCATAAAGTATTGAGGTTGTTATTTCTAGTCGTGTGTAAAATTCATGACATAAAAGATTTCACTAATTTAATAGCTATTATTTACTTTATTAATTAAAATACTATTTTAAGTTGTTATTATCAGCTAATCCTAACAATCATAATTTTATTTTTATTGATACGTGTGTGCGGGTGCAAATATTTATATATTTTTATTTAGTGTTATAATTGATTAATTTTAAATTACTTTGATTTATTTTATTTTTTTAAATTTATAAATTTATAATTAATAATATTTTAAACTAATTTTAAATACTAACTTTAAGAGTTTTAATACGAATTTTAAAAAGGGGTCCTTTAAGCTTGAGTTGAATTGAAAACGAAAGAAGTATAAATTTTAAGTTAATTGGAGTAACTTTTTATAAAAGAATAATATTTAAATCCTAAATTTCACAAAATTAATCTTATTAGGAATAAAATATTTTATTTCATAAAAAATAAAAATCTTCAATTTTGCTAGCGAAAATACATAATAACATATTAGTCTCGAATTTAGCATCACAATTTCATTAATACCACCAATAATACTACTTAAAACTCATTATTTTTATTTATAAATTTAAACTCTTTTTGTGAAATGTAAGAAATATATCATAAACAAAACTTAATTTATCAATAAAAAAAATAATTAATGATATCAAGCTCAATTTCAAACAAAGTAGATAAAACTATATATTTTATTTGGCCCCATATTACATGGCTTTATTTAATTAAGAAAAACAGTAAACATATTAACTCCATAATTAACTAAATAAAAATTTACGGAGTATAATATAATTTTGACTTGGAATTGTGCTACTAAGATTACACTTTCCTTTCCGATGGATCTTTTTATTCGGGTAAGAACAGGTGTAAATTAATTACCAGTTGCGAGTTCAAGGATCAAAAAATAAACACAAAAGTTTGAAATACAACCCATTGTCAGTTCATTATTATATAAAATGGGCATTATTGGCTCAATCATAGATCCCCAACTTAAACCAGATCGTGCCAAGGAGATGATGGCTGCTATATAGATCACCAAAAAATATAAAATTAAACATCTAAATTTGACCCCAGCTGTATTAGAAACAACCATGACAAACCCCAGGAATTACAAATTCTGAAAAACTGAAAGGGATGGATGATTTAAGCTAATTAAAAAATAAATTTCATTCTAGCTGAAATTATTTTGTCAAACATCATCGGCTTAGCTTACGCTTCTTTGCCTCTTTTCTCATCCGTTCTCTCCTCTCTTCTTCTTCGATCTTAAGAAGTTCTTCCTCATCCTCCTTCATCCCAATTTTCTCACTGAACAATGACAAGAAACCACAAAGCTCATGAGCCACGGTACAAGTAAAAGATAAAAAATAAAAAATTGAATACTATTGGTACACACAAAATGACTGAATATGTATAATATTTTATCTGTTACACTAGAACGATTCTCACAAAAGAAATTATTAATTAATGCAATTTCCATAAAGCATCTTTTTCCCACCAAGTGGTGACAATTCTCTCAAAATAATTTTTAATTAATGCAATTTCCTTGAAGTATCTCAAGCCTGTAAGTGGTGCACAAGACCATAAAAGAAATTCACACTTTAATAATCGAGAATTATTTTTATAAAAAAAACATTATATCCAGGTGTCTGTTTGATTTGGATTCTCAACATTCTGCTCTGAATTGTCACCACGAAATTGCTAAATATATATATCAATAGGCTGCAAAAAAACTACCTTTTCCTATCAGAAAAAAAAATCCAACATTATATCCCAATTCCCATATTTTTGGCCTCCTTATCAAATGGTTATAAAGATAATGAAGTAAATCGTCAAGAAACAAGAACCTCACAAAACATCAAACATGCAATATTTACTTGAAGACGCTTGTTGTATCTAATGTGTGCACCAGTGGTCTGTGTACAAGGGGAATGGATGCAACAAGGAATAAAAAAAAGTGTATATATATGCAGGTGGCGGCATTACTAATATATAGAAACAGTAAACATAACAATGTGTAGAGATTGATTTCTATGTTGTTAATTGTCCAAGTGATTCTCACATGCAGAAACCTAAAATGGCCAAATTCGGCCATAACAATAGTTTATACTAACCTGCGTCTCTCCTCTTTCAGAATTTCATCAAAATTAGCCTCCATGTCACTGACATCATCATCGTCAGCATATTTCTTGGGATTATATCTGAAAAGAAATCTCAACTTCGTTATGAACAAGAATGTGCAATAAATGCAAGTAATAATACAAATTAAAAGGTCGCATCCATGAATCTTCGAATAAAATTTTGTTAACACTACTGACAAAAGCATAATAAATGTCATTTTGACACATTACTATCAAAAAACAAGGTGAAGAACAACCCTCCCACCTCCTTTTTTATTCTCTCTTTTTCAGACTCAAGAAACTAGAAAAAGTATATGAAATGAAAATCATATTCCTAGAGCTTCAGTAAATAAGCAAGAAGATAGACATGCTTATCCCACTTAGCAGGCATTCTGATAAGTTCAAAACTCGATGCCTAATTCCCCCAAACCCCATCCAGCTTTCTCATGGCCCCATATAGGGAGATTTCAGGCCAAACCAGTTACATTTCATTTTAAAATAGTAACCCACACTTGACCGTACATTAAAACAGCCAAACAATAGGTTATTGGGGCTCATTTTTGCAAATAAGTGGAAGGTCCATTTTTTCTTACAAGTGGCAACCCTTGCGAGCTCAAAATAGAATACTGGTATTTTAACCTGAAATCCCTTCTACCAAGGGAGGTAAAATAAGGAAATGGTATAATTACACCTACACAAGCCTATAAAGTTGGACAAAAATAGAAATTATACGATCAAGCATTAAGCTTGCTTAAACCTAAGGTGTAAATGAACCGAGTCGAGTATTGAGTTGGCTCAAATTTGGTTCATAAAATTTATCGAGTCTGAAATGAAGTTTGACCAAGGGTCATTTAGGTACAGAGTAAAGCACGATCTCAAATCAAGCCCAAACAGTTTGAACTTTTCAAGTTGATCTGAGTATCAATAGAAAATTACAATTTCAAAAAGTTCGAGTAATTTATTGAATTTTAAAATTTGTTCATATTTGAATCGTTTATATTTTGAGTCGAACTCGAATCAACAAACTGTTTGATTCATTTTACAGCCTTAAACCCGTGCAAATGATCCAACAAATGATAATGAAAATATTAGGAGAAAACAGACTGTAATAATTACCCAAACATTCGTCTAATCATACTGATTGCTTCTCCACCATCTTCGTCCTCGTCATCATCAGAATACTGTCTTGCAGGCCTTTTCTTTGGGCGTTCCTGTTGTGAAGTAACACGGGAGGGAACCTTTGCTGGTGGCTGCTTTATCTGTAGAGATTTCATGGAAACAACGAAATTATTTTTACACAATCATGAGTCGGAGAGGAAGATGGAAACTAACAAATTAAGCAGTAATGCCTTGTACCCAAATAGAAACCATCAAAATTGTCATATATGTGCGTAACAGGAAATAAGTTTGAACCTGAGGTTTGGAGGACATTGGTTGTCTTGATAACAATTTCCCCTTGCTAGATTCTTGCAATTCCCTTCTTCGGTCCAAGGTTTGCTTCAGAATAGATGGCTGGGGTTTCGAAGGAAGTGGTTTGCGCACAACAGGCATGTAATTCTTTGCACTTGGTGGAATAATCTTCTTCTCTGTAGAAGTCATCGGAACCTTTGTAGGTAAGGCTTTCGGAGCCTGAGGCCGGCCGTGTCCACTCTCATTGTTGCTACCATGCCGTTTCCGATAGTCCACTGATGTCATCGGCTTACTGACAGAAGTTGATTTTTGAGGCCCAACTTTAGCTTGTATCTGCCTAGCTGCAGGCACAGATCTCCTTTCATCGCGACCATTAAACACCTTTTTGTCATTATTGCTAGATAACTGCTTGCTCTTCTGTGGCACTTGAGCCAATCTCGCCTCTTCAACATCACCAAAAAACCTGTATAAGTTTTCTCAATGAAAATAGCATGTTCTGGGTCTTTAGACAAAAAAAACAGAACAGATACATTTAAGCAGTAACACACCAGGTCTTGGAACAGCTACATTTCGAGGCGGCGGGTTTTTATTAGGAGCTGGAAGCTCTGCATCATCCGATAATAGAAATGAGTAGTCCCTAGTATTTTTAAGCATCTGGACTTTTGTTTTTGTCTTTAGCTGCAAAACCATTTAAAAGAACCTTATTTTAAATATTTATATATAAAACAAATATAAAACAAATTTAACGGACAATTGAGAACATATTACTGTAAATCAAAACAATACCGCATTAGTGACTTTAGGGGGAT
This sequence comes from Panax japonicus, assembly GCA_020205505.1. NCBI lineage: Eukaryota > Viridiplantae > Streptophyta > Magnoliopsida > Apiales > Araliaceae > Panax > Panax japonicus. The sequence goes on along the minus strand of CM035095.1, from coordinate 11,144,722 downwards.
GGTCATTCACTCGAGGCCTGGATCCCTGGGGGGCTGAAGCATGAACCTTATTGTTCTGCAAAGGAAAGTTTAGTCGTCAACTTGTAAACCACAACTCAATGAAGTAGATAAGTCTGGAAAGGGAAACCCCAGATGAAGAGAAAAGCTTCAAAGTTCATCAATCAAATTTACATCAGAAATAACCATATGATTTTTTAATTGCCCCATAATGGGTTTAAGCTGAATTTTGAAGTGTATAAAATTGAAGCATGCCTCCAAGGGCGAGATGTACAAGAAATTTAACCCAAAAGCAGAATGCTATGTCTGAAGACATTTCCTACCACCTATCCACAGTCCATCTCTGTAACTTAGTAATAAGATTCACCAACATTCAGGATAGCAGCTAACAATCAATGACCTAAATACATTTTGCTTACGTATGTTAAAATATATAATATCACCTTGAACTATTTTTACTCAAATTCTTATACATTTCAAACTAAAACACAGCTATTAAAGAAAAAAAAAGGTGCACGGATCATCACTTTGGGCTGCATGTTACTACAATTCTCCAAAGGAGAGCTCCCCTATAGTTGGGCACAATCTGGATGTATGCAGAAGGTTCAGACTAAAGTTAGGTTTACAAATCACAGGCATATAATGAATTTTGATACTTACGCTGTGTTTGGATTTAGAAACTCTTTCTGCCAAATGTGGATTCTCTAATAACGACTTGCTTTCCTCGATTACTCTTTGAGCTATAACAGGCTGTGAAGGCCCAAAGAAGGATCCATAACTGCACAACATGAAACAAGAAAATCAATTGAACGCTTTAAGTTTGCTTTAGGATTTAACTCTAGTTACACAACGATTGAGCTCTGGTTCACTAAATTAGAAAAAGTTTGACAATTGAATCGGTGTGATATGAAAGAACTCATTAAAATTGTAACCACGTGCCTATTGAAAGCATAAGATATAAATTTCATGAAATATTTCTCCACCAAAAAGAGACAGAGAGAGACCGTGGGATGTGTGGACTGTGGAGAGAGAATTATTGGTTCTTGACAAAGTGATGCGTAGAAAGCACTTCCATATCACTTATTATGATCTTAAAAGAACTCATCCTCAAAAACTAGTTGGAGAAATAGAGCCCAACCATATCTATCCGCACCAAGTTGCCCATACAACCGATGTGGGACTAGCCCCATAGGATAGTAGAATCATGGCCTTCTGGTACCGACAACATCACTCTAGCAACACTGACCAAACATATTCTATTGACCCGTGTATCAGATATACCAATCAGTTATTTATTCCATCCTCAAGGAAGCCCCTTGGGTCTAGAAGGCAGTCCACAACTCGAACTGCATTTTGAATGTGTTGTCCCCATCACATCAAGAAGTTTAATGTTGCAACTAGAAAATTAATCCAACTTAAAACCATCTCAAACTATAAACAGGTAGATAATAAACTCAGACTAATCACCAGTATTTGCAACTCCAATGCACTTCTGCAAATTGCTTAGGTGCAAACCTATATAAACTCAGTGTATTTTTTTGAACGCTATGTAGACTTGTTTTAAAGAAAAGTTAACAAATATTATAAGAAAATGCAATCTAAATAAGCAAAAATAATGCAATCCATAAAATGGTGTCTCAAGTTTGCCAAAACTTGGCATAGAACTCACTTGTCATACGGTAGCTTATTTTTTTTCTCTTGAGAATTGGAAAGTGAAGAACCAGAGTCCTTCTTCATCTGCTTTCTTATAGATTCTTTCAATCGTTGTCTCAATTCAAGGTATTCCAATTCCTGCTCCGTGGGCTGTCGAGCTTCTTCCTCTTCATATTCATCTTCAACAACCTCTTCTTCTTGATCTTCATCTTCCTCTTCATACTCATCCAGATCTTCATATTCCTGCACGAAGACAATTTATAATACAGAGACAGAAAATTGAACAACAATTTGCACAACAATATATTACTTTCATTCGGCTTACATCTCTATCGTATCCACGCAGAGCCATTTTGAATCTCCAAGGAAATTACTCTGCTAACTGCACACACACATGGAGGATATAAGGCTATAAGCAACAAAAAAACAATTTAAAAACCAAAAAAATAGAGTAAACATTTATGAATTTCATGCAACTCTTGGGAACGGTAGAAAACATAAAACCAAATACATTCATCTAACAATTTTATCAAGTTTTACAGCAAACCTTTGATTATCGCATATATGCAGAAAAACGAGAAGGAAAAAATTTGAAATTTGGCAAATCAGAGAAACCGGAAGAAATAGTGAATTCAGATTAAAAAGAAACCAATAATTACAACCTTAATCCATAAGGGACAGTCGAAGAAGACAACAAATTTAAGCCTTTCGCCTGAAGCAGAATAAGCAAGCCCTAATTATATCAAAATGGGTAAAATTTTAATTGAATTCCATATGCAGATACATGAAATAAAAGAAAAGGTTGAAGTGCTGCGACTCGCATGAAAATTACCCTAAAAATTTTCAAAACAAGAAAAAGAAATCCTGAATACAAATTCAAAACGAGACTAATAATTACAACCTTAATCGAGAACGAACAATCAAGTATGTCAACAAATTTAAGCCTTTCAATTAAAGCAAAATAAGTAAACCCTAATTTCAAATCGACCGGTTCAAAAGCAAATCTTTAATTGAATTCGCATGTGCAGGTAAATAAAAGAAAAGAAAAGAAAAGGTTTAATTACATCGATTCACTACAAATTACATCAAAAATTTTCAATAAAACAAAGGAAATCATCATCAATTACCTGATTTGTTCTCGAAATCGAATAAAACGGATCGATCGAGCGAGCGATTTTGAGCCCACAAAACCGAAATCCGAGCCTGGTTCGGGAAAGAGAGGGACGAAGCAATGTCAGATCTGCAGCAAAAGAGACGAATTGGGAGATAAAGGAGGGGAGGAGAATGCTACGTCGTCGATTTGGGGATCGTAGTTACGAGAGAGAAGATAAAGGGCGTAGAATAGAATGAGCCGGAAACAAAAGGGAAAGGCGCTATTGTGCGCACGGAGTATATATTGCGCGGAAGTGGGTTCGGTTACGATTTGCAACCATGGTTGGACTTTTGGAAGTCGAGAGTTCGACCCACCGAAGTAATACATGTCCGTCCAACGTATTTCTCTCCTCTCTTTTTCTATCACTAACTATATATGAAATATGAATGTAATCAAAACAATGAGTGTTATTATTAGATATTTAAAGATGCTGATCAATTGTAATTCCGTCATCTGTGTGTTTCTTTTACTGTTGGGCTGATTTTTTTTTGGAATTTGAAGGGTGGTTACCCTAAAAAAAGACAATAATTAACTTAGAGGGAGCAATTTAAACTTAAATTAAAATTTAAAAAAATTAAAATTAAAATTACGGTGTGATTTTGGTATTTACTTTTGTATCCCCGACCCCATATACAGCACCACTTTTTCAACTTGCATACTAATTTTTTTTATAAGCCCAAAAACTTCGTAGCACAATATATACAACAACAGTAGTTACAGGACATATATATAAACGATACAAAAATAACTAACAAATCAACATGATTTTTTGAATCGTTGTTATACTTCCTATAGCGATAACGACGATTTTTAATATCTTTATAAATTTTATAGCGATAATTTTTATATAAAAATATCAAAAAAATCATATAAAATATCAATTTCCTTAAACAAAACACAATCAAATGACTAAACAGCCCACCTAAATTAGTTATCCAACCCATAAAATCCCTAGACCCCAAAACATAAAGAAATCTCAAGACGACTTTCACACAAAGCATTATTGTGATATCGAAATCAGTGGCGGGACCAGAATATTTATAGAGGGGGTCAAAATACATCAGTAAAAAAATTATTTATAAACGCTTGGAGTGTTTCTTTCAAATTCATTTTGCCCAGTTATAGTATTTCACAACATCCTATTCTAATTCTTGTCAACTTTTGAGTTGTGGGTCTAATGACTTTATATATATATATATATATATATATGGGATATGATCCATAGCAAGTATTTGTTAGGGATGTAAATTGGGCAAATACCATCATATCCGTCCATTCCATAAATCAAGCGCTTAGATTAAAAAATGAAAACACCCTTACGCTAGATCGTCTAGCGTATGCTGAAAATTTCTAAAACCCGTACGCTAGTTGAAGTAGCGTACACTAAATTTTTTTTTTGTCTAATCCTTATTCTCTCTCTAAATTTATTTTAATCTTTGTTCTAGTACTAACATTACTAAACACAAAATGGGTATTCTAAATGTGGCCTGCATTGCCTCCCTTCTTATCTCACTTCTCTCACTAGCTCAAGCTAGAATCCCCGGAGTTTACTACGGCGGCTCCTGGCAAAGTGCCCACGCCACCTTCTACGGCGGCAGTGACACCTCCAGCACTATGGGTATGTTTTTAATTTATCCATCTCCTCCTCTACCTACCCTCATTGGGTTCAATTTTCTCAAAATTTTAAAATTTACTACTAATTGCTCTAAATTATTTGCCTACAGGTGGAGCTTGTGGGTATGAAAACCTGTATAGCCAAGGCTACGGCGTGAACACAGCAGCGCTGAGCACGGCGCTCTTCAACAACGGCCAGTGATGCGGCGCGTGCTTCGAGATTAAGTGCGCGAATGACCCACAATGGTGCCACTCCGGCAGTCCGTCTATCTTCATCACAGCCACCAATTTTTGCCCACCGAATTTTGCTCTTCCAAACGACAATGGGGGATGGTGCAACCCTCCTCGAACCCACTTCGACCTTGCCATGCCCATGTTCCTCAAGATCGCCGAGTACCGAGCGGGAATAGTTCCCGTCTCTTTCCGCCGGTAAACAGTCTCTATTCTTTTCTCTGTCATGCTCTGTTTTTTTTCCTTTATTTTCTTATGGTATTGTTCCCCGTCTCTATTTTTTTTAGTGTACGCTACTTCAACTAGCGTACGGACTATAGAATTTTCAGCATACGCTAGTTCGTCTAGCGTAAGGGTGTTTTCATTTTTTAATCTAAGCACTTGATTTATGGAATGGACGGATATGATGGTATTTGTCCAATTTATATCCATAGCAAATACTTGCTATGGATCATATCCCTATATATATATATATATATATATAGACAGGATCAATAGTAGACCTCTTAAGTAGTAGAACTCTCTTAAATAATAGAATTTTATCAAAACGACGTAGTTTTGATAAGACGCGGTGACATTTTTATAAATACCATGCCACCGTGTATTTACAAAAATACCACCGCGTCTTATCAAAACTACGTTGTTTTGATAAGATTCTATTATTTAAGGCATTCTATTACTTAAGAATTCTACTCTTGATCTTTTCTGTATATATATATATATATATATATATTAATTTTTTTCGAACTATGAGATTATTAATTAAACTTTAAAATTTTTAATCAACTGATTAGTTACTTTTATAGATAAATTATCAATTATAATATTATATATTCAAAACCTTATATTATGGTTCATGGAATTAATTAGCTTGAAAGAATGAATTACAACAACAACAAAAAATAGAAGAATACAGATTTAATAATTTTGATAGGATAGAACTATGGTGAACTTATGGTCACTATAGTAGGATCCAAAAAAAATTATTTTATTTCTTTAACTTTTTATTTTTAATTAGTTTACAGAGAGAATTGTTATTATTTTTTTGCCTCACTTTGATAATAAAGTAAAAATAAAAAAAGCAAAGAAGAAAAAGAAATACATAAAAAAAGGAAAAAGAAAATAAATAACCCCGAAAATTCTAGAGGGTCATATGACCCCTGGTTCCACCCATGACCAAAATCCGAGCTTTGGAATAAGTAGCAAATTCATGAGTCTTTCTCATATAGTTCATACCCTTAAAGTATCTCCAACACTCTCTTCAATCACTTTGGAAATACTCAAATATGTGAGTTGTGAGACCCCAGATTTTATGAATAAATATTTAATTTTCTCGAAATAATTTTTTGAATATTATGGTGTGGATTTAATATAATGTTATAGTTGTGGGTAATATTTATAAATTTTACAAAGTATGCAAGTTGTTATATTATATTCGTTTGGTCGGGGAATATTCTTTGTGTCGGAGAATATTCGTACGACGGCACAATCATTGGTGGACCCCACAATGAAATTATTAGTCGGATTGAGAACTCGACAAAAATATTTTATGAAAATAACGGCGAAAGTTTTACCGTTAATACTGTTGAACTACTCGGTAGTAAAAGTACAGTAATACACGTGGTTGCATAGTAGCACACAATATTGATTATTGATGCTTACGTAAGAAGTCACTCAGTTATACTCAATTATTGCTACAGTAATTGCTGCATTTTATCTCTCATATTATTGATTCAATTATTGTCACAGTATCATCTGCATAATATGTTATATTATTAAATCAATAATTGAGACGACAAAGTTATTCATATTATTAAATTGCAATATTTATAATGTCTAGAAGTTCTGTCAAGGAGAGGTTTGATCACCTAATTGCGCGCCAATAGGGAGAAATCCTTATTGGAAAGCCCCCACTTTCTGGGAACGACCTGATTGATAAATATTGTGAGTTATAATATTAATGATGAATGTTATTAAAATTGAAGTTATGCTCGGAGTTGAATTTGGAGACGCGAACATGATATTTGAGTCCGGAGCGATGAAATTAGTAAAAATAGACTATAAACACAAAATTTTCTGGTTTTTATTATTTGGTCAAAAAGTCAACAGTTGACTTTTTGGGAAAAGTTAAACTTCAAAATTTCAAAATTTATATTTTTGATAAAAATAGTTTCATTGTGCTGGAATTATTTGTGTTAGTAAAAATTGACATTTATTTCGATAATAATTGATGTCTGAAGGTTATATTGTTCAATCGGGTATTCGGGGCATTTTTCGTGTCAGAGTACTATTCATGAGTTACTATTTATGAATTACTATTCATGAGTTACTATTTATGAGTTACTATTCACGAGTACTATTTATGGGGTACTATTCACCCGAACAATATATTTATTTTCGGTCCAAATTATTTTTGGGTACAATATTATTCCATGAGGAGATGTGCTAATTTTTCAGACCGTTGGTTGAAATTATAATAGTAAATCAATATGGATCGTTGATTTAAAGTTTTAATAGTAACTCGCCCTTTCAGTTTTCCAAGAGTTACGTGTCTCTTTGGTGTTCCAAGGGTTAATTGCTCCTTCGCAAATAGTAGTTGTCTCTTCAATATTACCAAGAGTTATTTGCCTCTTCGGTGTTCCAAGGGTTAATTGCCCCTTCGCAAATAGTAGTTGTCTCTTCAATATTACCAAGAGTCATTTTGACCCTTCGTTAAGACCAAGAGCCACTCTCAATTTTTCTTTAAATAGAAACTCATTCCTTCATTATTTCTTACGAATTCACTGAAACTCTTGAGAGAGAAACTGTAGAGAGAAATAAGAAAAGTATTCTGCTACTTCACTTTTCCAATATCCAGATTTTTTAAAGGTAAGGGGTGTTATTCTTTTGTATTCATGAAGAGAACTTCTGTCATTCCATCCTTTATTATTCTGTTAGAATAACCTGTATACGCGGACTCCCCTATACTTGGTGAAATTCTTCTGTTGTTCCATTCTTTATTATTCTGTTGGAATATCATGTCTGTGCGTTTTACGCCGGACCTAGTTCCGTATTTATTATTCTGTTGGAATATCCTGTCTGTGCGTTTTACGCCGGACCTGGTTCCGTATTTATTATTTTGTTGGAATAACCTGCCTGTGCTTTTTATCACATGTCTGGTGATTTCTTTTGTTATTCCATTCTTTATTATACTCAGTTGGTTAAAGTTTTGACTTTTATACTCCATGAAATTAGTGGAATTGTGAGACCCCAGATTTTATGAATAAATATTTAATTTTCTCAAAATATTTTTTTTGAATATTATGGAATGCATTTAATATAATGTTATAGTTGTGGGTAATATTTATAAATTTTGCAAAGTATGCAAGTTGTCATATTATATTCCATTAGTCGAGAAATATTCTTTTTGTCAGGGAATATCCGTACGACGGTACAATCATTGGTGGACTCCACAACAGAATTATTGTCGTATTGAAAAAACGACAAAAATATTTTATTGAAAATAATGGCGGAAGTTTTACCGTTAATACTATTGAACTACTCGGTAGTAAAAGTACTATAATACGCGTGGTTGCATAGTAGTACACGGTATTGATTATTGATGCTTATGTGATAAGTCACTCAGTTTTATTTTATTAGTATTATTAGCGTAATAAAACAAAAACGTTTTTTATATAAAACATAATACTTTTATAAAGTTATTCGTTTTATTAGGCTAATAGTAAAATCTTTTTATATAAAATAGAATACTTTTATAAAGTTATTCATTTTATAGATAATAATTAGATTATATTATATTTTATTATGCATAGTGTTGCATAGTATTTTGCATAGTAAAATCTTTTTATATAAAACAAAATATTTTTATAAAGTTATTCGTTTTATTAGATAATAAATATAATATATTATATTTTATTTAAAAGATTTTGCTTTAATTATGGAACGTCCGATTAAAGTAAATCAATCTGGACCGTTCATGAGTTAGTTACTATACAGTCTATTCTTCTATAAATAGAAGCTCATTCCTTCATTATTTTCTTACGAATTCACTGAAACTCTAGAGAGAGAAATTAAAGAGAGAAAGAAGAAAAGTATTCTGCTACTTCACTACTCAGATATCAAGTTTCTTTTACGGTAAAAGATATTATTTGTTGTACCCGTAAGGGGTATTATTTCTTTTATATTCATGAAGAGAACTTTTGTTATTCCATTCTTTATTATTCTGCTGGAATAACCTGTATACACGGACTACCCTATACTTGGTGAAATTCTTCTGTTATTTTATTCTTTATTATTCTGTTGGAATAACCTGTATACGCGGACTATCCTATACTTGGTGACATTCTTCCATTATTCCAGTCCTTATTATTCTGTTGAAATATCCTGTCTGTGCGTTTTACGCCGGACCTGGTTCCGTCTTTATTATTATGTTGGAATATCCTGCCTGTGCATTTTACGCCGGACCTGGTTCCGTTATTTAGTATTCTGTTGGAATAACCTGTCTATGCGAAGTACCGCATGCATGGTGATTTCTGTTGGTATTCCATTCTTTATTATTCTGTTGGAACATCCTATCGGTGCGAATTTCGCCTGACCTGGTTCCGTTACTTATCATTCTGTTGGAATAACCTGTCTATACGAAGTACCGCATGCATAGTGATTTCTTTTGTTATTCCATTCTTTATTATACTCAGTTGATTAAAATTTTTACTTCTATACTCCATGAAATTAGTGGAATATCCTTGAAATTTGCGCTTCATCCAGTATCGTTTCATGAAAATATTCTTCTGAGCATTCTTGAATTTTACTCTACAAAGAAGTATCATGTTGACAATTTAGACGTTTTTGGTTCCTGGACAAATTAATTCGTGAACTTATTTTATTGAATTCTTATATCATTGTCATCATCATCATGTTTATATTATGTTGAAAGTTATTTGTGGCCTGTAGTGCATAGATGGACTTGGTATGATTATGACCAGGGATTATTCGATATAATCATGACCGTAATATTACAAATGATGTTGAAAAAGTCTTCATTGGCCCGTAGTGCATTGATGGACAGTTTTTGGTATGATTATGGCTATGGATTCTCTTCGGCCAATGGAGCAAAGATGAATTATTTTATAGCATGATCAGGACCGTTGATGAAAACACAATTATCTTTGGCCCGTAGTGCATGGATAATTTGTGTTCGTGATACTAAATAATATCCTTGGCCTGTAGTGCAGGGATGAATTGATGATGTGGATTATTTATTAAGCTGAGTCCCAGCAATAAAAGTGATAAAAAACTTTTTAAATCATAAAAGATAGTAGATTCTATTCTCTACTTGACTCTGTTAATGGATTGCTTGTTCCGCTGCAGTTAAACTTTATGTCTATTGTATTTTATCAGTTTAACATTGTTGAAGACTAATGATAATTTATTCTGCATCATCTTAGTCATAATATTTTTTACTGGGCTAGTTGAGCTCACCCTTTCTCTCACTGTTCTCTTCAGGAAATGAGAACGTAACAGGGACTAGTCGAGGGACGGAGTGATGGTCCAGATGATAACATTAGTAGTCCTCACTATTCTATAAAATAGTGTGATAATAATTGTAATGAGGACTTATTCTGAGAGTGGATATTGTCTAGAAGATAATATTTGTATTAAAATCACAGCTTTTGTTGTATATTTAAGATTATATTTGTATTATGTACCATGTATCTGACGACCCAAGATGGATGATGTATACCTATTTTGGGGACGTTACAGGAATATCCTTGATATTTGCGCTTCATCCAGTATTTTTTCATGAAAATATTCTTCTGAGCATTCTTGAATTTTACTCTACAAAGAAGTATCATGTTGACAATTTGAACGTTATTAGTTCCTGGATAAATTAATTCGTGAACTTGTTTTATTGAATTCTTATATCATTGTCATCATCCTCATGTTTATATTTTTGAAAGTCATCTGTGGCATGTAGTGCACAGATGGACTTGGTATGATTATGACCAGGGATTATTTGTGACGCTCCTAAAATGGGTATACATCACTTATTCTGAGTTGCCAAATACATGATACAAAATTCAAATACAACTTAATTATACAACAGTCGTGTAAAGCACGACAAAATACATGCTGTGAGTTTTAATATAAATATTGTCTTCTAGACAATATCCACTCTCAGAATAAGCCCTCAATATATTTATTGTCACACTATTTAACAGAATAGTGAGGACTACTAGCTAACACTATCATCCAGAACACCACCCCGTTCCCCGACTCGTCCCAGCTACGTTCTCATTTCCTAAAGAGAACAGTGAAAGAAAGGGTGAGCTCAACTAGCCCAGTAAAAAATAATATGACTAATATAATGCAGAATAAATTATCATTAGTCTTCAATAATGTTAAACTGATAAAATACAATAGACATCAAGTTTAACTGCAGCGGATCAAGCAATCCATTAAAAGAGTCAAGTAGAGAATAAAATTTACTATCTTTTATGTTTTAAAAGGTTTTTTCATCACTTTTATCGTTGGAACTCAGCTTAATAAATAATCCACATCATCGAATCACCCCTGCATTACGGCCAAGGATATTCTGAAGTATAACGACCACAAATTATTCATGCACTACGGGCCAAGGATATTCGTGTATTCATCAATGGTCATGATCATGTCATCAACTGTCCAACAATGCACTACGGGCCAATGAGGACTTTATCACATCTTTTATATCATTACGGTCATGATTACACCGAATAATCCCTGGTCATAATCATACCAAGTCCATCCATGCTCTACAGGCCACAGATGACTTTCAAAAAAAAATATAAACATGAGGATGATGACAATGATATAATAATTCATAAAACAAGTTTATGAATTAATTTATTTAGGGACTAATAACGTCCAAATTGTCAACATGATACTGCTTTGTAGAGTAAAATTCAAGAATGCTCAGAAGAATATTTCCATAAAAAATATTGGATGAAGCGCAAATATCAAGGATATTCCACTAATTTCATGGAGTATAGATGCCAAAATTTTAACCAACTAAGTATAATAACGAATTAAATAACAAAAGAAATCACCATGCATGCGGTACTTCGCATAGACAGATTATTCCAACAGAATAATAATAACGGAACCAGGTCAGGTGAAATTCACACCGACAGGATGTTCCAACAGAATAATAAGTGCGGAATAATAAATAATGGAACCAGGTCCGGTGTAAAACACACAGACAGGATATTCTAACAGAATAATAAAGAGGAAATAATAAATAATGGAACCAGGTCCGTGTAAAACACAGACAAGATATTTCGACAGAATAATAAAGACAGAATAATAGAAGAATGTCACCAAGTATAGGGTAGCCCGCGTATACAGGTTATTCCTACAGAATAATAAGAAATGGAATAACAATAGTTCTCTTTATGAATAAGAAAGAATAACACCCCTTACCGTAAAAGAAACTGAATATAAGAGTAGGGAAGTAGCAGAATACTTTTCTATAGTTTCTCTATAATTTTTCTTTCTAGAGTTTCAATGAATTCGTAAGAAATAATGAAGGAGTGAACTTCTATTTATAGGATAATGGAAGGGTACTGTGCAAGAAAAATTATTTATGCAATCAATCGGATGAAATTATTTTTTTCCAATCAATAATCAAACCAATTAAAATATAATATATATATAACACATGTTTTCAAATTATATATATCAATATTATATATACACCACTTAATATTTCTCCCCCATAACCAACACCCACCCACCCAATAATCAAATTCACTATACTCTTACACATCACTATCACACTATCACTTTTTCACCATTTTCCACTCACACACTCATCACTTTCATATATCATTTTCTTCTACCATATACTCAATACACACATATACTTCCATACGTATACTCTTCCATTTCTAAAATTATTTTCCCAACACATATGGGCCCCACATGTGGCCCCCATATGTGGGCCCCACCTTAAATAATTTTCTATCAATTATTTTAAAAAATGGGTAAATAGGAATCAATAAAATAAGCAAATTTCATAAAAATCACCTTAATAATTTTAACAACAATTATTATCTTTATTATAATTCACAATATTAATCGACCAGGTTGTTCTCAGGAAAGAGGGGGGTTTTCAATAAAGATTTCTCTCTATTGGCGGGCAATTAGGTGACCAAACCTCTCCTTGGCAGAACTTCTAGATATCGTTAATATTGCAATTTATAATACTAATAACCTTGTCGTCTCAATTATTGATTTTAACAATATATAAAATATCGACAATAATTGAATCAAATAACGTGAGATACTATGCAACAATTACTATAGCAATAATTGAACAAAACTGAAAGACTTCTCACGTAAGCATCAATAATCAATACTGTGTGCTACTATGCAACCACGCGTATTACTGTACTTTTACTACCGAGTAGTTCAACAGTATTAACTGTAAAACTTCCGCAGTTATTTTCATAAAAATATTTTTGTCGTTTTCTTAATCCGACAATAATTCTGTTATGGGATCCACCAATGATTGAGCCATTGTACGAATATTCCCTGCTAAACCGAATATTCCCCAACCAATTGAATATAATATAACAACTTGCATACTTTGCAGAATTTATAAATACTACTCACAACTATAACATTATTTCAAATTTATTCCATAATATTAAAAAATGATATTTATAGAAAAATCATTTTTATTCAAAAAGTTGGGTTCTTACATTATTCGGTATAATCATGACCGTAATGTTATAAATGATGTGATAAAAGTCCTCATTGACCCGTAGTGCATTGATGGACAATTGTTGGCATGATCATGACCATTGATGAATACACGAATGTCTTTGGCCCATAGTGCATGTATAATTTATGGTCGTGATACTAAAGAATATCCTTGGCCGTAGTGCAGGGGTGATTCGATGATGTGGATTATTTATTAAGCAGAGTCTCAGCGATAAAAGTGATGAAAAACCTTTTAAATCATAAAAGATAGTAGATTTTATTCTCTACTTGACTCTTTTAATGAATTATTTGTCCCGCTGCAGTTGAACTTGATGTCTATTGTATTTTATCAGTTTAACATTGTTAAAGACTAATGATAATTTATTCTGCATTATCTTAGTCATAATATTTCTTACTAAGCTAGTTGAGCTCACCCTTTCATTCACTGTTATCTTCAGGAAATGAGAATATAGCTGGGACGAGTCGGGGAACGGAGTGACGGTCCAGATGATAGCATTAGTAGTCCTCACTATTCTGTTAAATAGTGTGACAATAAATGTAACGAGGACTGAATTTGAGTTTGTATACTGTCTATGAGGACTCCATTGAGAATGAATATTGTCTAGAAGGCAGTATTCTTGTTTAAACTCTTAGATTATGTTTTGTCGTATTTTACACGAAAGTTGTATTATTAAGTTGTATTTGAATTTTGTACCATGTATTTGGCGACTCAAGATGGGTGATGAATACCTATTTTTGGGGGCGTCACATGAGTCACATCAAAAAAAATCATATCCAACAGCTTCTTCAACCTTAGTTATCAAACTTGCAACCCCCTTCTCATTCTTCAAATCTGCAACCCCCTTCTCACTCTTTAAATCTACAATTAAAGGCTAAAATATTTATTACGTTTGATGTGTTTGATGTAAAACTCATTAAATTGAAGAGACTGATGAGACACAAAATATAAAAATAGCAAATAATGTCTTTCAAATTGTCACGTAAGTCAATAAACTTTAATTTAAAGATTTTTTTGCTACTACTCTTGGAGATGCTTATATTTTACAGCAACTGATGCAAATCCTAATCTATATATTACATATGTCAAACAACATAGGTGCACTTTTGGGGCACATCACCTACTAACTGCATATGAAGAATAATATCATTAGTAAAAAAAAGTACATGCATAATACGAATATATTTAACCCATTTTAACGCTAAAAACAAAGCCCACGCAGGAACTACAGAAGTCTCATGAGAAATTATAGAGCAAAATGTAACCCAATTATTTCATGATTCAGGTTCCTAATATAATTATCCCCACACCAAACCTCTTGTTCTTTCCAATTGCATACAAAAAATCAATAGTTCAATGTGTGTTTATATATATATAGCCCGGTTCTCTCCAGCGAACTAGAGGGAGCGAACTAAGAGGCTATAGCGACGGGTTTTTTTCGTCGCTATAGCATAAAAAACCGGCTTTCTATGCTATAGTGACGGAAAAAACCGTCGCTATAGCCGATTCGTTCTTAGTTCACTGGAAAAGCGGACTAAAGCAACATGCCCTGCCACAACAAAGTGTTGCAGCAGCAAAAGAGGCACATCTAAAGACCAACATAACCCTCATATTAATATTTTTTTCTTGCTAAGTTTGGTTGATTGTATAACTGAGAAGAAAATATACAATGGCTAAGTGGCATGCCCCAGAGGTATAGTTAAGTCATCTGAAGACAAGCCTACAGATGATAAAATCATAAACAAGAGGAAACCCTCAAAATTACGTACATAAGCCAGTTACAAAAGAAAGAACAATGGTTAGGGCTTTAACAAAAGATTTAGCTGAGAAAGTCTCGACTTTATAATATTAACAACATCATTGGCAACACTACTAGAAAAACAAGAATACGTGACGGAATTTTATGACAGTTTTTAAAAACAATCACAAAAAATAATAATTTGTGATGGACTTTTTAAGCAATCACAAAATAATAGTATATATGA
The DNA here is from genome assembly GCA_020205505.1 of Panax japonicus. NCBI lineage: Eukaryota > Viridiplantae > Streptophyta > Magnoliopsida > Apiales > Araliaceae > Panax > Panax japonicus. Next base: position 11,129,328 of record CM035095.1, on the reverse strand, counting down.
TAGCTCTTAGTGATGACTAATCTTGCCATCAATGTATTATAATTGTGATGGCCATTTCAATCACACCAATTTTTTCACGCAAAATAAATTTTCTTTTTGTGATGCACTAAGTCATCACTTATAGAAATACCCTTTTCGTGATTGCATTTAAGCTATCACTAATATTTTAATATAAGAAATAATCAAAATAATATTTTATGACGGTCGTGACAATCATTAAAATATAGATTTTTGTTGTGAGACCCCAAATTTTATGAAATAAAAGTATTCAATTTTTCTATTTTGGTAAATAGTTAAATTGATAAAAGTTTAAAGTTAAGGGTCATATTTGAAAATTTTTCAAAGTAGACAAGTTGTCATAAAATACCCGGTTACTATTCACGAGTTACTATTCACGGGTTACTATTCACCAAAATTACTATTCACTCAGGTATTGTTCACTCAAGTATTTGGGACACTTTTTGTGTCGGAGTACTATTCACGAGTTACTATTCACGGGTTACTATTCACAGAAATTACTATTCACTCTAATATTGTTCACTCGGGTATTTGGGGTATTTTTCATGTCGGGGTACTATTCACGGGGTACTATTCCCGAAGTACTATTCACGGGGTACTATTCACCCGAACAAAATATTTTATTGAAAATAACGGCGGGAGTTTTACCGTTAAAACTGTTGAACTACTCGGTAGTAAAAGTACAGTAATACGCGTTGTTGCATAGTAGCACACAGTATTGATTATTGATATTTATGTAAGAAGTCGCTCAGTTTGACTCAATTATTGTCGATTATTAATATGAATTATTATAGCGATAATGACGTTTTGTTTTAATTATTATAGCGATAATGACGTTTTGTTTTATTCGTATTATTAACGTAATAAAACAAAAACATCTTTTTATATAAAACAGAATACTTTATTAAAATTATTCTATAAATAGAATATATTATATTTTATTATGCATAGTGTTGCATAGTATTTTGCATAGTGTTGCATAGTAAAAATCTTTTTATATAAATAGAATATATTATATTTTATTTAAAAGATTTTTCTTTAAATATGGACCGTCAGATTAAAGTAAATCAATCTGGACCGTTCATGGATTAGTTACTATGCATTCCATTTTCCTATAAATAGAAGCTTGTTCCTTCATTATTTTCTTACGAATTCATTGAAACTCTAGAGAGAGAAATTATAGAGAGAAGCTATAGAGAGAAAATTATAGAGAGAAAGAAGAAGAGTATTCTGCTACTTCACTACTTCTATATTCAGTTCTTTTACGATAAGGGGTGTTATTTTTTCTTCTTGAAGAGAACTTATGTTATTCCATTCTTTATTATTCTGTTGGAATAACCTGTAAAAGTGGCATACCCTATACATAACCTGTATATGCGGAATACCCTATACTTGGTGACATTCTTTTACTATTCCGTCTTTATATTTCTGTCGGAATATCCTGTCTGTGCTATACGCCGGACCTGGTTCCATTTTACTATTCCGTCTTTATATTTCTGTCGGAATATCCTGTCTGTGCTATACGCCGGACCTGGTTCCGTCTTTATTATTCTGTTGGAGCATCCTGTCGGTGCAAATTTTGCCTGACCTGGTTCCGTTATTATTATTCTGTTGGCATAATCTGTCTAAGTGGATATCCGCATGGCGGTAAAAATCCATTTATAGTTTCTTATATTCTTATTTGAACTGTTGGTTATTTGTTTTATAGTTGAATATCTTTGGCACGTAGTGCAAAGATAGACAACTGATTGGTATGATCATTGTTATTACATTGGAATATCTTCAGTCTTTGGGGTAAGGATATTGAGTAAACATTTTATTAAGCCTTGTGGCAAGAAGGAATTGTTAATTCATATTATTATAAATATGAATTGTGAACTTAATTATAATCTTTAGTGGTTCAGGTGAATACAGGTGATAAAAGTTGATGAAAATATTTTTAAATCATAAAAGATAGTAGACTCTATTCTCTACTTGACTCTTTTGATGAATTGCTTGTTCCGCTGCAGTTAAACTTGATGTCTGTTGTATTTTATCAGTTTAACACTGTTGAAGGCTAACGATAATTTATTCTTCATTATCTTAGTCATAATATTTCTTACTGGGCTAGTTGAGCTCACCCTTTCTTTCACTGTTCTCTTCAGGAAATGAGAACATAGCCGGGACTAGTCGGGGAATGGAGTGACGGTCCAGATGATAGTATTAGTAGTCCTCAATATTTTGTAAAATAATGTGACAATAAATGTAATGAGGACTCTTTTTGAGTTTGTATAATCTCTAGTAGATAATAATTGTATTCAAACTCACAGCATATGTTTTGTCGTATTGTACACGACTGCTGTATTATTAGGTTGTATTTGAATTTTGTACCATGTATCTGGCGACCCAAGATGGGTGTTGTGTACCTAATTTTGGGGGCGTCACATTTGTGATGACTTTTATTTGCAATTACAAAAAGAAGGTATTTTGTGATGGAATTTTCAAGCCGTCACAAAATAATAAAATATATGATCGCTCATAGTGATGACTAATTTTACCATCATTATAGAGTATTTGTGACTACCATTTCAATCATCAAATCTTATGTGGAAGTAATTTTGTTTAGTAAGTCAACTCACATATATTTCCTTTTATATTTTGTTTTAAAATTATAATCATAATCTGGACTTTGGTGTAGTGGTAATACTCGTTATTTAGTTTACAAATGGGAGAGGGTTCGAATCCTAGCTACAAGTATCATTTGATACAATTAATATAGATATAATTAATATAGTGAAATAAATTATACGTAAATAGAGATTCACGTTCTTACATTTGATCCCTAAAATCATCACATAAAACCTTTCATGATGGGCGTATACAAGACGGCCATTGTGATGCTTAAAGTCATCACGTAAACCTTTCGTGATGGTTTTCCTATTTTTTGTGATGGATTTTGGCTATCACAAATGACCATTTTTTTAGTAGTGATGCAAGTTGTCTAGGTAGAATGAAAGCATCCTTACGTGTCTTCATGTTCCTTGCTTCCCAAATCTTGTACAAGGATGTAGCCAGTGAGAGAGGATGTTTTTGGATAACTTGTTCCCTTGAAACTAAACGATTGAGTTAATGAGGCCAGCCTAGTCCATTGGCATGTTGTGCCAATTTCTCAATCTGAGGGATGCTTGTAGAATAGTGTTTGAGTGTGGACATAGAAAAAATAAATAGTCAAATGTTTCATTTTGATGTTGGCATATAGGACATAAAGCATACACATTTGTTATGTATCACATTGTAATGTCATTAGTCGGAAGTCTTCTAAGCAAAGCAAGCCACGAGATGAAAGAAAACCTAGGAAAATATAGTTTATGCCAAAGAATGCAGTACCAATTAACCTGGGGGTTTATGAGAGTGAATGCAGTCCCAAATAGTGGAAGCATTAATGTTTGAGATGCTCAATTAGTTCCAAGTAATAGAATCATCAATGTTGGGAAGGATTGGAATAGCTTCAAGTCTTCTTTGAAGTAGGACCATCTCATGGTGGCGACTGTGAGGGAGAGCCCATTGCATATTATGAATTTCATTGCTAACAAAGGTTGTGCGAGAAAGCCTAAAAGTAGATAGTAAGGTGGGGCTTGGATTGATCGACTCCCCCTGCAACCAAGAGTCATACCAGAATGATGTGTGATTTCCTCGACCAATATGATAATTTATGTATTGCAAAGCAGTGGGACGTAATTTAAGGACTTGCTTACATATCCAGGAGAAGTCGCAATGTATGGGAATTTGACAAAAAAATTTACTCTTGACCACAAAAACTTTGATCCAGTTAGCCAAATACGATGATGGTTAGAATTTGATGATGTTAATAAGATGAGTCATGATGAGAGCTTTGTTCCATTCCAAAATATTTTTGATACTAAGTCCACTTTCATTAACTAGAAGGAAGATATTGTGCCAGGCTATTTCTGCACCATACTTAGCAAAGGATGGACCCTTCCAAAGAAATCTGCTAAGGATAGAATGGATGGATTTGCTGATAGTTTTTGGAAGTATAAAGTGCCTGCTCCAATATGATTCAATCGAGAATAGTACAGATTTTATAAGTTGAAGCCTTCCCGAATAAGCAAGAGCAATTGATGCCCAAGAAAATGTTCTCTGAGTGATTCTGTTGATTAGAGGAATGCAGTCTCGACAAGATAACTTTGATGATATGAGAGGACCTCCAAGGAATTTGATGGGGAGAGTACTAGCCGAGAAACCAAGAATAGACATGATTTCTTGAGCAGTAGCCGGTGCAACATTGGCAAGGAAGCATTGACTTTTATGCATATTAAGTATGAGTCTAGAGTATAAGGAGAAGAAGTTTATACAAGATTCAATGATATTCACGGACTCAGTACCATGACAAAAAATGAGAATATCATTTGCAAAGAGGAGGTGGGTATGTGAGACTCCGAATTTTATGAAATGAAAGTATTTAATTTTTTTATAATTATTCTATTTGATAAATAGTTAAATTGATAAGTATTCAACATTTAATTGGTCATTGTAAATCACACAGTTACTTTATTGTTCCTTCAAAGTCCTACTACCCTTTACTTCCAAATTCAAATGTTTGAAGCGTGCAGGAAGTTGGAGAGGACCAGATTGACTTTGTATAGTATTACATGGAATTGCTTGCACAACGTATTAGATTTAGGGCGGGAGGGATTATCTGTAGCTTTGGATAAAAATTGGTCAGCTCTTCAATAAAGTTGCTAGCCTATTAAACTAGTTGTTTGGAGACATGACATCTCATAATCTCATAATCATATTCACAAGATTAGATTTCTTAACAAGGAGTAATTGAATTCCTTATATAAGAAGAAATGATACAAGTCCTCTACAAATAATCATTACTATTTATATAATCATCAAAATACTATATACTATAATTCTACATCATTTGAGATCAGTTTAATACTAACATTACTATTTAAGTATTGTGACCCCAAGGAAGGTCGCATTAATTAATTACAGGTATCCATAGTGTAGTACTCCCTCCGTTCGTTAATTTAAGTCGTTTTAGAGAAATATTTTTGTTACTTAATATAAGTCGTTCGAGAATTTCAAGTAAGCATTAATTGCTTAGTTTTCAATATTACCCCAAGTATTAAATGTAACTTTGATTCTCTCACTATTTTTTGTCCAATAAATAACAATCTCTTCTTTCAATAAAAGGGCAATATAGACAATTGATATTATAGTTAATGTTATACAATCATTATCTTAATACTTGTGCACAACCCTAAAACGACCTATATTAAGGAACGTAGGGAGTATTTCTCAACCAAAAAAGATATTGGAAAACAAAAAAAAATTGAAAACTCGACTATTCTCAAATGGGAATTGCTATTTTAACCAATTTTTTTTTAATATTTCTATAAAGTTATAATAATAAGTGAATCCCACTTTTATATAAAAAAATTATTATTTTTTATTTATGAAAATAGTAACCAGCTCTCCAAATAAACAGTGTACACAATTGCCTCTTAGCAGGGGAAAAGGATATAAACGAAATTAATGGAGTTTTTATGGCTTTTTAATTGTCGACTACGTAAATATAAGTATTACTTATAATTTTTTGATGTTTAATGATAAAATTAGACTGAATTATAATTTACAAAATTTTTAATACATAAAATTAATATAAAATAAGAATAGTAGAAAGTAAAAATTATAAGCGGGTGTATTTATCATACAATCACTCCAAACAAATTATCACCAATAATCTAAAAACTATAAACTTATATATATCTTTTTCCATAAATTTTATCTCAAGCGTTTACTTCCCTTCTCGCCAAAGTTTCGCACTTCTTTTTCGATAGCCTGGTCGCGTTTCCGCCTGCTACTGGTAAGACAAGATTCTCCTTTTCTCTGCACATATATATACGCATACATATACAGAAAAGACATCCTCATTTTGTTATTCTGATACCTATATAAGCTTATGTGTTTCGATCTGAAACCTTTACTAATATTTTGAAGTATTTTTTTTTTGTTTAATGATCTGGTTTCTGTTAAGTCTGGCCTTGTTGAAGATCAGGACTCTCTAATGGTGGTTTGATGGACATATAAATTTAAGTTTATGTTGTACAATTAGTGAGCTTTGGTTACATATCTTTGCTTTATTCGCGTCAATGTATTGGTACTGTGTTCCTAATTGGTGAATTACCGGTGATTGGCAATATACTCATCCCTTTTGGTTTATTTTGTGATTTTGATTCGGTATAGGAGGGTTTGTCTCTCCTTTTAAGGAATCTCTTTCCTGTTAACTAAATCTTGTAATATAATTGATTCGGTATATGTTGTATTCTACTTCTCAATGAAAGTCGACAATAAAAAGTAGGAAGATTTATCTAGCTCCCCTGTAATGGGTGGTTCCGCGTTGGAAAAACTTCAACTCATTTTCTTGAAGCTCATCCTCTATTTATTCATCATAAGTCACCCGCCTGTCCCCAAATTAACGAGGCTAATAGGGAAATCCCATTTTTTGGGCCTTTATACAACAAATAGTGCGGGTAGATATACATGTATTGCAAAAAAATGTTTTAAATGAGTTTTTGTTGCTATTACCTCGGCATGTGCAAGACGAAGAAGTAAAACTGTTTCACTTAATATGTGCATTAAGCAAGACTGAGTCATAACTTGTGCTTCTTTTGTTCATATAAGTATGCCTAACTTGTCAAGCACAATTATAAGCGATTATCTTATTTTCTGGTAACATCACAGCTCACAGGACTGCTGATCTCATTTATGCAGCCAGACTCGTCCGCATGGAGATTTACAACTGCTGTTTCCCTATAACTAGATCTTTGTATTCTGTAATTTCCTTTTGATACTGGCCTGATGAGTAAATGATGTATTTAGTGAATATCCAATATTTAATAAAACAAATAACAAAGAGACTAAATATATTTTCATAAAAAATAAGTTCTCTACCTAAATTCTTAGCAGGAAGTATTTTTATTGACGGATGAAAAGGAAATACTATTTTAATGAGCTGAAGTTGCTGTTGGATAAATTTTAGGAATACAAGTGAACAGGGCTGTTCGCGAGCTTGGTTTGGCTCAGTTGTGTTCGAGCTCGTACTACCCATTTTTTGTTTTATTTCATTATTTGAGATCGATTCAATTAAGCCCGGCTTGAGACTAGCTCACTTATGCCTGACTTGAGACTAGCTCGTACTTATACCGTGTAAGTAGTTATGATTTAATAACATCTGCAGTTTGAGCAGTGCTCTTATACTTTCTTAGTTATAATAGTTAATTTGATTTGTCGATATGTCAAACTAACTACCAGCTTTGGAATTGAATTTCATTTTTGATTTACATAATCTGAAATTGTGCAAGACATGGTTAGTCCTAACTAAAGCCTTTTTAGCAGTTTGTTTTTTACTGCCTTGATATCTCATTTCATGTTTCTCTTCAGTCATCCACTATTAATCATTTGATGTTGTTTTATCTGTAATTTGTCCCGATATGGTTTTGAGATTGCTACAAACTTTATACCATTTGTGCATCTACTCATCTATATGCATAATACGTGATTTCCATGTTGGACAAGTCATCATTAATTATATCCCATTCTCATTTATACATTACTGAAACAAATTATTATTTTTTTAATTTAAAATTTTAACCCACCACGGGAGATGCTCAAAAGTCAAAACAGTAGAATTTTAATAAATTTGTAAGAGCTTTTAAGAAACGTTTTTGGCTGTATACTGTTGGAACCTCAATGTACTTTTTATTACTGTAGCATAGGCCTTCCCTGGTTTAAAGAGAAGCATGAGAAGACACCCTATTTTTAACCAGTTATATTATTGCATATGTTTGCATTGAATGGCACTAATCATTAAAGTTTGGTATGTTTACACTTTTCTGGCAGGTTTGTAAAAGTAGACAAAAATCCAGAAAATCTGTTTGTGGTTTTCTTAACTTATAATTCACATTAACCAAGAGTATCCAGAAAGTAAAGAGGACTTTCATTGCCTCAGGAATGACATAGGCTGAGAATTTTCTGTAGAACTTGTTCAGTACAAATTCTATTTTTGCAGAACGTTAGTAGGTATGTGTGAGGCTGTGACACAGGCTATGCACCATCTCGAGGGAGCCACACAAAGATAAGTAGTAGAAAATTGTCGTCGTAAAAATTCTGCTTTAAAAAAAATTATTGACCAGTGATACAACATCAAGGAAGTTATTGGCTCACCCACTAGCACAAGGGCACAAAAGACTAAAAGTCCTTTCACATCCCAATGGGAAGGAAACAATGAAAGTTCTTATCCTTTTACACCTCAAAGGATATGCAAGCACAATATAGAAGTGTAAATCTCACTGTTGTAACCATTGAGATCTGATAACAATTCGAGAAGCTAAGCAACACAGAAGAACGTCTATTACTTGCATAAGCTTTTGGTTTTTGGTTTGGGTATCATTATCATTTAACCTTATCTATTTTCTTACTACCAAATAGCATGTGAAGGGCTATTTTTCATTGTACTGTAAAACAGATGAAGAAGATATATGATAATTCATAAGCTAAGTGTCTGACTGTAGTTAGCAAAGTCTAGGAAGAATTTAAGTTGTATACTATACCTGTGTAGTTGTGTTAAAATGGACTGACATCCACGGGGAAGGGAAAAGTATAGAAGGATGGGGTTCCAAACAAGAAAATAATGGATGACCTGTTGAAACATAGCTATAGCCTTGAGCATTATGTTTGTTTGATTGATCAAGATGAAATGTTTGTGTGGTCTTCAGAAACATGCTCATTATGGGAATGCAGTTTATAATTTCTATTAAAACCAATGGGGAAACTTAATATGTGTTTATGTGTCTCGAATTCTAGTATGAGATCTGACATTTTGACTCCCAGTTGAAAAGAAAGATGAGGTTTAGAGGTGGGTTTAGGGTTCCAAACTTCGGAAAAGGTGGTGCAGGGGTTTCACCCTTGCGGTATGGACATGTTATGTTTGTAGTCCAACTACATGTATGTTATTAGTATTAGGGTTTCTGTATTCCTTTCTTTCACAGTTTTAGCTTCCTTCAGAGAGAGAAACGGTTTGGGTGTATTCAGGTTTTGTGGTGTGAGTTTTCTCTTCACAGATTGTATTCACATTTTGATATAGTGATATCCTGCCATTTTTTTCCCCGATTTGGGTTTTTCACTTAAATCTTGTGTTCTTGTCTTTAATTTGTCGTTTATCTCAGTATTTGGCGATAGTTTGTTGTGAAAATATGCATAACAAATAGGGGATCTTGGTTGGGCTCCCCTTCTGTCGCGCATGTCTAGATTGAGATCTTAAGTAGCTTGGCATTCCATTTTGTGTTTCAGAATCTTGAAACTTAACTCCCCGGATTTGGATCTAGTTTTTAGTTATCTTTCATAAGCTTTCTTTCGCAGATTGATTAATACCAAGGAACTTAGTTACTCTTGGTTTTCTTTACAATTCTCCGTGACGCTTTATAAGTACTGGCACCAACATGTACTTTTGATTTCATAGTTCATTCATTTCTGCCCACTATGTTGAGGCCGTGTTCTTAATAAAGTTGAATGTTAGTATGCTTTCTTAAATGTATGTCATATTTTTGATTTTATAGGTATTCGTAGCTGCCCACTATATTGAGAATTTGAGATCATGTTCATAATAAAGTCCAATCTTAGTATGTAATATGTTTGATATCCCCTTTGTTGTAAATGAGAATTTGGTCCTTAACTGCATGATGATGAAAGTTTGTGGATCAACTGGTTACTTGTGGGACTATATCATTTCATTTGTTTCTTGTAGGTGGGTGGCCTTTGCTGAAGTCGGCTAGTAAAGCCAAGAAGCATAAGCCATTGGGAATATGGAGTTGAATACCATTAAAGATGCATTTGATCGTGTTGGAAAGAAGCAAAAAATGTCCTCTTCTAAATCTCAAGAAGTGATTGAACAAATGAGCCAAGAGATCGAACAGGCATTATCAAGAATGCAGTCAGTCAATGATAGCATGACCCAACCTGATCACAAGTCGATCCTTGCTGACCTAAAATTGAAGTTGAAAGAGATTGTCCCACTCAGTCAGCTGGAAGGCACACAGAAGGAATTAAATGTTGCTCTGAGCAAATACACAAAGCTCCTTGAGAAATCCCTCAATCCTGATATATCGAAAGCATACAGAAACGTTGATTTTGATATTCGCACAGTCAACCAGATAATTGCTAGCCACTTTTATAGGGAGGGCCTATTTGATATTGGGGATTGCTTCACTGACGAAGCGCGGGAACCGGAATATGCTGATAAGAAATCTCCTTTTCTTGAAATGTATAAGATACTTGAAGCAATGAGATCTCGAGACCTAGAGCCAGCGTTAAACTGGGCTGCAAGCAACCGTGAAAAACTTATTGAAAACAGATCAGACATTGAGCTGAAGCTTCATTGCTTGCAGTTTATGGAAATTCTGCAGAAGAGAGGTAGAGATGAAGCTCTAAAGTATGCCAGAACGTTTCTCACGCCGTTTGCTGCCGTTCATATGGCTGAAATCCAAAAGCTCATGGCATGTTTACTTTGGGCTGGAAGGCTTGATTCCTCCCCATACTCTGAATTATTATCACCAACCCATTGGGAGAAATTGGCAGAGGAGCTGACCCGGCAGTTTTGCAACCTTCTCGGGCAATCCTCTGAGAGCCCTCTGGGTGTTACTATTGCAGCTGGAGTTCAAGGTTTGCCAACTCTTCTGAAGCTGAGGAATGTGATGATAGGGAAGAAGCAGGAATGGCAGTCTATGAGGCATTTACCTGTGCCAGTGGATTTAGGCAGGGAGCTTCAATTTCATTCCATCTTTGTATGTCCAGTAAGCCGGGACCAGGCCAGCGAAGAAAACCCACCTATGTTGTTGTCATGTGGGCATGTGCTCTGCAAACAGTCTATCACAAAGTTGTCAAAGAACAACAGCACTCGACGTTTCAAGTGCCCTTACTGCCCGTCTGAGGTTGAAGTAGCTCAGTGTAGGCAACTGTATTTCTGATGTATATACTGGCATGTACACTGTATTTGTCGAAGACTCTTAAGTTCCCTCCCTCTCCCTCACAACTTTAATTATGTCATGTAGTGTTATGCATGCAAAGTTGGTATGTTGTGTAGTCTTTGATGTAAATAGAAATGCTTTGCACATCCTCTGTAATGGAAAATGTCAAAGCTGTTTGTACAAAATTATTGACATTGTGGACTCTAATGCGTAGAGCGAGCTGGAGTAGTCTTGTCTCGCTAATATTAACATTAGCCTTGCATTTATTTGCTGCTGGAATAGTGTTTGATGGGTTTCTTCTGTGCATCCATTTCTTGTTGTTCGAAAGAATAAAGATGTTGGGTAGGTGGAAATGGTTATATTTATTTGGTTTATGGATATGTTATGCTGATTTTGAATGGAAGTGACCCTCCTTGCCTTGGGATTAGATTTTGTCATAAGCAAAATAGGCTTTAGTAATTCAAATTGTATTCATTCGTAGTTGGTCGTTGGTAATACCATCCAGGAAACATTTGAATATATATATATATATATATAGGCCACGGATCCAGTCCGGTCTCCCGGACTGGACTTAAAATACGGACCCCAAAATTTTTTTTTTTTTTTGCTTTTTTTTTTTTGAAACAACTAAAAAAAAAAAAAAAAAAATTTATGGAACTGAAATTTTTCCATAATAAAGTGTTTTGGGCGTGTTTTTAACACCTACCCCAACCAATGTATGTACAGTCTGCCCAGACTGTACAGAAATATTTCGTTATAGGCATCCAAATCACGCCCAAAACACTGTATTATGGAAAAATTTCAGTTCCATAAATTTTTTTTTTTTTTTTTTTAGTTGTTTCAAAAAAAAAAAGCAAAAAAAAAAAAAAAAAAAAAAAAGGTCCGGATTTTATAAAATCCGGGAGTCCGGACCTGATCCGGACTCTATATATATAAATATATATATATATATGATATGAGATTAATTAAACAGCAAGAGTTGGAGAATCATTCATTTTTCTATCCAAAGGTCCATTGTTCTTTGGATAAAATATAAGTATTATATTTAATTGCATCCTGAAATAATACAGAAGGAAATGATGAGCAGCTACGTAAAGTATACATATTTTCCCATTGCAACAAATTCCAACTAAAGTAGTTTCTCCTACCAATCTGAAACTCTGACTTGATTACAAGAATGATTAGAGTAGGGATGGGCACCCACTCATATACCAGAAATTCTTGTAGCATCTTCTCAATCTCAATGAGCATTTGGGTTCAATAATAACTCCCGCCCGCAGCACCACTCTCTTCTAAAATATTATGTGTGATAGTAGACTTATTTTGAGAGCAGATCCTCTATTCTCAAATTCTCTGTCCTCCTTGTGTCCTTCCACTTAAATTTTGACACATATTCTTTTATTTAATTTTAGAATTAATTAGTATTAAATAAAAGATTAGGTGTCAAAATTTAAGTGGAGGGACACAAATATGCATGTGTGCATTATTTTATTTAATTATTTTAACAATAAATAATGTAGTAGTAGAATGTAACGGTCTCATCTAATTCATCAAGGAAAAAACCATTGTCTTCCTTTTCTTGTAATGCTTGTCCTCCTAATTAATCCCAAGACATTCATTATGGTGTCCAACATGCCAGCTACACCCATCTTTTGACTTTAGGAAAACAAAGCCATTTTTTGATTTCATCGACATGGTAAAGTAAACTATTAGTAGTAATTAAAAGAAAAAGGAGCCGTTCATTTCCATGAGTATATGCATTCATATGCTCCTAATTCATTCCAACATAATCATATCACACCCAAAACTAGCAAACAAAAGAAGAAAAAAAATAATACTATTGAATTATATAAATATATATATACTAGCTGGGTCCCGTGCCTCCGGCACTGTATGGACAATATAATTTATTTTAAACTTTGAACGACCAAAATAATTTATTGAGTGAGCGAGAAATTTAAAGTCGTTTGTATTTTATTAAATTATTATTAGATTATTAGAAAGATAGATGTATTTTATTATATAGATGTATGAACGGTGGGATTTATCTCAAACTTTGGATGGCCCAGATGATTTATTGAGTGAGCGGGAAATTCAAAATTATTTATATTTTATTAGATATATATATATATATATATATATATATATAGGGCCAGGATCAGGTAAGGACTCCCTTACTTTGTTAAAATGCGGACTTTTTTTTTGATTTTTTTTGGTTTTTTTTTAATAACTAAAAAAAAGTTTAATATTTTATGGAACTGAAATTTTTTCATAATACAGTGTTTTGGATGTGATTTGGGTACGTATAACAAAAATATGTATGTACAGTCTGGGCAGACTGTACCACCACTTTTTGGTATAGGTATTCAAAACACGTCCAAAACATTATATTATGGAAAAATATCAGTTCCATAAATATTAAATATTTTTTTTAGTTGTTTAAAAAAAACAAAAAAAAATCAAAAAAAAAAGTCCGCATTTTAACAAAATAAAGAAACCCTCACCTGATCCGTTCTATATATATATATAAACAACAGAGAGAGACTAATATTTAATAGATACCTTCCCCCAAGGCCCAAGCCCCAAACCATCCACCATTCACATTTCTCAACTTTCTTTATTCATAAATAAATAAAATCCATTTTTCATTCTAATCATTCTATTTAATGGACTCTTTTAACTAGTACTAATTTACTACTATATATATATAAATATAACAAAATATAGGACGACTAAATTAAAAAAAAAAAAACTAGAGAGCACTCCACGCCAATCAATCGCCTACTGTGGGGTTTTTCTCCGACTCTGTTTCACTCTGCAGAAAGGCCGGAGACGTCGGGTACCGCTTGTCGCTATTATACTCCTTGGTCCCACTTTCTCACTCTTCTCTCTACTTTTTTTTTAAAAAAAATTTATTTTAAATTTTCTTGATCAAATTTTTTTTTGTCTTATATGATCCTAAAATCTGGCGTCTTCAAAGCCGTGCAAGTCGCTTACTCTGTTCAACGACTTCCTCATAATCGCCACTTTAGCCAATCTCTCTGCGGCTCTCCAAGCTGATGTGGGCGTAAGCGGCTCACCCTTCTCATCCACGAAAGCAATTTCCCTTCGCGGAACTAAAGTTGCCGCAGGTTGTTGATTCTGACTCTGACGCCTCCCATGCAACTCCGATAACTCGGCTTCCAAGCCGTTAACAAACTCTTCTGTGGAAGCCAAGCTCGACTGCAACAGCAAAGCCCTAGCTGATGACAGCATGTGGTGTGCGCCGGTTAAGTCGCTCCGCTCGACTAATCTTCGTGACTCGGCTAAGGCTCGGGTAGTGAGGAAGAGATTTCTCAACCGTTGGATGCTTGGGGCAGATGATCTGACGGCTTGTGGGCGTGGAACCAGGAGAGCCTGCTCCTTATCCTGTATTATCATTTGAGTTGACGGGTCTCTGTAACTACATCGGACGGACAGTACATGGTGGGCCCCGTTTGCAGATAATGGAACTTTCAGTTCAACCATTAATTCTCTCTCTTCCTCTGCGTACAAGTTACCAACCTCTGCTGAATCCGACCCGAGAGCGGCGGCCCGGAATGTGTATGAATAGACCGCTGTTATCTCTGCCGGAGCTGAACCGGAAACGAACCCTAGCTGAAGCCTGAGATCCTGAACCACTATGCTGAGTAAATCTCCCACACATTTGACAAAGGCATCTTCAGTTGGCGCGTGTCCACACATTCCTGCATGATTGAATCCAATTGAGTGCACTGGAATATCCTGGTGGGCGTGTCGAGTGGAGGACACGAATGATGATTGCCGCCGTTGGTTGGCGGATGATCGATCGTCGTTTCTGTCGGATAAGAGCATAATGCTACCAGCCGGATTTTTTTCCCGTCGATCTTCTAGAACCTTTGCTGCTTTTTTCAGCGCGTCGCTCGCACTAGAAGTTCCTTCCAACACAGTCAGCGCATCTATAATTCGACGCGCCGATCGCCGGCCGTTTGTAGTCATTCTCCTCAACGGCAACAACCGCTTCGAGGTGGCGGAAAACGCCACAATGGAGAAGCGATCGGCAGAGGATAGTGAAGAAACAACCAATCTCATCGCGCGCTTCATCATCTGCATCTTCTCGCTGTTCATGCTTCCGCTCACATCAAGAACTGTAACCAAATCGATAGGAGCTCTACGCGACGTCTTCTCCGGCGCCGGAGGAGCTTTTACCTTCAAAATTATTGCATAGGTCTCATAACTCCGACCAATAGACACCACAGCCGCCTCCGGCAACAACCTCACTTCAACATTTTTGGAGTCCATTCCAATTGGACTAGTACTCGCATTTACGAAAAAGCCTTGGAACTCTCCTCCTCCGATTTCGCCGTCTTCATGTACGTTTTCATCGGATTCTGGAATGGGATTGAACCGAGCTGCAGAAGTAGGAGACATCAAAGGTTCATCATCGTTATAAACCTTCAAATCAGACCTAAAATAATGTTTCCTTTCATTGTTATTAGCTTTAATATTGACATCTATGCTTGCAGCAATCTCCCTCATCTTTTGATCAACTAAAGAAGAAGATTTCTGATTGTGAATGGACAAAAGAGGCATTTCTTTCCAAATTGAGCTACAAACAGGGCACTCCATCTGGCTTTGCTTCATCACGTGGGAGGCAATGCAGGGGAAATGAAAGGTGTGAGAGCACTCCGCCGTGAAAATGGCCATTCCCTGCCCCGTCTTCACACTCTGTAAACATATTCCACATCGACTCTGCTAACATAAAAAGAAGCAAAAGAAAAAGTTGAATAAAGTGAATACTGTAAACTTTTTATGCATAATAACAAAATTCTACGAGGAGAGCAGACAAGACAAGAAGATTCTTACCTTGGAAAGGCGTAGGCTGGATTTGAGGAATGATAAAGTTGATGGTGAGTGAGGAGATGAAGGATTAGAGGAGCGATGGAAAAATTTAGGGCTGTTCTTAACCGTCGTCTTACATTGGAGCTTAGGGGTATCAGGCAGTGATGGTGCCGGAACGGTTGGCGTAGGTGTAGGTGTGGTTGGATAACGGGTGGATACAGGCGGAGTGTGCAAGCGAGGTGTGGAAGGATTGAAGAAGAATCCGCCAAATTTGCTAGTTAATTTTGGACTGGGATTGGTGGTATTGGTGTTTTGGTGGTGGTGTTGTTCTTGATTCTCTTTGATAACGAGAGGCTCTGGATCGCGAGGAATTGATGTACAAAACGCTCTACGCCATCCCAAAACCATTGTTTGAAAATCTGCAAGTAGTTTAGTATAAAAATTTCTGTAGGGATAAATATGATATATGATGGAGAAGAAGATAGCTACTCCCTCCGTCCCAAATTAACTGCTCAATTTTGACTTTTTTAAGTCAAATTGACTATTTTTAGAATTAATAATTAAGCATATATAAATATATTTCTAAAATTATAAAAATTAGGATTAGTAATAAATTGTATATACTTTCTTTTGGTTATAATCTCTTCACCTATATTTTAGCAAAAATAGTAAAAAGATTAGTTTTAAAAATGGTCAATTTGACTTTAAAAAGTCAAAACTGAGTAATTAATTTGGGACGGAGGGAGTATTTGTTTTATTTTAATATTATACTCTATACTAGTATACCATAGTACTACTAGTACTATACTTGTTAGTATCTCTTGTAACAACCCGGATCAAATCTCCCAAAAGGTCATGACTTGAAGGTACTATTGTAGTTACTACTCTTGGGTCATCTAGGCCCAAAAGGTCATGACTTGAAGGTACTATTGGTAGTTACTTAATTCCTTATATGCACACAAATTTTTCCCCTATCTTTCGATGTGGGACTGGGGTGTTACATCTCTCCTCCTCTATGTTTCTTTCTTTATACTTGTGTCAATAGACACCACCATTCTCTCAATCTATCTCTATCTATGAAGTTGAAGAAAAAGGAAATATTTTTATTTATTTATTTATTTATATTTATAAAATAGGGGTGGGCAATGGTTTTCACCGGCAAGTGGAGGTTTTTTAAGATTTAACGTGCCATACCAAGTCAACTGGTGGGTGGCTTTCTTTACCCTCCTCATCTTATCTTCTGTCCATTTCCATTTCCATTTCCATGGGAAGGAATACAGGGGTAACCGACCAATGATCTTTGTCCTTTGCAACGAGATCTGTTGTAACTGACCATAAAATGGGCAGGGCACCCTAAGATTTACCAATCCTTCAAATTGGAAAACACAACACAACTGGTAATGGTAATGGTAATGGTAATGGTAATGGAAATGCGTAGGAGGGGGAGGGGTGAGATCTCATAATGGCTGTTAACGCCAAGATCTTTCTTCACGTCCCAATCACGAAAGACGTCCTGATCCTGCACAGTAAACACGACAACACCACAAGCTTGACGGCCGGACCGCCGGGGGATAGCTCAGGCGTGAGAGTAAGTATGTCTGTTCACCAGGTTAACTCAAGAGGGAAAAGTCTAGTGCAATGTGTGTATGAATTGTGTTAATCTATGGTCGTGTGTGTGTAATACATACCTCTCTCATGAAGACTTACTCGGTGGGAAATGATATCTTTGCCTGGAATATTGTGCCACCTACTACCATCTGACATATCCCCATGATCTGATGGGTTCTGCCGGCTGCATGAAACCTGTACATTGCTTTTTGCTGCTGTTCACATCGCCGGCCGGCTATAATCCCATCCACATTAATGTATGGCAGGTATCTTGGTCAACTGTCATACTATATCATCATTACAAGTCAAAGTAATAGATATTAAATGATCCAATGGGTTGACCCATTGACCCAGCCCGGTTTCTATAGGATTTAATGAAGTCGATAAAATGATTGGGCCCAATGAGCCCAATGACTTAATTAATAAGTGAACCCAATGTACCCGGCCCAATATAGGAGAAATATCATGCCCCAACATTGCCCCCCAGTCTTTTATTAAACAAGATGTTTAATGAAAGAGTATAAATGGCATCGATTCAGGACAAAAGGATTTATAATAAGACCAATAAAGGCCCAAAATACGGCTTACCGAAGCCCCTCTGGTGAACATCAAATAGCAACGTAAAGGATTCATCTTCGCCGACCTCTACAGAAGTACCAACTGAATCGCCTCTAACTACCGAAGCTCAAGCCATAGAATGAAATATCGGTTCGGTAATAGCGTGCGTCCGTGGTACCGATGATCATCGTAAGGAGATAGTTCCATCATGGACATCGCTGCCCATTATTTCGAACTAATTGACCAATAATGGTCATTTGCAAGCAAACACTATCTTCGGGTGCCTCTGTTCCAAATATAAAGAAACCGAAAAGGATACCGAAGAGGATGCCGAAGTGAATACCAAAGAGGAGTCCGAAAAGAAATCCGAAGAGAATACCGACTGAAGGGATAACGCCATCCGGAAGTCTGTGTTGGCGAAAGAAAGAATCAATCTTGATATTTCTCTCTTCAATAATGAATGCCTTCGGAAAGATATCGACAAGATCGAAGAAGAACTAAAATCGACCAAGGTCACTCATCGGGTCGTCACTGATATAAATGTCAATCTGTCAAGCTAAAGATCAAAGCGTCTGACACATCGTCAGAAGCTCGAAGAAGAGCTCAAAAGAGCTTCGGGCCCTTAAGAATTTGAGTCCGCCACTGACCGAAGATCTTTATAAGAAATCCAAGTAGCATATAGAAAATCCGCCGATCTGGGTGATAAGATCGACCAGATGCAACACTGTAGTAGATGAAATCTGCTGAAGTAAAGGCAAGAAAAGGCTCGGGCCAAGGTAGATCCATATCTTTTAGACTCTTCAGATGGTGACGATGACAAGGAAGAAGCCTGAAGATGACCTCTCCTTATCCTTAGCTGTAGAACTTTCTGTAAAAATTCTAATTCTTATGTGAACAGTTAATATTTAATGAAATATCAACATCATGCCTCATTATTTCTTGTCAATAATGGATCATCAATCAACTTGAAAACTGTGCAAGTGCCTCTTATCTTAAACCGTTAGTCAATAATTAAGCAAATTATATAACAGTTAAGAACAATGATAATATAATCCGAACTCAACACTTGAACAAAATAAAGTAATACATACTTATCGTTACCGAAGTGTGAGACAGATAGTGAATAGATTGAATTCGGCTGATCCTCTTTGCACCATCAAGATCTTGTTTACCACTCGGGGTAACACAAGTATATAAGGACATTTGTTTACCACTCGGGGTGAAACAATTATATAAGGGCCAAGATATAAAGATCAAGATATAAGGACCTTTGTCTACCACTCGGGGTCTGACAAAATCTAAGGATGACACTTGCCTACCACGAAGGGCCTGACAAGGTCTAAGGGTCGACAATTGCCTACCACGCAGGGCCTGACAACGTCTTAAGGATGACACTTGCCTACCACGAAGGGCCTGACAAGGTCTAAGGGACCACCTGCCGAAGAGGCTACCATCGAATGGTCAGCTAGTCCTCCCGAACCTCCTATCAAAACCAAAGGATAACATTCGCCTACCACGAAGGGCCTGACGAAGTCTAAGTGGCGACAATTGCCTACCACGAAGGGCCTGACAATGCCAAAGTGACGACAATTGCCTACCCCGAAAGGCCTGACAATGCCAAAGGTGACGACAATTGCCTACCCCGAAAGGCCTGACAATGCCAAAGGTGACCACCTGCCAATAAGGCTACCATCGAATGGCCAGCTAGTCCACCCGAACCTCCTAACACCGATGACGTTTGCCTACCACGAAGGGCCTGACAAACTCATAAGGACCACCTGCCGAAGAGGCTACCATCAAATGGTCAGCGAGTCCTCCCGAACCTCCAAACACCGAGGTGGCATTTGTTGTGCCTGTCAGACTATGGATGAGCTACCGAAGTCCCTCATGAATGTTTTACACTTCGATCCCATGAGCTGGCGTCTGTTAACCTGATCCCTAGGCAATGGACCCAGTACGACTACCCCCCAGACAGCAAGAGGTATAGGAGATAAAATCGAATATAGCCTTTTGGTGACTGATGTGGGATCGAATCATTTGGCTGACAAATATCCACATGAACCCTCCGAACAACATTTGAAACTTCGTACGGCACCCGAAATTCCTCAATAGTGGGAGATGGGTCCAAAGTAGAATACCCGAAGTCTTTCTGTGCTGAATCCCCAGTTCTTTCAAGAATATCGCTGCCGAAGTGCTTTGTAGGTCAACAACTTCGGGCCAAATAATTGCCACAAATATCTCTGTGAACTTCCTGAAGAACACACTCTGCTTTGGATGGAACCAAACGTTTAAGCAATGATGAAGAAAAAGGTCCTTTGATAAAGATTCTCATTAATGAGAACAAAATTGACACTCTTGTACTTGGTCTTCTTTGCCAGCATCTGATCCAAAGAAATGACACCATCTGTAGTCAAAGTTATAAGCCTCTGTAGTGGTTAGCTTCGATAATGCATCGGCGGTGGAATTGTCATTGTGATCGATTCCTTAATAGCCTGCTAAACTGATGTCCGAAATAGAATATCCATCTGCATGCAATGTCCACGAGCTCTGCTTCTGCTGAAGTACTGCAACGGCTCTGTCGGACTCCTTATCTGGAGCTGCAACTTTAGATGGATTTCCCCGAAGACAAGTGTCCACTGGGCGGTGTGCCCTTAATGGATTCTCGGGAGTGTGATTTCTGGATCTACTTCGGTGAAACTTTTGTCATTGTGGTGAGGATACTCAAGGCAGAATGCCTTATTTGTATTCTGAGGTGCATGCTCCCTGGATCAGTTTCTTCATCTGCTGCGACCATAATCCCGAAGACCAATAGGGCGAAGTACCCTTCCTCGGTCAATCAATCAGGAAAATGGCTGTTGGGTCTTCGTCTACTCTGCTTCGACCATAATCCCGAAGACCAATAGGGGAAGTTTCTCGATCAATCAATCAGGAAAATGGCTGTTGGGTCTTCGTCTACTCTGCTACGACCATAATCCCGAAGACCAATAGGGCGGAATACCCTTCTCGATCAATCAATCAGGAAAATGGCTGTTGGGTCTTCGTCTACTCTGCTACGACCATAATCCCGAAGACCAATAGGGCGGGATACCTTTCTCGGTCAATCAATCAGGAAAATGGCTGTTGGGTCTTCGTCTACTCTGCTACGACCATAATCCCGAAGACCAATAGGGCGGAATACCCTTCTCGATCAATCAATCAGGAAAATGGCTGTTGGGTCTTCGTCTACTCTGCTACGACCATAATCCCGAAGACCAATAGGGCGGGATACCTTTCTCGGTCAATCAATCAGGAAAATGGCTGTTGGGTCTTCGTCTACTCTGCTACGACCATAATCCCGAAGACCAATAGGGCGGGATACCTTTCTCGATCAATCAATCAGGAAAATGGCTGTTGGGTCTTCGTCTACTCTGCAACGACCATAATCCCGAAGACCAATAGGGCGGGATACCTTTCTCGGTCAATCAATCAGGAAAATGGCTGTTGGGTCTTCGTCTACTCTGCTACTACCATAATCCCGAAGACCAATAGGGCGGGATACCTTTCTCGGTCAATCAATCAGGAAAATGGTTGTTGGGTCTGCTTCGATCCCGAGGAGGGCCTCGAGACATGTCTTTAAAGTGTAGACTTCTTTCTAACTTGATCAGTCTGTCAGTCTGACCATTTCGGTATAGGATTCTAAGCAATATGCCTTCTACCCTTTTCCGACCATGGCCAGGTCTTCTTCTCGGCAGCAAAAATCAATCTTCTTCTTGCATCATCCTGGGCTCTCGAACGAGAACCCTCAGAAACTTGCTTGGAAGCAATACCAGCATGAGCACTCTTTGAAGGACCCAATCAATCTTTGACAGAAACTCCTTTTGTAGACGAAGTCATAGCCATCAGGTATCCTTTAGAGGTAACTGTTCTACTCTTCTTCACCATGGATTCCGACGTAGAGCAGCTACAATTTGTGATTGAAAACTTCAAGAACACTAGAACACAGCCCTCCTTCTAGCGCCAATGTTAACGCCAAGATCTTTCTTCACGTCCCAATCACGAAAGACGTCCTGATCCTGCACAGTAAACACGACAACACCACAAGCTTGACGGCCGGACCGCCGGGGGATAGCTCAGGCGTGAGAGTAAGTATGTCTGTTCACCAGGTTAACTCAAGAGGGAAAAGTCTAGTGCAATGTGTGTATGAATTGTGTTAATCTATGGTCGTGTGTGTGTAATACATACCTCTCTCATGAAGACTTACTCGGTGGGAAATGATATCTTTGCCTGGAATATTGTGCCACCTACTACCATCTGACATATCCCCATGATCTGATGGGTTCTGCCGGCTGCATGAAACCTGTACATTGCTTTTTGCTGCTGTTCACATCGCCGGCCGGCTATAATCTCATCCACATTAATGTATGGCAGGTATCTTGGTCAACTGTCATACTATATCATCATTACAAGTCAAAGTAATAGATATTAAATGACCCAATGGGTTGACCCATTGACCCAGCCCGGTTTCTATAGGATTTAATGAAGTCGATAAAATGATTGGGCCCAATGAGCCCAATGACTTAATTAATAAATGAACCCAATATACCCGGCCCAATATAGGAGAAATATCATGCCCCAACAATGGCCAATATGGATTATCAATGATATTGACCGATAATTGGAGTACTCTTAATTACTCTATTATGTTCCTTCGTAGTAAATGTTAGTTAGTGGCCCATCCCAAATGTAGTAATTAATCTCCACTGTGCTACTCCACTATAAAAACGACACTTCCTTCAGTCTCCATACATACATACATACATACATACATACATACATGCATACATATGTGGTGGAGATTCCAACTAATTATTGTACGAGTACCTTCTCTAAATTTTGACTCGACTTTAAATTCAAGTTTGTTGGGGTTGGTTGGTTGCTTATTTGAAATTGATTTACCTTAAATGACTTCAAAAAATTTTTAAACCTACTACTCCTATAATAATAACGAACTTTTATTTAAACTAAAAAAACATTTAGGAATAATAATACTATGTGCATAAAAATTCTTTATTTATATTATTTGTGCACAACTTTTATAGTATATAAAGAAATTTCATACTCCATCCGTCCTATAGTTATAAGCTGATTTTTCATTTTCAGATGTCCCAATATATAGGCTACTTACTATTTATAAAATTTAGTTGGTTCATTATTTTATTTTTATGCCCTTATAATAAATATTCAACTATTATTCTTTTTTTGAAGAAACAACCTTTAATGTCATTATTTTTATCACCATATTTAATGTTGTTGTATTCTCAATAAAAGAATTCAACTTTTTAGGCTTTACTAGTTTAACATATTTCGTGTATAAAAGACAATTGTACCAACAATCAATGAAGTTAAGAGTTTTAATGTGATAAGTAAGTAGTAATTAATGTATTCATTAATTCTATATTAAGAGGTATATGTGGAAAATTTGTGTTAAAAATTAACTTAAACTGATTTTCTTAAACTATGTGCCAAAAGAAATCAGCCTATAACTATGGGGACGGAGGGAGTATTATTTATGTAAGACCCCATCTTATTATGAATAAAAAATTAAATTTTCTCTATTTATTATCTTGAAATAATAAGGAGTTAATTTGATATAATACTTTGGTTAAGGGTGAAATGTGCAAATTTTACAAAATAAGCAAGTGGTTATAAAATATTCATTTTTTTATCGGGGAATATTCGTTTGGTCGTGGAATATTCTTGTTGTCGGGGAATATTCGTACGACGACGCAGCCATTCGTGGGCCTCATAACAGAAAAACTGTCGGATGAAGAAAATGACAAGTTTGAGTTTTTATAAATAACGGCGTAGTTGTTACCGTTAGCACTGTTGGAATACACGGTGGTTAAAATATAGTAATACGCGTGGTTGCACAGTAGCACACAGTATTGCACAGTATTTTTAAATTATTGATTCTTACGTAAGAAGGCACTACTCAATAATTGTTACAGTAATTACTTTTTAACATTTTATCTTATTGATTCAATAATTGATGCGTTGATATTTTATATTATTATTTTTTCAGTAATTATCACTACATTGTATTTCTCATTATTAGATCAATAATTCATATTATTTGAATAATATTATTAGATAGCATTATTGACAATGTCCATAAAGTTCTGTCAAGGAGAGGTTAGGTCATCTAATTGCGCGCCAGTAAGGAGAAATTCTTATTGGAAAGCTCCCTCTTTCTTGGGAACGACCTGATTGTCATAATTGTGATTCTGTAATATTATTTGTAAATAATTAATTATTGATATATATGATAAGGAAACATTTATTTTATATAAATGATGGATTTATTTATTTTATGTGATTATAATTGAAGGAGGTAATGTTGAGGTGTTTTATCTGTATTTTTGTCGGAATGGAGGTATTAAAAATTAAGTCAATATTTTTACGTTATATTGCGTGAGTTATAATTTTTAATCTGACCGTTGGATCGTTGTTATTTTTGGATATGTTATACATATATAAGTTAAGTATATATCCACAAATTTTGAACCGTTAAAAATGAACGAATGATTTGTTATGAATTTTAAGAGGTGACTGCTTCAGAAATTAGGGTTATAAATGATTTTGGAAAAAAATTCTAGAATTGAGTGGGCCCCACTTGTGGTTGGTGAAGAAATGTGCTGAATTTTATTTCAAATGTTGTGGGTGGCAATAGTAACAGGTAAAGCCATCAGGTAACAGGTCAAGTCTGCTTCGGCGGGCTAACATTTTCCTATAAATAGAAGGGTAAGTTAGAATTGAGAATCACACCAGAAATATAAGCTTTCTCTCTCTCTCTATATTATCGAGCATATTTTGTGAGTATTTAGATACTTTGAGAGTTGTTGTTCGGTACAAGTTTCATTTAGCATCACTTCCGACTTTTCATCCCGAAGTACTGATTCTTTGAGGTAAGGGATGTTATTTTTTTCTTAAATGATATTATTTTTTTCAATATCATTATGCTGAAATATTAGTTTGAATTTTTTAATCAAATTTAGAATTTTTGTGTCGGGGTTACTATTCACGTATACGGCACTATTCACGAATACGACATTATTCATCGAAAAATGAATTTTTCTCTTTTTCGTCCCAGATGTCTTCTACGGTTACTATCTTTGATTGTATCCATATTTTGATCTTTATTTTTGAATTCTACCTCACACTTGGTTATTATGGAGTATTATTGAATTTGGATAAACCGAAATACGAATCCCTAATATTTGTCCTTCTGTCTTACTGGATTCATTCTCTAAAATATTTTTCATCATCCTCAGTCCGTAATGATAATACTTGATGAATATCTTTGGCCCGTAGTGCAAAGATATATGATTACCTGATGAATATCTTTGGTCCGTAGTGCAAAGATGAACAGTTGTTGAGATGAACATGACCAACTGGTGATACAAATGAATATCTTTGGCCCGTAGTGCAAAGATGAATATTTCATTCAAGATGTATATTAATTGATATTACAGGGATAAAATATTGATGATGGACTTTTAAATTCATAGATGATAATAGATTTCATTCTCTACTTAACTCTTCTAATGAATTGTTGTTTCCGCTGTAGTTGTGGATCTAAAATTTGTTGTCTATTGTATTCTATCAGATTTTTTCCTGTTGAAGACTAAGGATAATTTATTGTATATTATCTTAGTCATAATGTTCTTTACTGGGTTAGTTGAGCTCACCCTTTTTCTTTTTGTTCTATTTTTCTTTTCAAGAGGTGAGAATTTAGCCGGGACTAGCCGGGGTATGGAGTGATGATTCAAGATAGCTGTTTTAGCAGTCCTCACTATTTTATAAAATAGTGCATCAATAATTATAATGAGGACTTTATTTGGGTGTGAATATTGTCTAGAAGACAATATTGTATTTAAACTCACAGTATGTGTTGTCGTATTTTGCACGATAATTGTATTAATAAAGTTGTAGTTATTTTTCTGTAACATGTATTTGACAACTCAAAATGGGAGATGTGTATCTATTTTGGGAGCTTCACAATTTATTTTAATTTAGAAAAAAGAAAACAGAGAGCTACAATATTTTTTCACAAGGATACTTTGGAGGCTACACTTCATGTTCTAACGAAACACTAAGTAATAAATTCTTACTCTAAATAAATACTACCTCCGTTCCTAAAAGATTATCGTTTAAGGTTTTGGCACATAGATTAAGAAAGTATCATTTAACAAGTAAAATTTATTTGAAATTCCATCACTACCCATTTATGGCAAGTTGAAAACTATTAATATAAGGGAAAGAATTTCTTTGGACAATGAGAGAAGGTATGAGTAATATAGGAAAATAAATAATTTATTCTTCTTAAAAGTTGTAAATGACAAACTTTTTGGAATAAATTTTTTATTTTAAAACGACAATATCTTTTAAGAACGGAGGGAGTACTCTATATGGTATATACATTTATTATTTGACATTAAATCATAAAAATGATCATAATTTTATCATTATTATTTTTTAAAATCTATTCCTGAAATATTTTTCCAACAATAAATACATAATCATTGGGAAGAGCGAATTCATCCTAGAGATTGTATCGCACGGTCCACGTAGTCACTGTCACGGTGAAGTTTTCAATAATAGAGAGAGGTCTGATACAACAGTAAAGTAGGAGTAGTAAATTAAATAAAGTTAGTGAGGGTCAAATTCAAATACACCTAGCATTATTAAGGATGTAATAAATCGAAACACATTGAGGAATTTGATTTAAAATAATAAATTTGTATTCGATTTTAAATTATATTTAAAAAAAATTATGAAAATTATATTTATTATTCAAATTCAATTTGACTTAAATCGAATTATATATAAACTACTTGTGAGCTTCAAATTAAAGTTTGAATTCGAGTCTCCACATAATAACTAGTTTTATACTAAATATAATTATAAATTGAATTTTTTATTTTATTTAGAAATGATAAAATATATTTACTATTACACTTTACAAATATAAAATCACAATTAAATTTAAAAACAAAACAAAATAATAATAATTAATTATCCTAATTTGATTTAAATTTGTATGTATTATAAGAGAATATATCGAGCATCTAATCGAGTTTGTATCGAATCACAATCAAGAATTCGAGTAGTTTGAATATTAAACGAGTTGAGTATAACCTTACTTAGATTCTACTCATATTTTTATTCGATCTATTTTTAATGCTCATATTTAAATCGTATTATTAACGAATTCAAGTTTCGTTCGTATTTTTTTCGAGTCGAGTTCGAACTGTTTGACTCGTTTATAGTCTCAAGTGTAGTAAATAAAATACTATTACGAGAGTGATTAACATGAAGTTAATTTTGGTTAATTGATCAATATAGTATAGACACACTAACATAAAATATTCTTTTTCAATATATCAATATTGTATTAATTAATTAATTAATTTATCATAAAATTAATTTAATGATAACGAAATTCAGTACTACTACAACTGCTTAGCATAGAAAGGACATGTATGGGTCACATCCAAAATCGATTTGTTTGGCTTCTCCGGGTTTAAAACTGGACCGACCTACTAAGTTATCCCAGATATTTTTTTTATCATCATCTATCTAATAAAATATAAATGATTTTGAATTTCTCGCTCACTTAATAAATCATCTGGGCCGTCTAAAATTTGGAATAAATCCCACGTTCATACATCTATCTAATAAAATACATCTATCTATCTAATAATTTAATAAAATACAAATGACTTTAAATTTTTTGCTCACTCAATAAATTATTTTGGTCGTTCAAAATTTGAGATAAATCATATTGTCCATACAGTACCGAAGGCACAGGACCTAGCTAGTATATTAATATTATAACTGGTTAGTAGTATCATTTTAAAAATAATTCTTAATATGTAACCTGAGTTAATATTAATTATATTTAAAAATATGGAGTATTATTTAAAATTATGTATTTAAATTTTAGAAGGAATAAAGTAATAGTAGTAAGGAAGGATGCGAGTGCACGTGATTAATAGGTGTGGAGTAGTTCTACGGCGACAGGATTTGAGTACCGGTCTAGCGACCGGCCGAATTTTTTTTTTTTTTTTTAAAATGTCTCCCAAATAATTTATAAGATTTATTGGAACTGAAATTTTTACAGAAAAAAGTGTTTTGGATATCATTTGGATACACGTAAAAAATATGTCTGTACAGACTGTACAGACATATTTTTTACGTGTATCCAAATGATATCCAAAACACTTTTTTCTGTAAAAATTTCAGTTCCAATAAATCTTATAAATTATTTGGGAGACATTTTAAAAAAAAAAAAAAAAATTCGGCCGGTCGCTAGACCGGTACTCAAATCCTGTCGCCCAAGACTTGTTGATAGGTGTGGGGGTGGGGGTCAGAATGAAAAGCCTAGAACCTAGTCATTGGTTTGCAGGAGTGGGGAGGGGTCAATTAATGTAGGCAGGTGATCAGAACGTCGTGTTGTTAAATTGTATGCCTGTCTGCATATATGGTGGCTAGCTAAGCTATACACAGATCTCTCTACATCTCTCTATTTTTTAATTAATTAATTAATTAATTAATAAAATATTAACACGCAAGTAAAATTTAATAGATATTAATATTTTATTAGTCAATTAATTAAATTACAAAAAAAAAACTTTATACTAACGGAATCCCTCTATTACCGCCATCTGTTTTTTCTTTCTCAATTTACCACGCTCCATCTTTTATTCTTTCTCCTGCCAATTCAATTGGAGTATCACATTTTCTTTTGTTTGAATTGGAGTAATAAATATGAGAATAGAATGACTCATTTATATGTAATAAAAAAATTTGTGTTTGGTTGCGATTAAAATAACAAAAATTATATTGATTCTTTTAAGAGTAAAAATATATAGAATAACTCATTTCAACCAGAATGGAATGAATCATTCCACTTATTGTACTATCTTATTTTTATTTATTATTTATTTTTAGTGCAAAATGAGAGATTTATTACTATTTGTTTGGGTGACTTAATAATTTGATTGGAACACAAATAAGAAAAATATATCATGTAATCTGGCATTGCATGGCATTCCATTCCAAAATAAACGCCCTTATTGCATTGCATGTGTGTTGTTTGTGTAATTAAAGGTACACATGCACTTGAGTTTGACCACACTCTCTATCTCTATTAGTATTACTACTACTAAATAAAATAAAATAGGTAATAATAGTAGTAGTATATGTTTTTAGTTACTATGCGAACGCTGAGACCTACCCAGTACCCACCTCGTCTTCCTTTTGGCTTGAGAAGGAATAGAAAATAGTAGTAGTCGTGATCATGGGATTTATGGTAGTCGGTTATTTTAATCCTATCCCAATTAATAAACCTGATTAATTTGTCCACAAGGAAGGGGCGGCTGATCAGGGACCAAAATGTCATTTTCCAAAATTATGATGAATCATACTTGTATGACTTGGGATAAATTAAAGAACATCGATCTCACATGGAAGATCCACTTAATTAACCTCACATACATATAGTTAAAACTTAAGTATATTGGCCTCCTAATCTCCGTTTACATGAGTAATGGAGACAGATTCAATACTTTAAAAAAAGACAGACATAATAATTGATCACGAGTGTTTTATAAATTTATATATTTACAAATTATAATAGAAACCGCAAACCACTAATGTCTAATTATCATGTCTGCATAGAATTTTTCTTTAAAAAAATAATAATCTGAAATTCAACTTTTACTCTGTTAATTTAAGACATTAATGATGTGATTTTAAATTTGTACACAAACTTAAAATTTTATTTATTTAAATTCAATCTTCTCACCATCCTATTACTTCAACATGTTTCATGCGACTTGTAATTAAACCCTAAAACATGCTTCTTGATGAAAGTCAAAGATACAAATTCCAGGCTCATTTTTGAATTCCTTCTATTTATTTGTTGACTTTTTATTATTATTATTATGAATAATGTATTAAGGTTTTCATCTGAGATATTTAGAAGAAAAAAAAGGTTTTATGACAATATTTTTTATTTCCAAAAAAATTGTAGTATATTAAATTTAATTAATGATCCGGAAAACCGTGTAAATCAAAAATCATTCGGGTCAAACAAGACATAACAGATGAAGATGCAAGCTTGTGTCGACATAGTATGAGTATCCCAAAAAATAACCAAGGAAACTACAGTAGTATTATTAGTATTATAATCAATATATATCATGGTCTTAATTTTATATTAAAACGTAACTAGCATATGATTTGGTGAGGTCACATTATCACATGGAAGGATACGCAGGATGAGAATAAGTGGATCATTATTTACAAGTCCCAACTTCTAATACATACATACAAGGTGAGTGAGTCCATACAGAACTGTTACCATAGGTTGGTGGTTGAGATGTTTGGTTATTATTGGATCACATGTCATGAACCTCAATAATTAACTGCTTTATAAATATATATATAGTATTTATTTAAATACATTAAAGCAATTTCAAAACAGAGGAGTAATTTTTAATAGAAATATGTAGTCTACTTTGGGAAGCATCTTCACTTGATATCAAGATGGATTGAATCTTTGTAATTAATTACTACTGCTTCCTGGCCTGGCCTGGTCTGTTGATATAATAAAGAAGGAAAAGTAGTACCATTCGTTTCACCAAATTCTATAGCAGCTGCTGCTGTTTTTGAACAGTCTCATAAATTATCGTGATTGTAATCATAAAAAATTGGTAGGTGATGAATTTACTGCCCTTGACGAAGGAGTATCTGTATGGACCATAGGATAGGATATAAATTCCTTCCACACAAGAAGTACAGTAGTTTTTATTTAGTTTTTGATATATATATAATAATAAAAAAAAAAAAAGTGTCAAAAAATCTACAAGTCTAATGAAAATTTGTAGCTTAACAAAAACAAAACAATTACTAGTAGTATGGAGTATTTTGTTGAGCTTAATTAATTATTTTCCTTTGTTTCCAAATGTAGAAACATACATACATACATACATACATACATAATTGTGTCTTGTGCCGTAAACAGTTGGCATTTGTAGTTTTGTACTAGTAACGTAACTCTCAACGGATGAGTCTCAATCTGAGCAGGAAGGAAAATGAGATGGGGCGGTGGAAGAAACACATACATGAAATAATCTTCACAGGAAGACAAAGTATTACCCTAACCAGAAGATATATATATATATATATATATATATATATATATATATATATATGTTCCCATGCACGCCTGTAGCCATCGGTGCTATGCTAGCATGCAATTTGGCATCTCCGATCAGGCACATGCATGTAATACATACATACATGTGTGATGTGAAGCTTGGCATTTATTATTTGTACAAAATACTTATTTAATGAGGTAAGAAGTGGGAGGAGGGATCAATCTCTGTCCAATATAAGGCCTACCTACCTACTAGGAGACTCCCATTATTTATTTATTTATTTTATGGAACAAAGGAAGTATAATAATATAAAGTTTTCAAGTTTAAACCCAAATGCTATGAAAGCTTTAAGGTTTAATTATTATTACTCCTAAGACACGCATCATTCTTTTGAAATGGAATTCTAAAGGAAGGGCGGACGGAGGGAATATCGAGCTGTGTACCTAAACCTAAAACTTAATTAATTACTCATGAACAGTTGTAGTTATAACCTACTCCTATTTAGTTAGTTACTTGAACATTTGAGATGACATAATAATGCAATCTAAGTGGTGTTGGTATTGCCTGCCTGGATAAATAATTGCAACGAATATATATCACTGATTTCTTAATCAATTCTTATATATATATATATATATATATATACAGCTGTTGTTCCCACTTCCAACTTTTCTTTCTAAAATGCTTGAACATTGAATCTGACGAAGAAACTACTCATGGACTAAATTAAATGATGATCTTTTGAATCCCGAATACATGACAAAGTTTGACCCATAAATATAATAATAATATGCTGCTTTTGTAGTTATGTAAGTAGTTAGTTGATGCTGATTAAGGATGAACTAAAATCCCACTTTTGATTAGTAGAAATCAAGAAATATCTTCCCACAATAAAGTTGATATCCATCCCTTACTTGGTGATATTTTGGAATCTCTCCTCCCCTCCCCTCCTAATTCTCTGTTTTCTTTTTAATACTCCCTCCGTCCCAAATTAATTGCTCAATTTTGACTTTTAAAGTCAATTTGACCATTTTTAAAACTAATCTTTTTACTATTTTTGCTAAAATATAGGTGAATAGATTATAACCAAAAGAAAATATATACAATTTATTATTAATCCTAATTTTTATAATTTTAGAAATATATTTATATGTACTTAATTATTAATTCTAAAAATAGTCAATTTGACTTAAAAAAATCAAAACTGAGCAGTTAATTTGGGACGGAGGGAGTATTTAATTTCGAGTGGAGAGTGATCCATGCTTCAAATAATTAATTTATACTGGGTAATATTTTTTTTTTTATCATTTCGTTAGGGCATAAAAAAGATTGTATGCAAAGGAGGAGTCTTTTTTATTATTTTTTCCGGAAGGTCTCTGACCAAACACCTAGTCAGGAATGTAGTTCAATCTACCTATTTTTTTTTCAACTGTTGAAGTTGAAGGGGAAGGACCTATGTACAGAGACGTTTGACATGATTTTGTTTGGGTAACATGACCTTAAGACTTGGGTGAGTGCCTAATTGCATATATATCGCATTCAACTCTTATATTTTCAACATGGACAAAACGACTGCTAACACGTTACACTACTTTTGAATTCCAAGTAAATTTGCAGCAATCCGTTGTGTTGGAACCTCGATCAATACGTTAAAAGTCATGACCTGAGCACACTTTTTAAGATGTACCTATAAAATACAGAGGAACTTCTTTTAGTAGAGTGAAGAAATGAGCTACAATTCTTTACCCCATCTCCACCCCTGATTTCCATTCCTCTGTTTCACTCGCAGCTTACCAAGAACTTTACACTAGGTTAGAAATATTTTACCAGACCCTTTTAACTCTCGTTCTTCATACATACATAGGTCTTCAGGAATATATAAGCCAACCTTTCCTTGCCAAGGCTGTGAGACGCCATCTGCAATACTTTCTCGTTTGCAATGTTCCACCAGCATTGCCCGTATATTAGATAGAAACCACAACTTTCACCAGGTTTTATCACACATTCATCAAAATAAATCGCACTTAACACTTCGGATTCATATAAAGAAATATTAACTTTACAAGCATTAATCTTCTCAACATTATACATGTCAACTTCTCCATGCAATCAACATATAGATAAGGCCAAGAAAGGCATCTAAGACCGTGATCCGCAATCCAGCCCAAGCTATCCTGTCACCTTCAATAATTCTGCAAACCATTTAACCTTCTGTTCTGTCCATCCACTTCAGAATAAGCAGCTGGAAAGCAGTTCATTATGCCCTCGTAAAACCTAGTTTCTGTTTTTGGATTTTTCCATGACCCTGGGAGCTGTGGACCAAAACCAACAAAATGTTTATAATTCTTTGTCTTGTCATCATGATGGAAAATGAGGCAACAGCTTTTCTCACTTGTTTAGCAAAAGAAACAGAAGAAAATGCAAATTCAAAATATAGATAATTTTCAGACACTGAAGTTACAATTCAGAAGCAGGGTAATCTCAAAACTAATCGCAACAAATTTAGTTTCTAGCAAGTAGAGACCAAAACACATTAATACATCAATTACCACAATTTAAACATCTATGGTGCAATTGACATCTCCATGATACAACCAGGTACAGTATATATACAAGCACATGCAATCCTTTTTCCTAGTCTCGATGCAGAGATTTTGTATAACTGATAAAAAAATGGATTAACAAATAGTACACACCTAATCCAATAGCATCAGAGCCCTTCATGATTTTCAGCCTCTTGCAAGAATCGATAAACATCCTATGAAAACCAGTAAGATAATTAGCACAGTGAAAAGAGAGGACTAAACAGCTTACATCTAGTCCAGTTTACAGTCATCAGGCAGTTCTAATGAACCTCAACACAGCATCTCATATTGACATTAATTTTGATCAAGTTGGGATAGGTTGGACACCTTCAATATATCCAGGGTTTATATGAAATGAACAGACTACAAAGAGCTACTATCTAGAGAGAAAAGCATATAAAATATGGAAGTCAATTCCAGGTAACATAGTTAATCCACCTGATCACATAACATAGTACTTGTAAAACCAACAAGCAAATAATAAATAGAACCCATGTATTACTGACATCTGGTTTGATATCAAGGTTAATTTCCTGTAAAGGTACATTTGACCAATATTTAGGGTCAAATATTTGTACTACATGTGCAAAGATAAGTTCATCAGTGTGAAATTTACAAACACGCTGCTTTATTTTCGGTGCATATTGTAGCAATTACTTACCTATGATATTCCTTCTTACACTTAACAAGCTTATTTCAAAAAAAGAAAAGATTGATATAACATGCAAGTTTTGAAATGAAACCATCTTAATAACGTGAGAGCTTAATTAAGTTTCAAACTTCTCATTTCAAATGCTGTTTAGCGTGAAATCTTACATGATAAACCAAACTTTAGCCAAATGACGAAGAAACAGAAAGCATGTGTACTGCGAGTTCTCCACATAATTTGTGCATGTGCA
Organism: Panax japonicus; assembly: GCA_020205505.1. Classification (NCBI taxonomy): domain Eukaryota; kingdom Viridiplantae; phylum Streptophyta; class Magnoliopsida; order Apiales; family Araliaceae; genus Panax; species Panax japonicus. The sequence continues at coordinate 11,094,583 of CM035095.1, read as the reverse complement.
TGCCCAGAAAAACAAGACTAACATCAATGATCACTGGACAGGTGTATAGATTCACTTTGCACAGCTTAAACAATGGCTTTATATGGCACAACATTTAGTGCAAAAAGATGACAACTTAATAAACTCATATCCCTATCAATGAGAACTGCTAGAGTTTAATCAAATCTCTACTCCTTCACTTTATGCAAGACAACAGATAATAGAACATTTCTGTATCACAATTATTTACTATTGCAGGAAAGAGAGAGAATCAAGAACCAAACTAAACAAGTGAAATGGATGTGATCTTACTCCCATGGAACATCTCCCACAAGCATCCAGTCACCATCCTTATCCTCGTACGTGAGAACATATTCTGACCCATGCAAAAGATCTCTCAACTTGCTCTCACTCAACATTTCTCTGCCAGAAGTACTCTGAGATCCGCATTGACCTGGAATTTTTGTAAAACCGTTAATTCTAATCCATGGTAAACGGGTAGTAATTTTGATATTAGCTAAACTTCATACAGAACAGAAACCAATATTTAACCAAAATACCACTAAAACTGTATCAAATATAGCTCACCAATAGTAAAACAGCTGAACATTTTCTCAAGAGCAGATGAAAGTTCTTGATATGTAGAATATATTCTCAGATCTACCTTCCTCAGATAAGGAGCGCCATCCATGCTGACCTTAACAAATAGGGCACCAGGCCCTGGTTTTCCATCAACTTCTTCATTGTTCTTTGAACTGGTAGCCAGTGTATTCTTCCTAAACGATCTTATAGGAGGCCATCCAACTACCTGTGCCCTATGGAGAAAATAAGATTAGTAAGCAAAGTGCTCCGGAGTGCTACACTGTATCAACACAGTTTATTCCTCTTTTCCCATGTTTATATGGGTCAAAACCCCTAGAAGTAAATAATTTGCTCTTACTTGGCAGCAGGTGCACTACTATTGTTGTTAGAACCATTCATTTTGTTATTAGTTCCAGTTTTCAAATGATGCCCCCCTTGGGATGCTTTTAGAGGAACCTCTTTCATTCCAGAAGAATGGGTCACAGCTGACCCAGACGATAGCATTACATTAATACTAGCATTGCCCAAAAACTTCCCATGTCCAACAGGTTTTGGAGTTTCAGAATCAGATCTGGGCATATTAAACATCCAATTACCTTCAGTAAATGACGGACCTTTTATTTCTGAGAAGCCGTCCATAGTGTCAGAGAACCCCCTTTTGTTACCCGAAACAACAGTCTTCTGCGATAAGCAGCAGATACCATCCTTAGAAGGAATCAAAGGAAACAAGGGTTTCTCATCAAGTTTTCCCAAGACCAGCAGATTAAATTCTGGATCTCGTTCTGGGGACTGAGATCCAGGAAGACCAAGCCTCAGTTCTGTAGCCTTGAGATTTAGATTACTCTTACTCTCATCAGATATGCTCAACGCCGGAGAGCTGTCTACTGAGGAACAATCTGACAATCCAAGGTAATTTCGTTCTTTCAATCCCAAGCCAGTAGGAGAAACAGAGTCCATGGAGACTTGAGAAGCCACTAAAGACGCATTGCCCTGACCTACCCCCTCAACACCCAACAAAGGCAGAGACATCAGACACCAAAAATTCTAGAATTGGCTCAAAACCTGCAGAAGTAATGACATATTAATAACCAAGGCTGAACAACGCTGTCAAAAACTAAATACAAATGAAAGTCCATTAGTGAATGCAATAACTGAAGATTCTGTATGCCATGAAAAAGAAAGGATTTTGACCCTAATTCTACTGAAAATGAGCAGCTCCAAAGCATATTAAAGTAGAAGTAACACACAGAGATGTGAAAGTATTTTTACATTATAATTAAAAGGAAAGTATAGAGACAACTCAGTTAACCATGGAAAAACATTTCAAAACAAAAGACCATCCATGGGAGGCAGGTAGATAAGTTGGTGAAAAATTAATCATCAGTCGGTTTTGTAGTATACAGATGGGTCTAAATTGTCAGAATAAATTAATTCTTATACCAAGTTTGTTTTAACTGATTATTGAAAAAGAAAGTTTAGAAGAAATTTATGCAAGCAGTCCTTTTGGCCGACCCCTGCAAGCAGTTAAGACAAATCCTTTTTGCCAACCTGGTAGACCGACCTCGTAGACTCCAACCAAGAATGATTCAAATACATCCTAATAATCAAATTGAAAATTGACAAATATCAAACATATTACGAGCCTATTCGGGAGCTCCTTATAAGTTGGTTTCTGTTTGAGTGTTCGGGAATGACTTATTTTATGACTTATATTTTGACTTGCAAGTCAAAAATAATAAGTAACAATTTGTAACTTAAAAAATAACTTATAAGTCATTCTTAATAAGCTATTTTGACCAAATGTAAAGTCTCTTTTGCCCTTTTATTATATGAAAAAATTACATCTATACCCCTTATAACCCCAAATCCCTGATCTCTCTCTTCTCTTCTAATGTAAACATTTCAAATTGATGGTAATATTCCAAATGAATGGTATCAAATTGAACAGAGAAATGCTGCAAAACATAGCTTATAAATGTAAACTGAATACAACGAAAAAATCCACATAAAGAATTACCTGGGTTTCTAGTGAGAGAATCTGTAGAGAGAAAGAGGAAGGGAGAAGTAGCAGATCTTTGGACTGTGAAAAATCCTACACAGTTGACTGTAAAGCATTCCAAATTCCGAGAGGGCAGGGAGGCGGCCAGTGACTGAAATTTTCTCTACTTTTTTGTATTTTGGAGTTTGGGTAGGAGACGACTTCATATTTAGGATCTTTGGACTTACTCCCTCCGTTTCTTAATATAGGTCGTTTTAGAGTTGTGCACAAGTATTAAGGTAATAAATGCATAGCATTAACTATAATATCAATTGTCTATATTGTCCTTGTATTGGAATAAAAAATTGTTATTTATTGGACATAAAATAATGAGAGAATCAAAGTCACATTTAATACTTGGGTTAATATTGAAAACTAAACAATTAATGCTTACTTGAAATTCTCAAACGACTTATATTAAGGAACAAAAATATTTCTCTAAAACGACTTATATTAAGGAACGGAGAGAGTAGTATTTTATGAGTTTGGGTAGGAGACGAGTTTGGGAGTTTGGGTAGGAGACTTCACAAAATTTTAGTAGTTTATACTTTATATTTTTTAATTTTAATTATTAACATTAAAAGTAAAATAATAATTTTAATGTTTTTCTTAAATAATATTGGGTTATTTTTTTACCACCATAATATGTAGTTCTTAATATAATATGGGCTTTCAATTGTTAAGTATAAAATTGGGATTGTTTTATTCTCAAGTATTGAATATAGTTGTACCAATAAACTGTTAAAATAATAAGTTGTTTACTAATAAGTTGTTTACCAATAAGCTGTTTAAATAATAAGTTATTTACCAAAAATACGTTGTTTGCCAATAAGCTATCTAGATAATAAATTGTTTTTATCAATAAGTTGTTTACCAATAAACTGTTTATCAATAATAAGTTGTTTACCAATAAGCTGTTTAAATAAAAAGATATTTACTAATAAGTTCTTTAAATAATAAATTGTTTATCAATAAGTTGTTTATCAATAATAAGTTGTTTACTAATAAACTGTTTAAATAATAAGTTATTTATCAATAATAAGTTGTTTACCAATAATAAATTGGTTACCAATAAGATGTTTACCAACTTAACCAATAAGTTATTTAAATAATAAGTTCGTTATCAATAATAAGCTGTATGTTTACCAATAAAAGATGTTTACATAATAAGTTGTTTACCAATAATAACTTTCGATATGATATTTAATCAATATCTTTTTATAATGCCCTTTTTAGTAATCTAACACCTGCATTAACTTGTTTTAACTTGTAGCCGAATGCTTTTACTTATAAGTCTTAACTTATAAGTTAACTTATATTTTAACTTATAAATCATTTTAAAATAAGTCATTACCGAACAGGCCCTAAAAGTATTCTGTAGTACAGCATCATTAAACTTACTTGCACTAAAGAACAATGCTATGTAGAGTATTGACAATAGAGTAACATCAAAATAGCAAAGCAGAACCAACTAAAACAATGATCCATCCACAAAAAAAAGGAAGGAAAATTTATGTTCGTCTCACATATACAAGGAAAATTCTAAACATGAAAGAATCTATTAAAAACTTTTTCCTAGTCTTGTTTTGATGATGAGAAAGTGAGGGAGTGAAAATTAGTAGCAATATAATAAATAAACGTTTTGTACCTAGAGAATGTAAATCAGAAAATTCAGAAGAAAAAAAAATAAAGAGCAAAAAAGCATGCATATGTTTTTTTCGAGCAATTCTCCGTTTTCACCTTTGTAATTATATGCATATGTGTTATAAAATCTGTTTTGAAAATAGATCTAGAATCACCAAAAATTCCTCCTTGTAATCTCACAAATAAAATCTATTTTCAGTACATTGTCCAGAAAGCTAGAAAAAAAAACTCGGTTAAGAGCGAGAGAACATTTCATTTCAGCTCAGGGAAATAACTTCAACAACAGTAATCAGAATGCCCTGATTAACCACCTAAATTCAGGCAACAGAAAGATCTCAGCTCACAAAAATCAGATACAGCTTAAATAACCCCAATCATAGACAATAACTGTAAAAAAATGACATTAAATATCACGTTATTAAATATATGCAAAGCTCATACCTGAAAAAGTCGTTGCTTTATTTTTTTTAAACAGAAAATCGCAGACAAAAGATCAGTCGATGGTTTGAAGGCAGAACTTAGAAAACACGAAATGAGTGAGTGAGTGAGTTTAAGGTCCCTCCATCAAGTAGAAAGAAAGCAAACAAAAGCTTCAATTTGTGTATGCCGAGAAAAGAGAAGATTATGAGAGAGTAAAATGAGAAGAAAAAAACAACGAAGAGGGGAAGTGGGGGCAAAAACGAAATTTAGAGATAAAGTTTGTGTAAAAATAAAAGTCTGAAATTCGGACTGATGTGATTTATACTGCCCAAAATTGGGGAAGGAGTGTGATAGAAGGTTAAGATTAATTGGCTAAGGAGAATTTGGACCGTTGATCAGGAAAGAAAGAATTAAATATCTGTCGTCGTTGCAGGTGGTATGGTGTGTTTGTTTTTTTTTTCCATTTATTTTCCCAATGGAAAAGGTTTCGTAAAGTTAGTTTCTGGTTCTTGCTTTCTAGTTTTAGCTAAATGCTCTAAGGGTGTGTTTGTTTATATCTGAATAGCTCTTAATGGGTATGCTTCTGATTCGGTCAGAGGCAAAACTTGTTTGGTAAATTTTTTTTTGCCTCTTAATCCCTCTTAATCGGTAAGATGTGAAATGAAATCTATATCATTTAGAGGCTGGTCAGAATGAGTTTATATTTTTTTGGGACAAAATTAACCTATTCAATATTACAAAATTCCTCTTATATCCCTCTAATAAAATACACTATCACAATACACAATCCAGTCATCGCCATCACCGATTTCTTTGATCTGCAAGTACAAATGTTCAACCCACTCTTCACACCATCTCCTGCGAAAAATAATGAACCCATATCTAATTAAAGACAAAATCCCTTTTTTATACATCCCAAAAATTACAGGAGGAAAAAGAAACACCATTGAAGCAAGAAGAGGTTGATGAATAAAACCTGAAAGAGGAGATTGAAGGATGAACCCATATCTGATTGAAGACAAAAGTTAATCCTTTTTTTATACATCCCCAAAAATTACAGGAGGGGAGAGAAACACCATTGAAGCAAGAAGAGGTTGCCGAATAACCATCTCACTTTCCAAGAAACTCTCATTACTACTTCTATCTGTATATGTGTATGTGCTTTCCTGAAGAGAGAGAAAATGGTGATTCTTTTTTTGATTTAATGGAATTGAGATTGAAGATAATTTAATTGACGTAAAATTAAAATTAAAAAAAAATTAAGGAGTTAATTTTAACAAGTTTTGCTTAAATAGCTTAGAAGGTTAAAATGGTAAAATACCGTTATTAAGACACTTTAAAAAAAATTAGTTATCAAACAACATTTTTTCATTCAGATACAATTCTATTCAGATGCTCTATATTATTCAGACATCTAAACTGTTCAGGTCTTAACACTCAATTTTATCAAACACCACCTAAGTATATTTCTTGGGATCAAATGACGGGAATATCCTTACTTTTCAATACAATTAATTGTCAAAGCTGTCATTCTATTTGCTTTCCTCCTTGTAAGAAAATTATTATCACGAATGTGAGATTATTTATAATAATATTTTGGTGATAAAAAATTGGATACAAAAATATAATACTCCATTTTATTTAAAAAATTAGAGATATATTAAGATTTTTTAAAATTAATTTGTGAAATTTTAAAATTTAAAATTGATATTAAATTATTTAATTATAAATTAACTATAAAATATTATTAATTATCATATTTGTTGTTTTCAAAACTTGAATGAAATTGTATTAATTTTAAGCTTTAGAATTTCACAAATTGACTAAAAAAAATTAAAATATATTTTTGATTTTAAAAGGGAGAGAGTATATATAAAATTATTTGAATGATGTTAATTGAATATAATCATTAGACTAATTCATAAATATATAGTGACATATCAATTAATTAAAATTTGATACATTATTTTATATTTATTTTTTATAATCATCACTTTTCACCGCAACATTTACTCAATTGTTTGTGAGACGCTATTTCGAAAAATGTTTAGAGTAATTGCAAAAATATTAATTTGTCTATATCCAGTCTTTACATTTTGAGGTACTATTAATTGCTTTTCTTTTTTTTTTTAAAGTAAAACGACTAGTTTTATGCAGACGTATAAATATTTATTTCCACATGTCTCTCAATATAATTGTGAAATTCATTTAATAAAGTATTACTATTGTGATAAAATAATTTATTATATATGGGTGTATTTAATGATAATAAACGATAAATAACCATATTATTTTATATATCTATTTCTTTTTGGATTTACCATATGCTGGCCGGCTGATAATGGAAGTGGAAGACAAAAAAAAGGAGAGGGAGAGGGAGGGGGAGAGGGAGAGGGAGGGGGAGGGGGAGGGGGAGGGGGAGGGGGAGGGGAGGGAGGGAGGTGGTCAGCATGAAGTTTATTTTTGGGTAAGTTGGTCAATTGACCAATAGAGTGCTAATACGCAGGCAAAGTTTTATATGTGTCTGCATTCTATTAGTCAATTAACTAACTTATCAAAAATTAAACTTCATGCTAACCGGATGAGGGAGGGAGCGAGGGAGGGGTATTCGTGGGGCCAATGTGTGATATCCTGTATTTGCAGAAAATGACACTACTTACTACTAGTATTGTTTGTGAAATGCACAAAATCAGAAATTGGTTTAGCCAAAGATATCGAATTCAACAACTCCCCACGCATTATTATTATTATTATATTACTCACAAGAATCATGTTCCCAACTTGATTTACACGTACATCCAACTTCATCACCAAGCTAGATGATGAGAATAAATGAGAAAGAGCAAGGGTAGAAAGGGGAAAACATGGGTGGGTGTAAGTCAAGTCACGTAAGGGGCATTAATGAAAGGGAGAAGGATTAAAATGAGGGGGGACAGAGGAAAACAGGGTAATGGGGGGACAAGAAAGCGGCCTTGCCGGCTGGACATCTAACCTCTTTTCTCTATCCTAATCAATATTCTTTTCCATCACTACCCTTCTTATCTTACGCATGGAGGATATCTACTAAATCTACTAATAATAATAATTATGCCACAGCCATCATTAGGCTGCCATTTTAGCTTTGCGCACGCTTGTCCTAAAAACCTGTTAAACTTACTTTCCATGCACAATCCATGACAAATCTTCAAAATGAATACTCCTTCCATTTAAAAATACATACTAGTAGTATAAGTTAATTTTTTTTTGCTAATGTTACCAACTAGATTCATCTTAAAGTTGATTTAAGATATTTTTAAATTAATGTTTAAAAATTTTATATAATTTATTTAATTTTTAAAAATAATAAATTTTTATAATTAGTAATAATATTAAAGTATGTGGGTTAGAATTAGAATAACACACATGCACACGAAAATAGAGAATTAACACACAGAGATTCAATTTGAGTATTTCACAGGCGACTTGTTGTTTTATTGATGATTCACTATTTATAATCACTATTCTTATTTTAACACTATTTCACATTATGATTCAAATACCTATAATGTCCTTCCAAAAAACAAATAATTAAACTTTAATCCGCCGACTGGCACGGCTTGCGCCGCTCCCAAGCTGTCACTGGCGCACTGTGCGCCACATGTACAGAAGCTGCACCGATCCTGGTGCACCCCGCGCCACTCCCAATTTTGCACCGGCGAACTCCGCGCCATACTTGCAGAAACTTTGTACCGTATCGCAGGAGCTCCGCCCCCGCACCCCTCGCAACCTTTTGACCCCTCGTTCCACACTAACCTTTTTTAATAGTTTCTATGTTATGAGTCACAAGTTCCAACAATATGAATTAAGTAAGAGAATTGTTAAATTCACAACACTTTTTATTGTAGAAATAATATTTTATATTGTAGATTTAACAATTTTCGTTAAGTAATTGCATCAAAAACAGAAATATTAACTAATATGGAATTAAAGTACTTATCAGTTATCATGTTCTCTACCACGGACCAACTTCTTAAATTTGTCAAAGTATTTTATAATTACTGTGAAGATTAGACCTTAAATATTATTTTAATTGTTGTATAAAAATACACATCTGGTGATTGTATTTTATAGTAATAATAATTTATCTCTCATCCCATCCCATTCTATGGATACCAAACCTTATCAATTTTTTGGATAATATATGGATGGATGAATGATGATTATAAAAGTTTAAATGAACTCAGTCGAACTTAATATTGAGTTATTTAAATTTGATTTATAAAATTTATCGAATATAAAATAAAATGCGATTAAAGTTTCTTTACCTACCGAGTTCAACTCGTATAGTTTGAATTTTTTGAACGAATATAATCTAAATATTAATAAAAAAATATAATTTAAAAAAAATTGAATAATTTACTAAATTTTAAAATTTATTTATATTTAAATTATTTATATTTCAAGTCAAATGAGTCGAACTCAAACTAATTGTTCATTTTACATGCTTAGATGAGTATACAAAAACTAGAAAAACATGATAAGTAGGTAAAATGGGTAATAATTAGAGGAAATAAAGATGAAGTTTAGTGGGAGTGTAATAGGTTGAGGGCCACAGGTTGTTGCGGGGTTGTTAGAAGACAAGGGGACCCAATGCCGGAAGACCCCCGCTTTTGCCGGTGAGTTTAATCCAAAACCTAACCCTGGTTAAAAAGAGGCTGTGAATTATTTGATGGTTTCTGATAAGTGTCCAGAGGGGAAGGTATCGGCAGGCACAGTTGTTCATGGCTTCGAGGCTTCCAATAAGAGACTAACACGTTATCGCCTCGGAAACAAGTAATTTCAGTTGGCACATGCTGACTGACGCATATACAAATAGTAGCACAAAATAAAGTTCAAATATTTAGTACTACTACTGTATTTATATTTTTGTGTAACTGTGTGTACACTGTATTAATTAATTAAAATTAATTTTATATTAATCACTTGCTTATATGAGAGATGCAGCACGCTCACGTGCGAGAGATATTCATAGTATAATGTATGTACTCACACTACTAGCTAGTTATGATTTTTTTTTTCCCTCGACTTCAATTGGTTGGATTGGAATTTGAAATTTTATTACTTTTAGTTTCGAAATGACAATCTATCTTCTTTGAAAAAGTCTAAATTAATTTATTTGTTCTAAACAATTAGATAATAATAAAATTTGAAAAATTAAGACCACCCTTTTCTAATCTTTTAACGCTTTGTTTCTGAGTTTTAAAATGGACAAAAAAAAAATAATAAAAAAAATTAAGTTTTATTTTCAATTCTTATGTTTCTGAGTTTTTTAATAAACGGAAAAGAAAAGAAATTGATAGAAAATTTTGTCACTTTTTCTGCCAAAGTTTTTCGTCCAAAAGTGACCTGATTTGGACGGAAAAGATATTGGAAATTACAGACGCAATACAAAAATTAAACTTCCTTTTCATTGAGCTATATATACTTTATGCATATGCATACGCTTATTTGGAATTATTGTTTTTCATTTCGGTCTATAAAAGTTGTCATCAATACTTATTTACGTAACTAGCAATTAAAAAATTAATATAAACATTTGCAATATATATCGATTTCCATTCAAATATTTGAATATTACCTCGTCTTAGTATCAAAATTTGCAAATAAAAATAATATATACTTGTTTCATGTATATTTTAAAATAGCAAGTTATTTTTCAAATAAAAAAATATTTTTTTATTTATATTTTTTTAATAAATTTTTAGTTTAGTAATGTAACATATAAAAAATGATGATAAAAAAGCTTGAAGAACTTTTATATTTTATACAACTATATATCACTATAAAGTACGTACTCCTATGTGACGCCCCCAAAATAGGTATACATCACCTATTTTGAGTCGTCAATAACATGATAGAGAAACAACTACAACTTTATTAATATAACATAAAAACTGTGAGTTTAAATATAAATATTGTCATCTAGACAATATTCACATCCAAATAAGTCCTCTTTATAATTATTGGTATATTATTTTATAAAAATAGTGAGGACTACTAAAACAACTCTCTAGAACCATCATTCCACACCCCGACTAGAACTCGCTACATTCTCACCTCCTGAGAAGAAAAATGGAACAAAAAGGAAAATAGTGAGCTCAATTAGCCCAGTAAAAAATATTATGACTAAGATAATATAGAACAAATTATCGTTAGTCTTCAACAGGAAAAAATCTGACAAAATACATTAGACAACAAGTTTCAGATCAATATTCGCAGCGAAAATAATAATTCATAGAAGAGTTACGTAGAGAATGAAATCTACTTTTATCAATGAATTTAAAAGTTCATCATCAATATTTTATCCCTGTAACATTAATCAATATACAACTGGAATCAAATATTCATCTTTGCATACAGGCCAAAGATATTCATCAGTTGATCATGTTCATCTCAACACATGTACATCTTTGCATTACAACTAAAGATATTTATCATAAAATCATTAATCTTTGCACTACAGGCCAAAGATATTCAATAATATCATCATTTAAGACCGAGGATGAGAAAAAATATTTTAAAAAAAACGGATCCAGTGAAATAAAAGAACAAGTATTATGGATTCGTACTTTAAACAATCCGAGTTCAAAAATACTTCATAAATAATCATAGTGAAGTAAAATTCAAAAATGATTAAAACATGGATACGATCAAAGCTAGTATCCATAATAGATATTTTGGACAAAATACGAAAATTTAATTTTTCTGTGAATGGTGCCGTATACGTGAATAGTAACCTCGACACTAAAAGATAAGAATTTCACAAGAAAAATCTTACCAATATTCCGGCATAATGATATTAGAAGAAATAATATCATTTAAAAAAATAATAATATCCCTTACCTCTAAAAAGACTAGTACTTCTGACTGAAATACTAGATATAGTGCTGAAGGAAACTTGCTCCGTATAGCAACACTCAAAGTATCAAAATACTCACAAGAATACGCTCAATAATATAGAGAGAGAAAGAGAGAGAAAACTTCAGTTTTTGGTGTGATTTTTAATTCTAATCTAAGCACCCTATTTATAGAAAAATGCTTAGAACACCAAAGCAGAAAATTTAATAAAATAATAATATAATTAAACAAATTTCTTACGCACACCAAGAATTTGAATTCAACAACTTAACACATGTTTAATGAGGCCCATAAAACGTAAAAAATGTTTTTCTTAAAATAAATATTTTAAACTCCAAAAATCAATTATTCTAGAATTTCAGAACTTCAATAATTCCTAATAAATAGCTCTTTTTTTCAGAAAAATTCAAACTTCATGTCCTTTTCATAGAAAATTTCATTCTCTACAACTTTGCAAAAGAAAATTTTTTCAAATTCCAAACAGAAATTGACCGAAATTCACAAACGGACGATTTTACAGGCTATAATCAAATTTCAGTCAAGAAATGGGCCCACAGACATGTTTAACATGTTTAAACAATTTTTATAATAAAAATACTCTTCCTCCTCGTATACTCATATATCCCACATTCATTGTAAAAATATCACCATTATTATATTATTAAAATATAATAATATATTTAAATAAATTATTTATCAGAAAAGATAAAATAACAATTTTTCAACAATTGTAACATTAAAATTTTCTTCATCTATATCCACATAAAATAAATATTTTCTTTATCATATAAATCAATAATTAATTATTCACAAATAATATTACAGAATCACAATACTGATAACCAGGCAGTTCCCAGGAAAGAGGGGGCTTTCCAATAAGGATTTCTCCTTACTGGCGAGCAATTAGGTGACCAAATCTCTCCTTAGACAGAATTTTCTAGACATTGCCAATAATGCTATCTAATAATATTATTCAAATAATATGAATTATTGATTTGATAATGAAAATACTGTGTAGTGACAATTATTGAAACAACAATAATATAAAATATCAATTTAGCAATTATTGAATCAATAAAATAAAATATTGAACAGTAACTACTGTAACAATTATTGAGTAATGCCTTCATACGTAAGAATCAATAATTAGTGCAATACTACTAAACTTTTATAAATTCTTTAAATATTTTAATTGAATACAATTAAACTTTTAAAATCTTTAATTAAATACACCCTTAAGAATGACTCACCTTAATTTATTCTATTTTACACTCGTAAACTTTTATAAATTGATCGCAATCCAACTTAATCATATATTTATTTATTTGTATGCTACTATTGATCACATATACTACATGAGATAGATATTTGTATGGTAGCCAGCTTAGAATTAAAGAAGGTAGTTCCATTTAATAAGGTTGTGGTTAGTTAACGTAAAAGAACTTTTAAAGAAATACTAAAAAAACATTTTTTTTCTGTTTTTGTTTTTGGTAGGTGATAGCATAGGGGTCCACTTTTCACGTAACTGTCAAAAATCACAATCTATTTCTACTTCGCATTGACATGTTGAATATTTTGTTAACTTTAGAAGAAAGAAAAAAATAATTTCATTTTTAAATACACAAACATAAATTAATCGGAGCTCATTTCATATATTACTTATAACAAGAATAAATTAATTTAGTTGCCACAAAAATATGTTGGCTTATTATTACAAATACATAAAATGACATGATTAACTGCGTATAAATATAAATATCTTTTTTATTTAACAACATATTCTATTACGATTCAATTTTTATTGTTACATTTATTTTCTTTATGTAGCGTCTTATTTAATTCTTTAATCTTCAATATTAAAAAGAGAGACATCTACATCTAGACTATATATTGTCTTTGGTCTATAACTACCTGAATACTTACAAACAAACTTCTTAAATGACTTAATTATATAATAACTCCATTTCTGATCAAAATAATTAAACAAGGCAAAACGGATATAAATAATTTTCTAATAGTCCAGAGTTAATGCTTTATTTGAGCTCACGAGACCAATACAATATTTTTGTTATTCAATTCATCTTTGAAAGCCGAAAATAAGTTGTAATTCAAAGGCCAGATCACTGTCTATTGATGTGTATAAGTTTGGGCTGCAGAATAAAAATATACTTACCATATAAAGTCCATAAGTCCATAAGTTCCTTACATACTCCCTCCCTCTATTTATAAATAAGTGACATGTTTTAGAGGGTTTCATACTTATTAAGAAAATCATTTATTATTCAAATTCTGTCATTAAAACTGATATGTGTTACTACCATAATTATCCTTACATTAATCAAATAAATATGTATAAAGTTGCCTAGATAAATAAATGAGATAGAAAGATACTTGAGAGTAATAGAAAAAAATTATAATTAATGCTTCCTAGAAATTTGTTAACGCCAAATATATTAAAAAATTTTAAATGTTAAAATGTCACTTATTTAGGAAGACTTCAACTTTTTTTTTCTTCAACAGTTGTAGTTAAACGACCCATACCGTTAATTTTTTTTAAAAAAAATACACAAACATAAATATATCGAGCTCATTTCATACTCATGTTTTTTCCAATTACAAGAAGTCTGTTTTTTCAAGGCAAGGTTTTGGTTTTGGTTTTGGTTTTAGTAATTAAGAAATCAAGACCTTCCCTAGGAACTTAGAACTGTCCCTACTCCTACCCAAAAAGAAAAGATCGAAATGTCCTTTCAAATACCAAAAGGGCAATTTCCTGTTAACTGACCACCGTGAAAATGAACGATAGAGAATTAAGGGCCTTGAAATTGAGGGAAAAGAGAAGAAGAGATTGTAACAGAGAGGAAATTAAAGATTTTAGCTCATTTTGTGGATTAAGCTTTCTACAAAGCAGGAGATACAAGTTCCAACCTTGACAGTAGTCAAGTAAGGTGTGTGTCGACCATATATATATATATATATAATCATATAAATAATGAAGTATATGATCAAGTACTGATTTGGCTGATAATTATAGACACAAGAACGGATCATATGCTAATTCCATGAGCATGATGGAATTACAGGTCTGAAATTTGATATCCTACTTAATTTGCACAAGTTGCGTATTTAGATTTAGATGCAGATTTCGATTTTCACCTTTTAGGAGAGTACTGGACAAGTTAATTCCTTTATCTTAATTTGTTTATTCTCCACCAAAAAATGAAACTAAGCTTGTCATGCAAATTGCTTAGCAGCAAATGCAAACAATAGACAAATCAAGTACAAGATGGCCCATTGGCCCCAGGCAGCCCCCTGTTTCCGTACGTACGCGGTTTTGACAGCAGTCAGCAGTTGTACCTTTACACGTACCCATTCTCACCCGCCTGCCTCAAACTTTATATATTCACACCCCTTTTCCTCATATTTTGCATCCTCATCGAATCTTGTAACAAAATTTGTATACTCTCCTCCTTTTTTTCATGAGAGGAGTAGGGAGATTAAGTAGTAGCACTATTATTATTACTAGTGATTATCATCATCAAATTCGTCATCATACTAATAGTAATACTAATGGAGACTCCTTATTATGCACCACCCCACCACGATCCGTCGCGGCCATCCCTTGGCTTTCCTCTTGGGACTGCTCTGCTTTTGATCATCGTTTTCAGCTTGAGTGGCATCTTCTCCTGTTGCTACCACTGGGACAAGCTCCGATCCCTACGTCGATCTTTCTCCGGTGCAGGTGCTGATGATGATGATTCTCCCACCAAACCTAAACCCACCCACATGGTAATTAACTAATTAATTTCTTTTTAATTCTTCCGAATTAACTAACTCCATAATAAACTTCTCATAGTACGTACTAATACTATGGTCTATATTCATGAAAAACAAAAAGATTACTACTCCATTATTTAGAATTATGCTTGGTACGTACTGATACTGATACTAGTACATGCATTTTATTTTTATGTTTTGCCCCCCCCCCGTCCCGCGGCAGGATTCAAAGCAAAAACCGAATGTAAGTTTGCCAGTACTAATGCCCGGGGATCGGATTCCAAAGTTCATTGCAATGCCATGTCCATGCGAACCTCCGCGAGCAGAGGAGATTATTGTCCAGGTGCAGAAGCCTCCTAAGCCACCACACATAGCAGTGCCTTTGTATTAGCCAAAAAATTAAAATATACTATATCTATGACCATTTAATGTAAATATGGAGTACCATATATTATATTTAATTTAATATAATATAATAGTAGTTGAATTCATATCAAATTTCATTCCTCTGCTCCACCATCAATAAGATTTTGACTGATTATAGCTAGCGTTACAACTTTTCTTGTAGCCGGCTTCTTGTAAATATTCCCAGAAATATGTATCTATCTATAGATATGATGAGTTGTGTACCCAGAAATTACATATACATCTCTCAATCCTTCAAGTTCTAATTAACAGTGTTTACATCAGTGCGCATATGAAAACAATTAATCAAAATTCAATCATTTTTTATGAAAGGAAAAGAAAATATCGAATAAGGTTGTGCCAAAAGAATCAAGAAATTGTTAGTTATCAAAAAATTGAGTGTGGGATAATGAAAATGCATAAAAATTGTGGGTTGATTTTTGGTCATTTTCAGTTGGGATCTACCGTGTACGTGTCAAAATTAAACTGCATGGTGGTCCGTTTAGTTTGTAAGAAAACAATGAGTCGTGAGAAGGACTGTGGGGGATGGTTCTAATTAATCTTTTATTTATAGGTTGCCGGTTGGTGGTTGTGACCCTACCACCCTCTGCTAGATGAATATTATTATGACACACCAACTTAATTTACTCACAAGTACCCTCCCTTAATAATTATGGGGTTCTTGTAGCAATTGATCACATCTTAAAACAAATAAATGTTAGTAATTTGAAAATGGATATTATAAATATATATTAACTTATATTAAAATAATTTTGTCAAGGTTATTACTTAGTACTATGTACTCAAGGTAATTATGCTCTCCTCCGTATGATGTTCAAAATTGATAACGTTTGTCTTCTAGAATACAATGACACTATATACTATAATAGCACTTCAAATAGTATACTGAACAAAGCAAAATAAAATGCTTAGAACTATCTCTAAAAAAATAAACTATAAATTGCTAATGAAATGAAGAATAAGAAGACTGTAATGATTATACTTGAATGAATTAAATGAATAAAAACGGCATCCCTCCTTCTCTATTTATAGTAGGGTAAGTGATCACCCATCAGAAGGGACAACCCACTAAAAAGGTATGATTAAGTTAAAAATGATGTAGTTTTGGCTTTAAATAGAAAAGGCGCGTCCATTCGGAACAAAAACGAAGTAGTTTTAGGCTCAGCAGAACAAAAATGACATAGTTTAATGCTTTAACAAAAGACGCGTCCGTTCAGGCAAAAACAACGTAGTTTTGCAGAGCCCGTTCAGGCGGATAACCTTTCCCAAAACGACGCAGTTTGAATGCGTCCGTTCGACAGGCAATGCTTCACGTAGTATAATAAATACTGTTTATCAAAACAACACAATTTTGATAATTAGAACTACATAAAATAAAATATAAATAAATTTTAGTTAAAAAATTTAGATAAATTTTGTCCAAAAAATTATATACAAGGATCTTAACTGACCGGTGGCACGTGTGGGTTTAAGCCTTGGATAGGTCCTCTCCCTTCCTCAAAATTAGGGTGCCCCTTGGGACCCAAACCCAAGAACAACTTTCATTTATATAAACCTATTAAATCTTTAGTTGTTAACCAATGTGGGACTTGACTTTCCATATATATTTATAAATACTGTTTATCAAAACGACACAGTTTTGATGATTAAAAGTAAATAAAATAAAATCTAAATAAATTTAAATAAATTTTGTCTAACAAATTATATACAAGGACCCAGACCGACTTGTCGGCGATGCGTGTGGGTTCGAACCAAACCTTAGTTAAGTCCTCTTCCTTCCACAAAAATAGGGTACCCCTTGAGTCCCAAATTCAAGAGCAACTTTCATGTATATAAACCTATTAAATCTTTATTTCTTAACGAATGTGAGACTTGACTTTCCACATATTTATTATTATTTATTATTTTTAAGGGTGGTCTTTGAGAGTTAATATCTCATTTATTACTATATAGATTTGAACTTCTAAATACTCATTTTAATCTACTCATGGAGCAAAACACATTAATATATAAATTTATTTCAAATAATTATTAAAACCAACTTTTATTTTAGCTCAAATTATAACAATAAAATCATGCGTGCACTCGAGACTCAGTTGACATCATCACAATCACAATGTAAATGTTTGACAAACGATATTTGGTAGATTCAAGTGGATATTTTTTTTGAATCTTGGTCTTTAGCTCATACTTTTCATGATGGTCCACGGAAGTTCTTTTTATTTAATGCAATATATATTGAATAATAAAAAGATTACGGAATTTAAACACCAAGGATTTAAAAACCTTGAAAATTCCTTCCTAATCTTATTGTACTCGGATATTAATTCTAAATAGAAAGAAACAAGAACATAGGCAAAAACAAATTTTTATTTACAAAGAAAGATAGAAAGAAGAAGAACGATTATATTAAATATGGTTTTAATATTTTTGATAGAGTAGTGGACAAACATGTGAATTAGCTGGAAAAGTTAATATTATTAATTGGTGGGGGGGGGGGGGGGGTCGCCATGACCAAAGATTGTGAAAAGTTAGGAAAAGTAATTTACACAGTTAAAACATGATTCCCCATGAAGACTAATTAGTCTGCAAGTTCTATTCCTGACCTAATTCTTCTGTTGATAGCAATAATTAATTCCACTTTAGTTTCCCCTGTGGCTGTGGCTGTACTCGTCCGTGATGATTTGCTTTTGTTTCCACTGCTATTCCCAGTTGCCACTCGATTCTTACATTTGCCAAAGAAAACTTAAAAAATAAAATTATATTGGTAATGTTTACAAATTTTATAGATAGAACTGAAATGATTTTGTAGAATGGAGGGGGACTAGTAACAAATTTTCGTTTTCATGTTACTTCTTTTTCTAGCTACACATGAATTTCTACCAAATTTCATGGAGGAGGATAAAGAAAGATGGGTTACGGAACCTCTCAACAAACCACTAAACCCTACCAAAGCAATTAACATGACATTTTCAACACAAAAAAAATTTATGATCCATCTATAAAAATAACTTCATTTTGTTTCCCTTTCTTCTTTTCTTTTAGAGTTTTGAATTTTCTTTACCTTTCTTTACTTTAATGATCCTTACAAATACATATGTACGCAGGGTCGGCCTTGAGTTTTTAATGGCCTAAAGCGAAAATAAAAAAATTTGGACCTATTTCATTGGATAAATTTTTTGTGATCCTTTAAATTTAAACTGACGTGGACTCGTCTCTTTTGTTTGAGTATATATATATATATATACATAACACAAATATCTCTTGGGGGCCCTAAAAATTTATCAATTTAAGTGGGCCTAAAACCCAGACACATTGAGCTTTAGCCCAGGGCCGGTGTTGTATGTACGTGTGTTGACTCACAAACATGACCTCTCAACAAAAGCACCAGTAATACAAACATTAGTTTAACTACTCAAGTAGAGATGTTAAATTAGTTTATATCAACCTACATCAATTTGTATATATATGTAGGGTCCGGATTTTAAACTTACCCTATATTTAATATACCTTGTATACTCCCTTTTAGCGATGGATCAAGCGACGATTTGGTCTGTCGCTATATATAAAATCGTTATCTTAGTTTTTAAGGACGGATAACATATAACGATGGACCGAACCTATAGCGACAGACCGAATCGTCGTCCGGTCCGTCGCTAAAAGGAGATATGCAAAGTATGTTAAATAAAGAATAAACTTAAAATCTGGACTATATATATATATATTTTCTTTTTCATTTGTGTTATTAACACATACAATCTCTGAATGAAGTGACGGTTGTCAATGAAAATTTGAATATAAATGATTCTCAACTGTCCAACAATGTTTTAGGCAACAAAATCTGATCACCTTTTGTCCTATACGCAGAGAAGAACACAAACAAAAGAGGGAGGGCCATGGTGAATTGGTGATCAATTAATTTCCCCTCAAAGATTATATTTTGAAAAGTAGGTAGTGAGTAGTAAATGTACGGTTGATAAGCACTCCACTGCAGTAGGCCCACTGTGCGCCAAATCACATGGAGATATCTAAGGACAGTAGATAGTGGGTTATTAGTGGTCTCATCTCAACAGCTGATCATGTAACATGAACTTTTTATTTTAATATAATATATCCATCCCCATACAATTGTTATTGTATTCTTATCGTAATGGTTAAAATTAAGGACCTTAAGATTTTATATTTGATTTCCACCTTTGTATAAGTCCCCTCACCCAACCCCACTCCCACCCCCACCCCACCCCCACCTCCACCTCCACCTCTCTCTCTGTCTTGTGTGATGTTTATCTTATTCTTTTTAAGCTAAGTTAACGTAATTGATTATTGTAATTTTTAATTGCTAAAGTGAGTTTGATAATATTACCTCTTATTATAAAGGTAGAGCAATGAATTGAGGCTCTGTTACAAATCTCCACTCCCTTCTTTTCTTAATTTTTAAATTTATTTCCCATAATAGATAAAACTCTTATTATATTTTTATGCTAATTATACACGCAACGCGTGTATAGAGCCGGATGTATATGGAGGACAGTATAAACAATCTGTTGAGTTTTTTTTGAGTATAGGGGAGGGGAGGGGAGGGGAGGGGAGGGGAGGGGTGGGGTGGGGTGGGGTGGGGTGGAGATAGGGGAAGAAATATAAAGTTAATAAACTTAAGAGAGGACAAATTAATGAAAGAGTTAAACTTGAAGGGGCAAAAAGAAAAGTTTCATTCTTAATCTAAATACAAAATACAGACTCTACAAAGTTTCATTCTGCTTCTACCTTCTTCCGTTGCAGCGTTGCTCATTCTACTTCTTTTACATCTCCGTCACTACATCTTCAGTTCTTCACGATTTCATCGCTTTGTGACTTTTCCTCTTCGCTGCGACAGAGAGCGAGACTGCGACTTGCAGATCAAACTTAAAAGATAACTAAATTAAAGCTTTTTTCGTTTGATAATTTAAAATTTGTAGTTTGTTTGAATTTGTTGTTGGTTGGAAACTTGCATTTTAATTAATTTAGGCAATAATGACATGTGGTTAAAATTCAAACCTTCTAAAAATGAATCATCAATATCATAAAAAAATTAGTTAAAATTCACCTCTACTAGAAAAAATTCTTGAATCTGCCCCTGCGTGTGCCACTTAGACTAGTAATTACAATTGTATATATTATGTCGATTATGAGAGTTCTTAACTTAAACAATACTCCAATTATGAAAAATTGATTACTTATTAAATTAAATGATGATATTTAAGATTTTGGTGTCTGGGATTGTAACAACATTTCCAGAACTTTGATGCCATCGAATGTGGAACTAGTCATATGCTTCTTGAATGCTTGAAGCACTAAACATAGGATTATGGATAAAATAGACCATAATTTAGACCACGATGGATAATTGATTACCTTGAATTTCTTCTATTCTTTTACTTGCTTTTTGCAATGGGGTTTGGTTTTTGTTTTCCTTCCTCTTCTTTTCTAATTTTATTATACAACCACCAACTTTAATGTATTGACTTAAGAAAAAGGGATCCTCCTCAATACCTAATATTTAAGTATCTTATTATTTGGTGCGTTATATATTTTTAATTTCAGGAATTTTACTACACGCTAACTAAAAGTGCAAGGCTGATGTAGATGGTGTAGATTATTATGTACACAAGAAAGAATAAATCAAGGAATTGATATTTCTACATCATTTTTTAATATTTCTACACGTAGGATACATATATTAGCTAATAAAAATTTGACGCATTAACTAATATATGAGTCATACATATAAAAATATCAAAAAATGATATGCAAATATCGATTTTCTAAATCAATAAAGTACAAAGTGTAAATTCTTGCAAAAATCTCTTTCAAAAAAAAAATAAACATTGGTATATTGTGGCTGCAAACCAGGAGAAAACGAATAAAAGACATTAGATATAGATCAAATAATGTTAATACTACGTTTAAATTGGGGTAATGAAGATGAAAATGGAATGAAGCATTCTTATGAAATGAAAAAAATTGTATTTGGTTGTGATCGGAATGGTTCCTATTCCTTCTAAATTTATGAATTTTATTCCTTGGGGAGAAGAGTATGGAATAACTTATTTTAACTAGAGTGGAATGAATCATTCCATTCTCTATTCCATTCCTTCAATTCAAACGTAGCATAAGGGTTTCACATAATGATGTAAAATTATCTCATGGTAAATTAGTTCATAAGTATAATATATGAAAAAATTGAATTGTCACCAATATATAAATTTAAGCGACAAAATAGAATAAATTAAAATATTATCATTCTTAATTTTGATCTATTCATATATGCTCAATTATAATATACTCCCTCTGTCCCAAATTAACTGCTCAGTTTTGACTTTTTTAAGTCAAATTGACTATTTTTAGAATTAATAATTAAGCATATATAAATATATTTCTAAAATTATAAAAATTAGAATTAGTAATAAATTGTACTCCCTCCGTCCCAAATTAACTGCTCAATTTTGACTTTTTTAAGTCAAATTGACTATTTTTAGAATTAATAATTAAGCATATATAAATATATTTCTAAAATTATAAAAATTAGGATTAGTAATAAATTGTATATACTTTCTTTTGGTTATAATCTCTTCACCTATATTTTAGCAAAAATAATAAAAAGATTAGTTTTAAAAATGGTCAATTTGACTTTAAAAAGTCAAAACTGAGCAATTAATTTGGGACGGAGGGAGTATATACTTTCTTTTGGTTATAATCTCTTCACCTATATTTTAGCAAAAGTAGTAAAAAGATTAGTTTTAAAAATGGTCAATTTGACTTTTAAAAGTCAAAACTGAACAATTAATTTGGGACGGAGGGAGTAATAACTATAATAACTATTTGTGAGTACAAAGACGATAGTTGAAATTTTACCCGTTCTAAATTTCTATGCGAATTCATATGTTGGACTGCCGTGGATGAACAGAAGAAAGTCTAAATAATTGTCCACGATCCATTTTTTAAAAGAAATATGTTAAGTTCATAAACTTTAAATAGCATTATTCAACGTGGCCTGTATCAATACCGACCAATTCTTCTTCTTTTTTTTCTTCTTATTATTGGATTGGGCCTTATTCCGAATTAGAGACTTCTGAGAATTAGGCATTGTCCTTCATCTTGCCCCAACCCAAAATAAAAGGGTACAATTACATATTCTATTACATTTTTAAAAATAATTATAACAACAGTTCACTCATAAAATATTTACACAATTAATACATTTTTATATTTATTTACAATATTAGTGCTATTAGGATTCCTTAATTTAGGGAGTAATTATCTCTATAACTTCTTCTCTCTCACCTCATCTAACACTACTGCATACTAATCAAAATATCATGAACAAATCAAAAAGCGGCATCAACAATTTTTCTTAAATGTTATAGCGGATCAAAACATAATGAGCAACAGACAAATGGGAAACCCATTTCTCTCTCCTTTCAAAAACATCATGAGCACAGAAAACCCATTTCTCTCTCCTCCTCTTAGTATTTGAATTCCGATCTTGTTATATCTTGATCTGTCAGATCCAGTTCTTCAACCATTTCTCTAGCAACAGCGGTTGATGTATCAACCTCAATATCAAATGGGAAGTGGATATTACGAATATGATCACCTGGGGGCCCAAATGCAACATTTCAATTACAGGTTTTATGGATGAAGTGAGGAAACTTTTCTGATAAAATAATCAAAAACACTGAAAGGAAGAAAAGAACAACAGACAACCTGTGTAATTTGTGATCCTTCACCTGCGATTTTTTCATAGTACAGTTGCTGTGATTTTTTTATAGTACAGTTGGTAGCCAAACATTCATACCAAGGTAACCAATTTAGTGTTATTAGGTTTTTAATTTATTTTTAAAAAATCTTTTATAGTTTTTTTTAATAGTGCAGTTGGTAGCTAACATTATATACAAATGTAACCAATTCAGTTTTATTGAGTTACCAATTAATTAAAAAAAGATTTATTGTAGATTTTTTTTATAATGCAATTGGTAGCCAAACCTTAATACAAAGGTAACCAATTCAGTTTTATTGGTTTACCAATTAATTATAAAAAATCTATTATAGATTTTTTTTCATAGTGCAGTTGGTAGCCAAACCTTAATACAAATATAACTAACAAAAACTAAAATTGTTACATTTGAAAGTTTTGGTTACCAACTGCACTGAAATTTCTCTTGATTTTCCACAAAAACTAAAATGGTTACCTTTGTATAAATATTTGGATGCCAACTGCAATAAAATTTATCCTTTTCTTCTTTTAATTTCTGGACTAAATCAACCTTCGTCATAATGGCAGCTGTGGTCGGCGTCCATGGTCTTGAAGCGACGACGAAGGGGAGGAGGAAGATGACCGGCGAAGGGGAGGAGGAAGATGACGTTGCCAAACTTTGAATATTTGAATTTTAATTATTATTTTTGAATTTGAATTTGTTTTGTTTATTAGATCCAAGATATTTGAATTTGAATTATTAATTATGGTAGTTATTTTCTACTTGATTTTAGGTTTCCTTATTATTATGAATTGAATCCTATACTAATTCCCTAAATTAAGGAATCCTAATTGCACTAATATTATAAATAAATATATAAAGTGTATTAATTGTGTAAATATTTTATGAGTGTACTAATAGTGTAATTACTTTCTAAATGTTGTATACTTATGTAAAGGACCCAAATAAAAGACCTTCGTGAAAGCGGCACGTTTAATAATGTTTTTGTTATAATATTGTAATTCCTTAAAAGTCATAAGCTACATGCTACATGCTAAGGTCTATATCTATGGATTTATGGATCTTGGTTGGATGTATGTTTTCCTTTTCTTTGTCTATAAAAAGTAAGATTTTTTAATGAAAAAAGATGCACCAAAATAGAGATAAAATTCTCTGAACTTCTATCTTACAAAATTTATTTCTTTAGTTCTATTAGATCTGACAAAATTAGTCCAAGCCCGCGGACCGGCCTAATCCGTCCGTTAAAAAGCGAGATTTGGACTTCATTTTTCAGCTCAATAAAATTTGGACCGTTTGACCCCGTCCGCCAATGGCCCGACCCGTTTGGGTTAAGCCCAGAAACGTGTCAAAATTTGGTCATAAATTCTCGTCAGTCAAAAAATGGGCTTTGAGTTTCACTTTTTCAGGCCCACCAAAACTTGAGTCGTTTTGGCCTGGCTAGCCAATGGCCCGACCTGTTTGGGCCAGCCCAGTCGTTTGTCAGGTTTAAGTTTTATAACACGTTATCAACATGAAGCTCCAACCAACTAAGACGGTAAAATTATAAATTCTTGCAATTAAGCATTATACTACACTAGCTTGGCTTTGACGCCATTATTATATTCTTAAACAGTCAAATTATATTCATGTTTTGTTGTCCATTTTTAAATTTTGTTATTTACAGTAGTACCATTTATCCTTATTGATCTTACAAGATTAGGTGGGAACCTTTTTACCATTTATTAATTTGTGGGAATAAACTTACTACGCAGACTACCTGCATGCTTGGTGAATACCCTTTCGTATTAATTCCTTATTAGCAATTTGTGGAAAATAATATGTCTATGTGGACTACCGCATGCCGGGTGAAGATCCATTTACAGTTTTGTACACGTACTCTCTCAATAATAGTGCGATTCATTCTCTCAGCCGCACCATTATGTTGTGAGGAACCAAGAATAGTCTACTCATGTCGAATATTGCCATGTTTATTACAATATTCAGCAAACTCCTTTGAAGTGTATTCCCCTCCACTTGTCGTCACGAAGACAATTCAACGATTTTCCAGTCTCCTTTTCAACTATAGCATGAAAACTTTGGAAATAGCTGGAATACTTGGTCTTTTGTTTTCAACAAAAATACACACACCTTCCGCGAAGCATCATAAATAAAGGTAACAAAATACCTATTTCCACCCAAAGACTCAACTTCAATCGGTTCACATACATCAGAATATACTCTCTCTAGTAGCTCTGATTTTCTTTTTGCTGAACTACTAAAAGAAACTCTATGTTGTTTCCCAAATAAACAATAATCACAAGGGATTAAAATAGTACCTTTAGCAAAATGAATGAGTGACCTTTTTGCTAATAACTACAACTCTTTCTCACTCATGTGGTCAAGCCTCTTATGCCATATGTTTGGCGAAGAATCATCCTCAACTGCATTCAACTCATTAGAGTACACCTTCACATGAGTTTTTTATAACGAACAACAAGCAACATCTCTTGTAATCACCACAGAACCCTTGGTAAGCTTTCACTTTCCACTGCCAAAGTGATTCTTATAGCCTTTTTTGTCCAAGGCCATGCCAGAAATTAAGTTAAGGCGCAAATTAGGAATGTGTCTAATATCCCTAAAGGTAACAATGCTGTGACGCCCCAAAAATAGGTATACAACACCCGTTTTGAATCGCCAAATACATAGTATAGAAACAACTACAACTTTATTAATACAATTATCGTGTAAAATACGACAACACATAAACTGTGAGTTTAAATACAAATATTGTCATCTAGACAATATCCATACTCAAATAAGTCCTCATTACAATTATTGATACACTATTATACAAAATAGTGAGGACTACTAAGACAACTCCAAAATATCTAGTACTTGCTACATTCTCGCCTCCTGAGAAGAAAAATGGAACAAAAAGAAAAGGGTGAGCTCAACTAGCCCAGTAAAGAATATTATGACTAAGATAATATAGAAAAAATTATCGTTAGTCTTCAACAGGGAAAAATCTGAGAGAATATAACAGACAACAAGTTTCAGATCAATATTAGCAGCAGAAATAATAATTCATAGAAGAGTTACGTAGAGAATGAGATCTACTATAATCTATGAATTTAAAAGTCCATCATCAATATTTTATCTCTGTAACATTAATCAATATACATCTTGAATCAAATATTCATCTTTGCACTACAGGCCAAAGATATTCATCAGTTGGTCATGTTCATCTCAACACCTGTTCATCTTTGCACTACGGCCCAAAGATATTCATCAAAAAATCATTCATCTTTGTACTACAGGCCAAAGATATTCAGTAATATAATCATTTAAGAATGAGGATGATGAAAAATATTTTAAAGAAAACGAATCCAGTGAAACAAAAGAACAAATATTAAAGATTCGTACTTTAAACAATCTCAGTTCAAAAATACTTCATAAATAACCATAGTGGAGTAAAATTCAAGAATGATCAAAACATGAATACAATCAAAGCTAGTATCCATAATAGATATTTTGGACAAAAAACAAAAATTTAATTTTTTCTGTGAATAGTGCCGTATTCGTAAATAGTGTCGTATACGTGATTAGTGTCATATACGTGAATAATAATCCCGACACTAAAGACAAGAATTCCACAAGAAAATTTTTACCAATATTCCGGCACAATGATATTAGAAGAAATAATATCATTTTTTTTAAAAAAAATAGCATCCCTTACCTCAAAAAGACAGTACTTCTGACTGAAATACTGAATATAGTGTTGAAGGGAACTTGCACCGTATAGCAACACTCAAAGTATCAAAATACTCACAAGAATACGCTCGATAATATAGAGAGAAAAAGAGAGAGAAAACTTATTTCTTGTGTGATTTTTAATTCTAACCTAAGCACCCTATTTATAGGAAATTGCTTAGAACACCAAAGCAAAAATTTTTATAAAATATTAATATAATTATAAAATTTCCCTACGCCCACTTTGAAAAACTGAACTCAGCACATTTACAATACTAGTGGGGCCCACTAACTTGTTAAAAGCGTTTTCTTAAAAAAAACATTTTAAACTCCAAAAATTAATTATTTCGAAACATCTTTTTAAAATCATACGACCGGTGGTCGTTCTCCTCCTTTAAAATCAGTTGCTGCTGGTGCTGATGTCTTCACATTGTCATTGTTGAATCTCTTCTTTTTAAAATCTTCCCCCGACTCGCTTCTTCTATTTTCATGGCCATGATTACTGTGACGCCCCCAAAATAGGTATACATCACCTATTCTGAGTCGCCAAATACATGGTACAGAATTCAAATACAATCTTTAATATACAACAAGAGAGTTGTGAGTTTTAATACAACTATTTTCTTCTAGACAATATCCACTCTCAGAATAAGTCCTCATTATATTTATTGTCACACTATTTAACAGAATAGTGAGGACTACTAATACTATCATCTGGACCGTCACTCCGTTCCCCGACTAGTCCCGGCTACGTTCTCATTTCCTGAAGAGAACAGTGAAAGAAAGGGTGAGCTCAACTATCACAGTAAGAAATATTATGACTAAGATAATGTAGAATAAATTATCATTAGTCTTCAACAGTGTTAAACTGATAAAATACAATAGACATCAAGTTTAACTGCAGCGGAACATGCAATCCATTAAAAGAGTCAAGTAGAGAATAAAATCTACTATCTTTTATAATTTAAAAGGTTTTTCATCACTTTTATCGTTGGGACTCAGCTTAATAAATAATCCACATCATCCCTGCACTACGACCAAGGATATTCATTAGTATCACAGCCACAATTTATCCATGCACTACGGGCCAATGATATTTGTGTATTCATTAATGGTCATAATCATGTCAACAACTGTCCATCAATGCACTACGGGCCAATGAGGACTTTTACCATATCATTTGTAACATTACGGTCATGATTACACCGAAAAAATCCCCAGTCATAATCATACCAAGTTCATCTATGCTATACAGGCCACAGATGACTTTCAACAAAATATAAATATGAGGATGATGACAATGATATAAGAATTAAATAAAACAAGTTCAAGAATTAATTTATTCAGGAACTAATGATGTCCAAATTGTCAACATAATACTTCTTTATAGAGTAAAATTCAAGAATGCTCAGAAGAATATTTCCATGAAAGATACTGGATGAAGCGCAAATACCAAGGATATTTCACTAATTTAATGGAGTATAGAAGTCAAAACTTTAACCAACTGAGTATAACAAAGAATGGAATAACAAAAGAAATCACCATGCATGCGGTACTTCGCATAGACAGGTTATTCCAACAGAACAATAAATAACAGAACCAGGTCAGGCGTAATACGCACCGACAGGATATTCCAACAGAATAATAAAGAATGGAATAACAACAGAAATCACCATGCATGCGGTACTTCACATAGACATGTTATTCTAACAGAATAATAAATAACGGAACCAGGTCTGGCGTAAAACGCACAGACAGGATATTCTAATAGAATAATAAAGACGGAACCAGGTCCGGCGTAAAAAGCACAGACAGGATATTCCACAAGAATAATAAAGAATTGAATAACAACAGAATTTTACCATGTATGCGGTACTTCGCATAGACAGGTTATTCCAGCAGAATAATAAATAATGGAATAACAGAAGAATTTCACCAAGTATAGGGTAGCCCGCGTATACAGGTTATTCCAACAGAATAATAAAGACTGGAATAACAGAAGTTCTCTTCATGAATATGAAAAAAAATACCCCTTACCTTTGAAAGAAGAGTACTGGATATCAGAGTAGTGAAGTAACAGAATACTTTTCTTCTTTCTCTCTATAGTTTCTCTCTCTAGAGTTTTAGTGAATTCGTAAGAAATAATGAAGGAATGAACTTCTATTTATAGAAGAATGGACTGAATAGTAACTAATTCATGAACGGTCCAGATTGATTTACTTTTAATCGGATAGTCCATATTGATTTAAATAAAATATTCTAATAAAACAAAATCTTTTAAATATAATATATATATATATATATATATATATATATATATATATATATATATATATATATACACACACATTGTGACGCCCCAATAATAGGTATACATCACCCATCTTGAGTCGCCAATTACATGGTACAAAATTCAAATACAAACTTAAATATACTATATGAGTTGTGAGTTTTAATACAATCATTGTCTTCTAGACAGTATACAAACTCAAAATAAGTCCTCAATACATTTATTATCACACTATTTTACAGAATAGTGAGGACTACTAAGACACCAACTCGGACCGTCACTTCGTTCCCCGATTAGTCCTGGCTACGTTCTCATTTCCTGAAGAGAACAGTGAAAGAAAGGGTAAAACTTCAATAATTCATAATAAATAGCTCTTTATTAGAAAAATTCGAACCTCATGTCCATTCCATAGGAAATTCTATTCTCTACAACTTTGCAGAAGAAATATTTTTTAAATTCCAAACAGAAATTGACCGAAATCCACAAACGGACGATTTTACAGGCTATAATCAAATTTTAGTCAAGAAATGGGGTCCACAAACATGAAAAACATGTTTTAAATATTTATTGCAAAAAAAAAATACTCTTCCTCCTCATTTATTCATATATCCCACATTCATTGTAAAAATATCACCATTATTATATTATTAAAATATATGAATTATTTTATCGAAAAAGATAAAATATTAATTTTTAACAATTGTCACATTAAATTTTTCTCCATCTATATCCATATAAAATGAATATTTTCCTTATCATATAAATCAATAATTAATTATTTACAAATAATATTACCGAATCATAATACTGGCAACCAGACTGTTCCCAGGAAAGAGGGGGATTTCCAATAAGGATTTCTCCTTACTAGCGCGCAATTAGGTGACCAAACCTCTCCTTAGACAGAACTTTCTAGATATTGCCAATAATATTATCTAATAAATTATTCAAATAATATGAATTATTGATCCGATAATGGAAAATACTGTGTAATGATAATTATTGAAACAACAATAATATAAAATATCAACGTAGCAATTATTGAATCAATAAAATAAAATATTGAACAGTAATTACTGTAACAATTATTGAGTAGTGCCTTCTTACGTAAGAATTAATAATTGGTGCAATACCGTGTGTTACTGTGTTTTAACTACCGAGTATTCCAACAGTATTAACGGTAACAACTACGCCGTTATTTATAAACAACTTATACTTATCGTTTTCTTAATTCATCCAATCGCTTTCCGTTATGGGGCCCACACAAGGCTGCGTCATCGTACGAATATTCCCCGACAGTAAGAATATTCCACGACCAAACGAATATTCTCCGATAAAAATGAATATTTTATAACCACTTGCTTATTTGAAATATTTGCGCATTTTACCCATAACTAACCACATTAATCAAATCAACCCTTACTATTTCAAAATAATAAATAGAGGGAATTTAATTTCATTTATAATAAGTTGGGGTCTTACACAAGTACTTGTTACATTCTCGCCTCCTGAGAAAAAAAATGGAATAAAAAGAAAAAGGGTGAGCTCAACTAGCCCAGTAAAGAATATTATGACTACGATAATATAGAACAAATTATCGTTAGTCTTCAAAAGGAAAAAATCTGAGAGAATATAACAGACAACAAGTTTTAGATCAATATTCGCAGCGAAAATAATAATTCATAGAAGAGTTACGTAGAGAATGAAATCTACTATAATCTATGAATTTAAAAGTCCATCATCAATATTTTATCCCTGTAACATCAATCAATATACATCTTGAATCAAATATTTATCTTTTCATTACAGGCTAAAGATATTCCTCGGTTGGTCATGTTCATCTCAACACCTGTTCATCTTTGCACTATAGGCCAAAGATATTCATCAGAAAATCATTCATCTTTGCAATACAGGCCAAATATATTCAATAATATAATCAGTTAAGACTGAGGATGATGAAAAATATTTTAAGAAAAACGAATCCAGTGAAACAAAAGAACAAATATTAAGGATTCGTACTTTAAACAATTCCAGTTCAAAAATACTTCATAAATAATCATAGTGGAGTAAAATTCAAGAATGAGCAAAACATGGATACAATCAAAGCTAGTATCCATAATAGATATTTTGGATAAAAAATAAAAATTTAATTTTTCTGCGAATAATATCGTATTCGTGAATAGTGCCGTATATATGAATAGTGCCGTATATGTGAATAATAACCCCGACACTAAAGCCAAGAATTCTACAAGAAAAGTCTTACCAATATTCCGGTATAATGATATTAGAAGAAATAATATCATTTTTTTAAAAAAAATAACACCCTTACCTCGAAAAGACAGTAATTTTGACTAGAATACTGGATATAGTGCTGAAGGGAACTTGCATCGTATAACAACACTCAAAGTTTCAAAATACTCACAAGAGTACGCTCGATAATATAGAGAGAGAAAGAGAGAGAAAACTTATTTATAGTGTGATTTTTAATTCTAACCTAAGCACCCTATTTATAGGAAATTGCTTAGAACACCAAAGCAAAAAATTTAATAAAATATTAATATAATTATAAAATTTTCCTACGCCCACTTTGAAAAACTGAACTCAGCATATTTGCAATACTAGTGGGGCCCACCAACTTGTTAAAAACATTTTTCTTAAAAAAAACATTTTAAACTCCAAAAATTAATTATTCTGGAACTTCAATAATTCATAATAAATAGCCCTTTAATCAGAAAAATTCAAATCTTATGTCCATTCTATAGAAAATTTAATTTTCTACAACTTTACAGAAGAAAGTTTTTCCAAATTCCAAACAGAAATTGACCTAAATCCACATACGGACGATTTTGCAGGCTATAATCAAATTTCAGTCAAGAAATGGGGTCCACAAACATGAAAAACAAGTTTTAAATATTTTTTAATAACAAAAATACTCTTTCTCCTCATATACTCATATATCCCACATTTATTATAAAAATATCACCATTATTATATTATTATAATATAATAATATATTTAAATGAATTATTTTATCAGAAAAAGATAAAATATTAATTTTTAACAATTGTCACATTAAAAATTTTCTCCATCTATATCCATATAAAATGAACATTTTTTTCATCATATAAATCAATAATTAATTATTCACAAATAATATTACAGAATCACAATACTAATAACCAGACCGTTCCCAGGAAAGAGGGGGCTTTCCAATAAGGATTTCTCCTTATTTACGCGCAATTAGGTGACCAAATCATTGCTTAGACAGAATTTTCTAGACATTACCAATAATGTTATCTAATAATATTATTCAAATAATATGAATTATTGCTCCGATAATAGAAAATACTATGTAGTGATAATTATTGAAACAACAATAATATAAAATATCAACGTAGCAATTATTGAATCAGTAAAATAAAATATTGAACAGTAATTACTGTAACAATTATTAAGTAGTGTCTTCTTACGTAAGAATCAATAATTGGTGCAATACCGTGTGCTACTGTGTTTTAACCATCGAGTATTTCAAAAGTATTAACGGTAACAACTACGCCGTTATTTATAAACAACTTATACTTGTCGTTTTTTTTCATCCAATCGCTTTCCGTTATGGGGCCCACACAAGGCTGCACCGTCGTACGAATATTCTCCGACAGTAAGAATATTCCACGACCAAACGAATATTCCCAGACAACAATGAATATTTTATAACCACTTGCTTATTTGAAATATTTGCGCATTTTACCCATAACTAACCACATTAATCAAATCAACCCTTACTATTTCAAAATAATAAATAGAGTAAATCCAATTTCATTTATAATAAGTTGGGGTCTTACAAATGCAACCAACACCAGCCTGAATGCAAACATCACTAATTTCAATAATCTTGGATTGATCAGTATTTCTAATTCTCACGTACCCAAAGTCTCCAGCTTTGTAAGTTGTAAAAAATTCTCTCTTGGGTGTAGCATGATACAAGGCATGCACCAATATCAACCACCCAATCAACTTTCTGATCACCAACATGCAAGTATTCTTCTTTCTCAAATGAAAGAATCATAACATCTTCGGTGACAGTGTATGACTGCAATGTTCTTCTTCTCAACCTTTCCATACTCACCATTTTTCTACTTGTCTAACCAGAT
The DNA here is from genome assembly GCA_020205505.1 of Panax japonicus. Classification (NCBI taxonomy): domain Eukaryota; kingdom Viridiplantae; phylum Streptophyta; class Magnoliopsida; order Apiales; family Araliaceae; genus Panax; species Panax japonicus. The sequence continues at coordinate 11,060,902 of CM035095.1, read as the reverse complement.
TCTGCAATTTCTTATGTAATAACCTTCCTTATTACAATGGAAGCATCGATACGTTTCACCTGTTCTAGTCTTTGACTTGTTCCTGTGATTTTTACTTTTACTGAGACTTTTATCTCTTTTGTGAGATCCCCTAAAATTGTGTTGGCCCCTGTTCTCTACAACAAGAGCATCTCGACGGCGACGGTAGGAGGAAGAGGGAAAGAAGAATTTCATGCGGGGGGGGGGGGGGGGAGAATAAGCTGAAAAATTAAAAGCGATCTGATTATATAAGACTCATTCTTGATGGCAGTGTCGTCGAGATTACTACCGTCGCCAATGACTTAATATCGACGGCACATTCCTGTCGCCAATGACCTAGCCCATCGCGCGCCCTACACCCTTCTCACGCGCAGGCAATGAAAAAGATGGCACCATATGAGCGAAAATAGGTCATTGCTGACGGCATACACTAACGACAGCTTGGCCGTCGCCATTGATGTCATTACCGATGACGATTTGTCCGTCGACATTACCCCATCGCCTATGACCCAGTTTTTTGTAGTGAGAAGCTTTCTTTTTTCTCTCTACTTTCTGATCATGAGAACTTTCTTTAAATTTGTGCGTTTCCCTTTTATTTGATGCATTTTATAGCCAAAAAAAGAGAGTAGGAGAAGTAAATGAGAAAGGCAAAAAAATCAAAAGGCTGGAAAATAGAAAAAAAATGAAGAACAAATTCAATGGGCAAGAACTTTGACCAAAAATTAGGTCATCTGTTGGTTTTGCATTTTATAGTTTGTGTTTAGTTCTAGTTATTTCTAAACGTAGGTATTTCATAATTAAGCAGGAGCATATATGAGCTTTAAGATGGTACTTTCCGTGATAATTATTTGAAGATGTGCTTTAAAATTAAATGTCTATTCGGACATCCTTTGATTAAGTGTAGATGGGACTAATATAGAGTATAGCCATTTAATTTTACTTGAACGTAAAGAAAAGGACAGTACTAATCTATCACTAAATTCTACACATGCATATATTCTTTTATACGCGTAGGTTCCACCATCTCATAAAAAATTATAACTAAATATATTCTTGTTTATCGATCATAAGATAGGATAGGAGGAATAATTCTCTTCTCTTCAGCATTAATAATACACTTCCCTCCCTCCCTCTAGAACAGATCCATAATACAATTTAATTTTGGCACGAATCTAATGAAGAAACAACACCTAAAGCTTAGCATACAAAACAACATGCCTTCTGCTCCTGAAAAAATCATATTGAGATAGATATACTCCTTCCTAGCTATTTATTTGTATTAATTCCATACATTTCTAGCTAGCTACTACAAACATCTCCCACCATAACCGGCATTCATGTGCAATGCTTGTTTTAGGTCTTCACAACTTACAACTGCCCGATGCTCCGCTGCCTAAAACCACCATTCCAAAATCATGTTAGAATTTAATATCACACTATAATACAAGTACAACATATACAACATTAATTATATATGTAAATAAGTAATTACATATACCTACCTCAGAACAAGAAGCTTGCAGGGAAAAATCATTGAAGCAGCTAATAACACATTGCTGAATGTCGAGGCCTAATGCTTCAATTGTGTTCACTGTTGATAACAACAATCCCGGCTTTTCTGCGCATGAGATCTCAATCCCTGTACTTTTATCCTTTCTTTCTACATCAAACTAACAACAGTATATTGTTGTAGGAAAATTCAGTTTTAGGAACTTATTATCTGATCTTAATTGTCTTAATGCATGTGTATGTATATGTATATACTATTGTTTACATTAATTAATTATACCTTGGATGAATTCTTCGCATGATCAGTTGCTTCTTTCATATTTAGCTCCTTTAAGTTCCCCATCGAGTTTATTTGATTGTTGCCATCCGCTTCGTTATGATCTTTCCCTTGTAACTTATGGATCTTTTCCAAGAGCTCTTTCATATAATCTATGGTGTCTCCCAGTATAGATGTTCTGTCCATCTGCTTAGTCATGCATTCTTCCATTAATAAAAGAATAATTTAAGCTAGTAAATAATTTGGTCCGTGCTAAAAATACGGGCTGGTTTGCTGTGAAAAACTTGACAAATGATAAGAGTATAATCAATCACCTTGCTTACTTTGGGAACAACTGATCTGAGCATGGAAAGGCGGTCGTTGAGTCGCTTCCTTCGTCTTCTTTCTGCCATTAGATTCTTTGAGGGATGCCCTTCAACCTTCATAATTTTTCTCCTCCTGTCTTCAGATGTGCCCATGTCGAAAACTGGAATATGATCTAGACAAGCTTGCTCCTTAGATGAGCTGCTATTCATTTCTTCGAAATTGTAAACACCAAAATTTCCATTATTCTTGATGGAATAGCCGTTGACAAATGGGTAGATTTCATTGAAAGAACATGCAAAGCTAGGTGATTCTACTTGTGAATTAGTTACGAGTACTTCTGATAATGAACTGTTTGATGTTGTAAAATCTAGGCTCTCATAGCTCCATCCACCAGGGAATAACTCATCAGCATCATTATTATTATTCACTTGAGCGGATGGAAATTTAGTCCAATTCTCTCTACTTGGACCCAACAACTCTTCTAGTAAACTATATTGACTAGGCTCCATCTTTAATTCTCGTCTCGTCTCGTCTCTAACAAAGACTAAAGGAGGAGCTAGCTAGGCTCGATAACAAATGTTGAAACAAGAATAGTAAGGAACGTGTATGTATGTATGTATATATATATATATATATATATATATATATATATATATATATATCTAATAAAATACAAATGATTTTGAATTTCCCGCTCACTCAATAAATCATCTGGACCGTTCAAAGTTTGAGATAAATCCCACCGTTCATACATCTATCTAATAAAATACATCTACCTATCTAATAATCTAATAATAATTTAATAAAATACAAATGACTTTAAATTTTCCGCTCACTCAATAAATTATTTTGGTTGTTCAAAGTTTGAGATAAATCATATTGTCCATACAGTGCCGGAGGCACGGGACCCAGCTAGTATATATATATATATATATATATATATATATATATATATATATCTATAATATAAAACAGAGCGGAGAGAGAAAATAGACAAATGTCACATCAAGTTTACATCAACGGCTCTCTCTCTCATTCCCCCTACATACAAATATGTGTTCTCATTATGTTTCAGATTTACAATTGTTTAATTTTGACTCACATATTTCGATAATTTTTAAATTTCAAATATTTTCAGGTATATATTGAAGGATACATGGTGTAAGCTGTAAAGTAAAGGGTCTTATACTCAATATGTTGTTTCTCTATTTTCTGCATGTATGTATTCATTGTGTTTCGTCTTTTGTAAAGTTAGCTAATTATACATGGTTATGATGATTTTGGTTATGGAATGATGGTTTTTATGGTGGTTTGGATATGTATGGATGATTGTAGTTTTGTAAACATGTTTAGATTTTTTTGGATATCTATTTTTAAAGGAAATTCTGTCAAAAATTCTTGAAATTAGTAGCGACTAGCTTGATATTTTGGTGGTTGGATGTGTTGATGATTGAGTATGTATTAATTTCTTCATATATGTATTTTTTTTTGTGTTCCGTATTTTGTAAATTTAACTAATTATGCATGGTTATGATTATTTTGGATATGGAATGATAATTTTTTTGGTGGTTTGAATGTGTGGATGATTGTAAGTTTTATAGACATGTTTATATTTGTCTGGATATCTATTTTTAAAGGAAATTCTGTCGAATTTTTTGAAATTAGTAGCGACTAGCTTGATATTTTGGTGGATAGATATGTGTTAATGATTGTGTGTTCCGTATTTTGTAAAGTTAACTAATTATACATGGTTATGATGATTTTGGGTATGAAATGATAATTTTTTTTGTGGTTTGGATAGATAATGATGATTGTAAGTTTTGTAGACAGGTTTAGAATTTTCTGGATATTTATTTTTAAAAGAAATTTTGTCAAAATTTCTTGATGTTAACTAGCTCGATGTTTTGGTGGTTGAATATGTATTGATGATTGAGTATGTATTAATTATTGTGGTGATATGTATCTTTAGATAATGTAATATTTTTCAAATTTTAATTTAATTTTTCTTTACACCGTGCCTTCAGGCACGAGTTATAGCTAGTATATATATATGGAGAGAGAGAGAGAGAGAATGGTATACTTAGCTAGCATGTGTATAATTAAATATTACTTACATTATAGTATGTGTTATGGTATATTATGGATACTTAAATGTATATAACCTAGAGCACATGATTGAAGAAGTGGAATCTGCCTTTTCTTCTGTCTCTGTTTGATTTTTGTGTTTTATGGGATTTTAAATTAGACAGACTTATTAATTTTAATTTAACCCCATATTCTGAAAAGGTTTGACCCACAATTATATCTCAACCGAAAAGGATGGAGTAGGAATCAATCAAGGACATTGTCAGGTTCCTAGCCTCTTCTTGTTCATTAAAAAGCTTTTAATGGCTACTCTTTTCTCAATAATCTCAATGCCCTAAGCTCTGGTTTCTTGGTATTCACTATTTACCGATTCTCTTCACATACTTTTTTTAAGCATAGAAAACTCTTCTGCTTGATGACTTTGTTTGTTTGTGGTAAAAATTAATTAGATACCATCATGAATGTTCCTTCTTTTGTGATCGCTTAGATGTTGGAATATCTTAATTTTGTGCCTTCATGTGATGGAGAGTAGAGGAGAGAGAATTTGGAAAACTGAAAAAAATAAGTTGTTGATTCAAGCTAGCTTTTCCCTAAATGGATGAGGTATAATTTTTATACATTAATTGGGGCCTAGAAAACGATAGCTATGCGATCTCCTAAAATTTTAGAAATTACCCAATGGGTAAAAATATGTTTAGATATTGTAGCAAGAAAATTAATGGACGAGTAAACAATATTTACTTACACTTTACTATAGTATCATGACTTGATTTGTTGAGAAATTGAAACGAGGTCTAGGCGAATTTGGGATATAACCGTCAACACATTTTTATAATTTTTTATTTTATTTTATTTTATTTTATTTTTTCTCAAGTATAACTGTATAAGTAATTATCTGTAGTTATTACCTTTCAAGAGTTCACCGATCCTTGGCCCCAAGGTGCTTTTGCATTATTTTGATCTTATAATAAGTAGTATCAACTAAATGCACTTATCAATAAGCTGTGTTAATTAACTACATGAAATCTGATAGAATAATCAATTATTTCTATCATTTACCAACTGTTAATCTCAAGACTAATAGTCGTAACTCTAAATTTAAAAATAAATAAGACATTTGAAATTAATAAATTTATCTAAAGTATAATCATTATAAATAAATATAAGTCTAGGAGTGCTGCTATATTTCATCACATTGATACCATATATTAGAGCAACTATTAATTAACTATGGATTGAAATGGAACTGGATCGGCGAAAGAGTATTACAATTGTTTTAGATCTAAAAGAGAACTACTGTCACATTCCATAACCCTACAAGGACTTGTACAAGCCTTTTTTTTTTTGAGTACTATTTTAATATATATATATATTTGATATTTTTATATGATTTTTTTTATATAAAAGTGACTCAAACCTACAGTAAAAAAATTATATAAAAATATTAAAAATACATGATCAATTTTTATTTTTTTTAACAACAAAAGGTCCAAAAACATATTCTTTCACGTAAAAGCACCTGCAATATCAGCAGAATATGCTTGAATGAAAGAATTACGCGTGTTGTACCCTTCACCAGGAACTTTTAAATTGATATTTATATAGAGTCCTTATACGCAGACAGGCGTAGAGGACAGGAAAATTGGAGCGATCCAATTTTTTTTTTTTTTTTAATATGACTCTAAAAAATATATAGTATTTATTTTAACAGAAATTTTTATAAAATATGGTGTTTTAGGTGTAATTTGGATACATATACAAATACAGGGTTATACAGACTGTATAACCCTGTATTTGTATATGTATCCAAATTACACCTAAAATACCATATTTTATAAAAATTCCTGTTAGAATAAATACTATACATTTTTTGAGAGTCACATTAAAAAAAAAAATTGGACCGGCCCAATTTTTCGGTCCATTTTCCCTGTCCGCATAGACTTATTCATTTATATATATATACTAGCTGGGTCCCGTGCCTCCGGCACTGTATGGACAATATAATTTATCTCAAACTTTGAACGACCAAAATAATTTATTGAGTGAGCGGGAAATTTAAAGTCATTTATATTTTATTAAATTATTATTAGATTATTAGATAGATAGATGTATTTTATTAGATAGATGTATGAACGATGGGATTTATCCCAAACTTTGGACGGCCCAGATGATTTATTAAGTGAGCGGGAAATTCAAAATCATTTGTATTTTATTAGATAGATATATAAGCACGCATCTCGAGGACTGTATGGTGATGATCCCGAGACCACGTGAAACAGCAGCAACTTGAATCAAGTGGCGGACACTTATCTCTCTAACCCCATTGTCAAATTTTCAATTCCTTAAAAAGGCCAAGCCTGAAATTGGGAGTAATTAGAAATCATTTTTGTCCATAATTTTATAGTATTTGTTAAATATTTTTGTCCATTAATGTAAGTCCTAATCTACAATTATGTTCTATAATCCAGCCAGTAATATTAAGAGAAATTTTGGCCTAATTACCAGATCCATATATAATAATATCCCGGATCGCAAGTAATGTTGACATATTAATTATATATTATAGTGATAGGGAATTAATATTTTTTAAATAAAAAATATTAATTTTACAAACTTCTTTTCACATAAATAATAAACAGATCTCACAATTATATAAAAAAATACCTTATACAAATATCAAATTTTATTTATAAAAATATGAATTCTCATTAATAATTTTAAGGAGTTGTTCTCTTTGTATGTATCAGTGCGCTTCTTCATTAAATAAACATATATGTATTTATTTAGTCATCAACATATAGGTTGGTGGGTACGTGAAAGAGAGAGTAGAGTGAGTGAGTGAGTTGTCATTCATTTTCAGTACTGCAAAAGCTAACAACTGCCAGTTTATGTCATTTATATATATACTAGCTATAACCCGTGCCTGAAGGCACGACATAACGAAAAATTAAATTAAAATTTGAAAAATATTACATTATCTAAAAACACATATCACCACAACAATTAATACATACTCAATCATCAATATATATCCAACCACCAAAACATCGAGCCAGTCGGTACTAATTTCAAGAAATTTTGGCAAAATTTCTTTTAAAAATAAATATCCAGAAAATTCTAAACTTGTCTACAAAACTTACAATCATCATTACATATCTAAACCACAAAAAAATTATCATTTCATACCCAAAATCATCATAACCATGTATAATTAGTTAACTTTACAAAATACGGAACACACAATCATCAACATATATCTAAACTGGAATGAGAGAGAGCAGCTGACGTAAACTTGATGTGACATTTGTCTATTTTCTCTCTCTGCTCTGTTTTATATTATAGATATATATATATATCCTTGTTATGTTCTATTTCTACCAAATAAAGGGAATTATTATTTTCATAATTAAAATAGATAATTTTATAAATTTCGTTCTGCGTGTGTGTGGTAGAACAGATAGATAGAGGGTTTGAAATTTGAATAACTTGAATGAGAGAGAGAGCAGCTGACGTAAACTTGATGTGACATTTATCTATTTTATCTCTCCGCTCTGTTTTATATTATAGATATATATATATATATATATATATATACATATATATATATATATATACTAGCTGGGTCCCGTGACTCCGGCACTGTATGGACAATATGATTTATTTCAAACTTTGAACGACCAAAATAATTTATTGAGTGAGCGGGAAATTTAAAGTTATTTGTATTAAATTAAATTATTATTAGATTATTAGATAGATAGATGTATTTTGTTAGATAGATGTATGAACGGTGGGATTTATTCCAAATTTTGAACGGCCCAGATGATTTATTAAGTGAGCGGAAAATTCAAAATCATTTATATTTTATTAAATTATATTAGAATATTAGATTATTAGATAGATAGATGTATTAATTAGATAGATGTATGAACGGTGGAATTTATCCCAAACTTTGGACGGTCCAGATGATTTATTAAGTGAGCGGGAAATTCAAAATCATTTGTATTTTATTAGATAGATATATAGAAAATTCATACGTGACAATCGATTGCCATCAACACTATTTTAATAACCCACTTTTCAACCGTAGATCAATTAATTGGATGACTTAGATTGAATGTGAAAATTTATCCAGCCAGCACAAGTTTTATCGGCTTTTATTTTAATATATTATTATAGTTGGTTAACTGTTATCATTTTAATAATTTAAAAATGATTTTTTAATATTAAAATACTCCGGTCGGCACAACTTGTACCGGCCGGACTATTTTTTTTACGCATTTGATGACTCAACACATTAAAAAATAAAGAATAGTCCGGTCGGTACAAGCTGTACCGGCTAAGAATAAAAAAACATTTAAAATGCACAGTCGTGACAGCTTGAACCGACTTGCAATAAAAAATAATAAAAATATCACTTGGCCTTTAAAAGAATTATTTTCAACTAATTGCTAGTAAACAAATTCAAACTCACAACCCCCAGCTCCATACTCTCGTCATATGACCACCCGAGCACCACGAGCCTAGCTATTCATTTCTCACAAATAATTGTCTTTACATTAAAACTTTACATTCCTCCAAAATCTATATATTATTATTATATTAAGTTTAATATTATTATTCAGCAATTCATAACTTATTATTATTTTTATATTTCTAATTATTAATATCATTTTAAGTTTCGATGATAGAAAAAGAATGTCTTATCTATTTATGAAAGTGGTAGTAAATTGATAGTGAAATTTAAATGGAGTTAGATTATAATAATTTAAATTGGTAATGGAATTTAAATTGGTAGCTTGTTGCATCTGTTTGATATATCAACAAAAATAATGTTATTATTACATAAAAAAACTCATATAGTACTATATATATATATATATATATAGGCCGGATCTTGTCCGGACAGGTTTAAAATCTGAACCTTTTTTTTTTTTTGCTTTTTTTTGAAACAACTAAAAAAAAAATTATGGAATTGAAATTTTTACATAATACAGTGTTTTGGACGTGATTTGGATGCCTATAACAAAATATGTCTGTACAGTCTGGGCAGACTGTATATACATTGGTTGGTGTAGGTATTAAAAACACACCCAAAATACTGTATTATGGAAAAATTTCAGTTCCATAAATTTTTTTTCTTTTTTAGTTGTTCTACAAAAAAAAAAAAAAAATTGGGTCGGGACCTCCCGGACGGGATAAAATCCGGACCCGATTTTTTTTTTTTTTTTTTGTAGAATAACTTAAAAAAAAAAAATTATGGAACTGAAATTTTTCAATAATACAGTGTTTTGGGTGTGTTTTTAATACCTACACCAACCAATGTATGTACAGTCTGCCCAGACTGTATAGACATGTTTTGTTATAGGCATCCAAATCACACCCAAAATACTGTATAATGTAAAAATTCCAATTCCATAAATTTTTTTTTAGTTGTTTCAAAAAAAAATCAAAAAAAAAAAGTCCGAATTTTAACAAAATTCGGGAGTCCGGACCTGATCCGAACTATATATATATATATATATATATATATATATATATATATATACACTGGCGGAACCAAGGGGGGGCCAGGGTGGGCACCTGCCCCCGGTAGGTTGGTACTAAGGTTAAGGTTTGTAGAGAAAAAAATGATATTTCACTACTAAAAAAATGGTCATTTGTGATGGCCAAAATCCATCACAAAAAATAGGAAAACCATCACGAAAGGTTTACGTGATGGCTTTAAGCATCACAATGGCCGTCTTGTATACGCCCATCATGAAAGGTTTTACGTGATGGTTTTGGCAATCACGCAAACGCTTAGTGCTTTTGTGATGATTAATACAATCACATTAACATATAATCTATTGTGATTGCCAAAGTCATCACAAAAAAATGACTTTAGGGATCAAATGTAAGAATGTGAATCTCCATTTACATATAATTTATTTTACTATATTAATTATATCTATATTAATTGTATCAAATGATACTTGTAGGATTCGAACCCCCTCCCATTTGCAAACTAAATAACTAGTATTACCACTACACCAAAGTCCAGATCATGATTAAAATTTTAAAACAAAATATAAAAGGAAACATATGTGAGTTGACTTACTAAACAAAATTACTTTCAAACAAGATTTGGTGATTGCAATGGCAGTCACTAATACTCTATAATGATGGTAAAATTAGTCATCACTAAAAGCCATCATATATTTTATTGTTTTGTGACGACTTAAAATTTCCATCACAAAATACCTTCTTTTTGTAATTGCAAATAAAAGTCGTCACAAAAATCTATCTTTTTAATGATTGTCATGACCGTCATAAAATATTGTTTTGATTGTTTCTTATATTAAAATATTAGTGATAGCTTAAATGCAATCACGAAAAAGGTATATCTATAAGTGATGACTTAGTGCGTCACAAAAAGAAATTTTATTTTGCGTGAAAAAATTGGTGTGATTGACATGGCCATCACAATTATAATACATTGATGGCAAAATTAGTCATCACTAAGAGTCATCATATATACTATTATTTTGTGATTGCTTAAAAAGTCCATCATAAATTACTATATTTTGTGATTGTTTTTAAAAACTATCACAAAATTCCGTCACGTATTCTTGTTTTTCTAGTAGTGTTTACATATATTTTATATCTTTTCTGTATTTTTTTATAGGTACTGCAACTCAATGTGAGTGAGAAACATAAATTTGAATTGTCTAAATAATGACAAAATATTTGCAAATAAAAAACATAAAGAGGCTATTTTGTTTTGTTCAATATAAAATTATTATGAACTTTTTAAAATCAAATTAAGATATTTTTAAACTCTAAATTAATATAATTTTTTTAATTTTAAAAATTATGAGGCACATGTTCTCAATAGTCAAAATCTATTAAAAGTTGCATGAAAACACAATTTATTTCTTATTTGATGCATTAGAAACTCCAAAGTAACCTTTAATTTAATTAATGAGTGATATAATAAGCATCTCAATTTTTAAATGCGTTCTTCTCCGGAAAAACTCCAAATTAACCTTTAGTTAATATGTAATCAAGAAATCTTTGTGAAGAGATTCAATCAAATATGCTCATTTCTATATTCCTACAATTTTTACAAACACATTGAATTATTATATTTTTTCAACAATTGAAAACGAGCAAATTTTGAGACGTTTTTAAACTACACAGACTCGCATGATACAGTTATTACCTCTTAGTCGTAAAACCGAAAGAAGCACTTCAAGCGTCAATAAATAAAATTTTTTTACTGATGTATTTTGTCCTCCCTATAAAAATCTTATGGTTCCGCCACTGTATATATATATATATATATATATATATATATATATATATATATATATATATATATATATATATATATATATATATATATACCATGGGTCTCTATCTGACATATGAGACTCACAAATATGCATATGTGTGTGTGACTTTTTTTATTTGATAATAATATTATTTTTGATATATACTCTATAGTCTATATCCCAAAAGAGGAGACAGGGTAAAAAGGTAAATAAGAATGGATCAAGTACCGATGCATCATGCAAAACAGTAAAGAGTCAAAAACTAACGGGATGAGAATGAATAATACTCTCTCCGTCCCAAATTATATGCTGTTTTAGAGTTTCACACAGATACCAATATGTATGATAAAAATACTAAAATACCCTTTGTGCTGACTTTTTTATTAATTGAAGAGAAAGAAAAAGCAGCTAATTAATTGGAGAGAGAGAGAAACATTGAAGAGAGAGAGAGAGAAAACAGCACATTAATTGAAGAGAGAGAGAGAAATAATTATTAATTGAAGAGAGAGAGGGGCATGAATGTGGATGTTTAAAAAAGAGGAGAGGCATTAATGAGAGTAATGATTATCAACAATTAAGATAAAGGGGCAAATTTGGAAAACAAATGAAAAAAATGCATTGAAATCTTAAAAAAACAGATATTGTGGGACAAATTTTTTTTGTTAAAACAACAAATAATTTGGGAAGGAGGGAGTACGATGGAGTACTACTTCCTACGTACGTACAACCAACACTAAAATTTACTCCAAGAATTACTACCTTATAATTTTATTCTTTACTTTAGGAGAAAGGGGTATTGTACGTAGAAGACATCAATTCTTAGCACAAAAATATCATTAAATATAACTTTTGGGGTTGAGCGTGTGGTGAACTAAATGATCGACCGAAGTTGAGGACAACATAACATACGAATTCAGCTTTGTTAGTTTTTAGCATCAAAGAGGTGGCTTCTTGTATCCTCATGAATATATATATATATATATATATATATATATATATGAACCTGAACTGAACTCCTTATAAGATCGATCTCTACTCTGCCTGCAATCAAAGATGTTCACAAATCATCGAGTAATTTTGTTTTTCTCAAGTGGTAGTCCAGTGTGGTGCAGCCCACAATATATAATTCGTTCCCAAAGGGATCCAGGATCAGAACAACTTTACATACGTCCGTCTGAATTGGTCTTTTTATATTGTTTGCTTTTGGCCTTTGGGATATATATATATATATACGTGGGTGACATGCACGTTTATTTTGGCATGCGAGGTAGATATTTGTCCTTTAGAAATTAGCCAAGTTCAAATTTGGCATGCTGCAATACTGTAGTATTGATTTGGAACTCGTACTAAATAATCAAGAATTCAAGACCTTTCGCTCTTGCTTAAGCATATTTATTCCTATGCTCTAGCTTCAGGCGAAATAAATTGTTATGTTGTTGTGTACGTACATTATGTAGTTTGAAGGTCTAAGCACGTATCATCAATTTAATTGTTTAGCTTTGTGGAAACTTTTATTTCTTCTCCTCAACCTATTAAAAAGATAGATATATAAATGGTAAAGTTCTCCAATTTTTAAGTCTCAAATGACGTGGCATCGTTACATTGATTAAGTAAATCTCTTGTTCAATACCACTTTGTTTGAGACAACAAAATTGAGATCCTTACCCTTTTAAGATAAGCTTGAGATTTGTAGGGGTAGAAAAAGATAGATTAAGATCAATTTCAATATTTGGTTGTTGCTTTAAAGTTTGATGAATATGTCGTTATATTCTTTTTTTGTTTAAGGAATAAATAAATAATTTGTTGGATCTAATTTAATCATTTTCACAGAAATAGTCTCATAATTGTTAACATTTATAAATATGAATGAATTATTTTTGTTTTATATTTTCTTCAAAATTATTAAGTCTTAGTTTAGTAGTGATGAATTGTTAATAAAATTGAGATGATAATTTCTAGATAGTGTCATTTTATACAACTATTACGTTATTAAAAAGAATATTCTTTTTGCGGTATATATATAATTTTTTTTTTCTATTGAAACTTTTTTGTGAAAAAAGAAGAAGAGTATATATATAATTATGTACTACCTTATTTCTATTAGTTTAATTTTGGGTGGGTTGTGATAAATATTATTATTATTATTATTATAACCCATATACTATTGTTGTGGAATTGGATTCAGAAGGTTGGAGATGCAGTTTTTGTGATCCAAGAAATTCCTCCCTCCCTCAAGCCGACAATAAGGCTTAATTATATTTATTTAAATTTAGCCACATACAGTACTAGCTAGGTGAGATCTAGAACTAAATTAAGTTTATCTCCACTTGGTGGGGAGTGACGAGTGCCGAAATAAACAACCGGAGATATATTCTTCAGTTGCTTAATTACACAGGATCGGAGATGAGGCAGTGCAATTGTCCTATATATAATGAGACAGACCTGCACCTCCCATGTGAGCGATCGATCTCGTTTACCCCTCTCCGCTACCTACTCATACATACAAGGGACTCTCGGTCACTGTCGGTAAAATTGCATACTATTTATTATACTTGAAATTCTTAAGATTTAATATTCTATCTTTCTCCCAAGTTACTAACAACTATGTTGGAGGTATATCATGGCGGTCCAACGCTGTTACCGATCGTAAAAATGTTTGTTCGGGTCCGAAAAAATCGAATGTTTGTGAGAGTCCAACAAAATCGAGGTCCAGAGTACATTCAAAGGATAGAGCTAGTATCACCAAATATGATTATTGCATTTGTGTTGAAATTGAACAAGAACCTAGCTAGATTCATTGGGATGACGTACTATTAACAACTAGAACTAGATTTAGCCATATATAGTGACCTCAATTTATATTTTTACCGGGAAGAAATAGCTAGATAGTGCATGGAATTAGCTGTATGAGATGTAAAGAACCTATAATATAATTAGACAAATTTTGAAACAATTATTTGAATTTTCTGATTTTTTGTGACCTAGCTTCGATATGCTTTTTTTCTCATGTTGATCTTGTGGGCTCAAGTGCAAAATTAGGGTTCACATAATCTATTTGAATTAAATGCACAATTAGAGTTCCACGACCTCATTAATGTGCAAATTTAGAGTTCGCATAACCTAATAGAATGAATATGGAAAAATCGAAAATAAATGTGTTAGACCCAGGAGAAGCCTCCATGCACGTATGTGTCCCGTGGTAGAAAACTCGTGGAGGCAGCTCATTTTGTGAATTGATTGAGGGATTGGATTAATTGGTGGCTAGAAGGACAGAACGATCTAGGCATTACTCTGAATTTTAAAGGGTATCTCTGGAATTTCCACGAAATCATGTGTCTGTCACATGACTACTTTCTAGAAAACCCTATAAATACTCCTTCCATTCGATTGGGAAGGGGACCTCTCTTCGGACGCAGGACTTGGACTCTGGAAAGATCGAAGGACCTGAACATTAATTCTACCTTAACACTCAAGAAGACTCTTGAAATCCTAATAACCCTAACAAAGTTTTCGAATTCTAGGAGTAGAAGGACTCAAGAAGAAGGTTCTTGGAATTCCAATAATCCTAACACGGTTTTCAAATTCTAAGAGGTCTGCCAAGCGTCATTGGAGTAATCGCCCACCTGTCGTTCTCCCCTCTTCAATCGATCAATCAATTCTGTGTTCTTCATTGATTTCTCTCCTCTTCAACCAACACGAAACCTTAACATTAAGAATGTATGATTTCCTTGCCCACAGATCTAAGGGTATTAATTTCTAGTTTCTTCATTCACTACAACGAAAATGGCCTATAGCGAAGGAAATTTTGTGAAGAAATTTATTCCTTCACATGAGAAGTTGTTTAGTGAAGGAACAGTGAAGAAAAAAAGTATAGTGATAATATAGTTATTAGCGAAAGAAACATGCTTCACAATTTATATTTTTTTTCCTCGCAAAATTTGGGCGATAGAAAGATTTTTGGAGCCAATTTATGATGAAAATCTGCGAGGAAAAAATCTATTTAGTGAAGGAATTATTACTCATTATATATCATTATTCAGAAGTTTTTTGCGAGGGATAAAATCGGTCGCTATCTTGTTCTAAATATATTTTTTTGAATTAATTGTGGTGAATATAAATACCTTAAATTTTTTACAATAGTAAATTTAATTTTAATAATATTTTTTTAAGTAACTTACAATATCAACTATTTATTTTAATAAATTATAAAGTAAATAACTTTACACTATGTTAAACTTTAAAATTTCTCCATAAAAGTTTATTTTTATAATCATAATTAAATAAAATTAAAGTTAAATAAAAATAAAATTAAATAATCCAAAAGACTTTAAATTTTATTTTAAGTATATAATATTAATCCAAAAAAGTCTTTTGGAGATTAATTTAAAGTAGCTTTATTTTTTGGTATTTTATTTAATATTCAGTTAAATAATAATTTGTGAGGGTTTTAATTAAGAAAGACTTTTGAATTATTTAATTTTATTTTAATTAAAAAATATTATCTATGTCAAAAATACGGAGCTTAAAATAATCGGTTGCTTCGCTTCACGGTAACCACCCTCTGTTCTATTATTAATAATCGATGTAGTAATTGATAAATAAAAACACTTTTCTAATTCTCTCTCTCCTCTCTCTGGCTAGGGTTTGTGACTTTATAGCGAGAGGGGTCAATGATACAGCTATTGTTCATGTTGATGTTTGCCGAAATGGCGGGGATTCTGCTACTGTTAATTAGAACTCCTCAGCAACTCCAATAATGAGGTTATGTTCATGTCTGATCCTAATGGAGTAAAATCTATTGGATTGCTTTGCTTTCGACAAGAGGACGCTGAGGCCTTTCTTGCTCAGGTCAGTTCCCTGAGCTCTCTATCACACACTCTCTATTTGAGTGCGAAGAATATAATTGATGTGTTTTGGGGGTAAATTTCAGGTTAGGTCGCGGAAGGGAGGATTCCGTGGTTCGGCTAAGGTTGTCCCAATTACACTTGATCAGGTGATCAATTAAGAGCTTACAAATTACAAATTGTTTTTGTTTGATTAATATTTATTTTTTTCTTTCCAGATTAAGATTAAGTGCTGGAACTCAGATATCCAATTAATTGTTGAATTTTAGTGTAATTTTGGAAAAGATTAATTTTTTATCTTAGAAAAGTGAGCTAATCAAGTTTTGTAGTGCCAAGAACAGTATGCCAGTACTTGATCGTCATAGTAAATTGTAAATACAACTGCAGTGTTATTCAATTGTTTAACCCACATATTTGTTAAGCTACTCACAATTTTGGATTACTAGGTCGTTGTTTATATTGAACTATTATTGAATTTTTTAACCAACATATTTGTTAAGCAACTCACAATTTCAGATAACTACGTTGTTGTAATTATTGATGTATGATAAGAGATTTTAGGTTATGATAAGAGATTTTGAGGTTCTATAACAGATATGTAGGTGTTATGACTTCTTAATAGTGCTGACTATAGGAGCTCAGCACTTAGGAGGCTTATTCGTAACTATTTAGTGCAAAGATATACTGATTGAGTCCTAGTAAACAGAGGATATTCATTGTTTTGTGCAGCAATAAGATGGTAGTGTCGCCATTCCTGAGACCCTGGTTCTAGTAACCAAAAAATCAGCCTTATTCAAAGAATGTCAATAACTGCACTTAATCCAGTTGTATTTTCCCTATGGCCTACGCCATTGTTTAATAAGGACACATACATGCATAGCTATGTTGTTTATTTTGTGGATTTTTGGTAACTTTTGTATTAGAAGACTAGTGTTGGAATATTTTTGGGAGGCTCTGTGTAGGGAGAGTCTTTGGTTTCTTGCCGCATAGATATGCCTTTTAATTTCTTGGATAGTTTACTTGGATTTGCCTAATTTTGCAAATATATAATGGAATTTTCTTATTGAAAAACTAAAAATTTAAATAGATTAATTGTCGAAACTCAACACACATTAGTTCTTATTTATCTTTTTCATTGTAGTGATTTATGCGTTTAAATATTTCTAGATGGAAACCATATAAGATTGCTTCTATTGCATGTAAACTTACACACACATGCATTCACATATCTGTATACACATTGTTTACTTTATAGTATAACAATCTTGTCATTTCTTACTTATTGCATCTGTAATAGAGCATTAGCTGTTTGGCTGCTAGTTACTCCTGCT
Source organism: Panax japonicus (assembly GCA_020205505.1). Lineage (NCBI taxonomy): Eukaryota > Viridiplantae > Streptophyta > Magnoliopsida > Apiales > Araliaceae > Panax > Panax japonicus. The sequence continues at coordinate 11,043,219 of CM035095.1, read as the reverse complement.
TAAATTGGCGATAATTATGTTATGTCATAAATAAAACTTTATGTTTGAATACATACTAATGTAATTATAAATGCTCTTATGTTAAGGGGCCTTACTTATTAAAAATACTCAAACTAGGTTGCCCCCACTAGTATTTAGGAGTTCTCCATTTGCTGCTGGTACATTGACTAATTACTGGAATAAAGGCTCACATTGACTATGATAAAATTGTCAGTAGATGTATTTTGATGCCTTACCTTCAACTACTTCAAATTCATAGTTTGTAACCTGGACTTTTGGTTATGCTTTTATACTTGTGATGTTTGTTTGTGGATAAGTATGCATGCATATTACTGGTTCGACTTCTTGAGACAGGAAATAGTTGTGGTATTCTGAAAACTCTGTTTGGGGTTGGAAAAAGGGAAATAAATGGAAAAGAAAAAGAAAAACCCTTTGATGAATGCAGTTTAATTAGACTGCAAAACATAATATTTTTTTGAGAAGAAATACCCTTTTATCAGAACTCCATTTACTTTTACAATTCATATTCTTTCACTTCCATTCATTTTCCATTGCACCTTAGTGTTCAATCAAAGCCTGATAAGAAATATGAGTTAGTCTGTTGTCCATCCGTTGCACCTTAGTGTTCAAGCAAAGCCTGATACGAAATATAATAAATATGGATTTGTTTAGCCAGCCATATGAAGTAATCTGTTGTCTATCCGTTGTTATAATGTACATATTACTACATTACTTGTGATCGGCAGTTGTGACATAGTAATAAATAAATAAATAATTAGATGTCTTCGACTAAGGTTGCTTTGCAGGAAGATTGTGCAGATTTCCAAGATGAATGTTTTTATAGTTTTGGTAGGTTGTTTTCTTTTGCTATGTTGTTGGTTTAAACTCTTAGCCCTTCATTGTCTTAAAGGGTACTCCCCCCCTTTCCGCAACCCCCATGTTATGTTTATTGAAAAGAGTTATGTTTGAGCTTGCCATTTTATTATTTGCCATGGTTTAAATGTGTTAACTTTAATATTTTAAAAAACGAAAAAAGGGAGTCATCTTTGGGACGGACGGAGTATGTGGTATGCAACTACTGTGACGCCCACAAAATAAGTATACATCATCCCATTCTGAGTCGTCAATGACATGGTACAGAAACAACTACAACTTTATTAATACAACCCATAAACTATGAGTTTAAATACAAATATTTTCATCTAGACAATATACATACCCAACTAAGTCCTCATTACAATTATTGATACAATAATTTACAAAAATGGTGAGGACTACTAAAACAACTTCCTAGAACCTTCATTCCGTACCCCGACTAGTACTCGCTATATACATTCTCGCCTCCTGAGAAGAAAAATGGAACAAAAAGGAAAAGGGTGAGCTCAACTAGCCCAAGTAAAGAATATTATGACTAAGATAATATAGAACAAATTATCGTTAGTCTTCAACAGGAAAAAATCTGATAGAATACAATAGACAACAAGTTTCAGATCAGCAGCGGAAATAATAATTCATAGATGAGTTACGTAGAGAATGAAATCTACTATTATCTATGAATTTAAAAGTCCATCGTCAATATTTTATCCCTGTAACATCAATCAATATTTATCTTGAATCAAATTTTTATCTTTGCACTACAGGCCAAAGATATTCATCAGTTGGTCATGTTCATCTCAACACTTGTTCATATTTGCACTACGGGCCAAATATATTGATTATAAAATCATTTATCTTTACACTACAGGCCAAAGATATTCAATAATATTATCATTTAGGACTGAGAATGATGAAAAATATTTTAAAGGAAACGAATCCAGTGAAACAAAAGAATAAATATTAAGGATTCGTATTTCAGCTATTTCATGTCCAAAAATACCTCATAAATAATCATAGTGAAGTAAAATTCAAGAATGATCAAAACATGGATACAATCAAAGCTAGTATCCATAATAGATATTTTGGACGAAAAGGAAAAATTTTATTTTTCGATGAATAGTGCCGTATACGTGAATAGTAACTCCGATACAAAAGTTTCAAATTTGATTAAAATGTTCAAACCAATATTTCGGCATAATGATATTGAAGAAATAATATCATATATGAAGAAAATAACATCCCTTACCTCGAAAAGATAGTACTTCTAGTTGAAACACCGAATATAGGTTATGACTTGAACTTGCACCATATAGCAACACCCAAGTATTAAAATACTCACAAGAATATACTCAATATATCGAGAGAGAAAGAGAGAAGATTTCAGTTTCTGGTGTGATTTTCAATTCTAGCCTAAGCACCATATTTATAGGAAAATGCTTAGAACACCAATGCAGAAAATTTAATATAATATTATTATATTTACAAAATTGTCAAGCCCACCTCTTGAATCTGAATTCAGCCACCTTGCACATGTTTAATGCAGCCCACCAAGCAAAAAAAACGTTTTTGTAATCAATTATTTCGGAAATACGGAACTTCAATAATTCATAATAAATAGCCTTTTATCAGAAAAATTCGAACCCCATGTCCTTTCCATAGGAAATTTCATTCTCTACAACTTTGCAGAAGAAAGTTTTTCTAAATTCCAAACAGAAATTGACCGAAATCTACAAACGGACGATTTTACAAGCTATAATCAAATTTCGGTCAAGAATTGGGGTCTACCGACACACAAAACATGTGTTAATCATTTAATGCTACAAAAATACTCTTCCTCCTCATATACTCATATCCCACATTCATTGTAAAAATATCACCATCAATATATTATTAAAATAATATATTTAAATGAATTATTTTATCAGAAAAAGATAAAATATTAATTTTCAACAATTGTCACATTAAAAAATTTTCTCCCTCTATATCTGCATAAAATCAATATTTTCCTCATCATATAAATTAATAATTAATTATTCACAAATAATATTTCAGAATCACATTACTGACAACCAGGCTGTTCCCAGAAAAGAGGGGGCTTTCCAATAAGGATCTCTCCTTACTGGCGCGCAATTAGATGACTAAACATCTCCTTAGACAGAACTTTCTAGACATTACCAATAATGTTATCTAATAATATTATTCAGATAATATGAATTATTGCACCGATAATAGAAAATACTGTGGAATGACAATTATTAAAACAATAGTAATATAAAATATCAACGCAGCAATTATTGAATCAATAAAATAAAACACTGAACAGTAATTACTGTAACAATTATTGAGTAGTGCCTTCTTACGTAAGAATCAATAATTGGTGTAATACCGTGTGCTACTGTGTTTTAACCACCGGGTATTCCAACAGTATTAACGGTAACAATTACGTCGTTATTTATAACCAACTTATTCTTGTCGTTTTCTTCATCCAATCGCTTTCCGTTATGGGGTCCACACAAGGCTGCGTCGATCGTACGAATATTTTCCGACAGTAAGAATATTCCACGACCAAAGGAATATTCCCCGTCAACAATGAATATTTTAAAACCACTTGCTTGTTTGAAATAATTGCGCATTTTACCCATAACTTACCACATTAATCCAATCAACCCTTACTATTTCAAGATAATAAATATAGGAAATTTAATTTCATTAAATATTAAGTTGGGGTCTTACAACTACAAATATAATATATGGTGGTTTAGCAGAATGGCAGAACCATATGTAGGTTTTAATGTGAATTTTCCTCTATATGATTATGGTCCTGAAAATTATGTGTTTTGTTCATTTCTACCAGTGACATTGTCACGTTGACTCTTTTGCTCCATTTCTGAAATAAATTATAAATAATTAGAAACAGTTGTAGCTCTTGTAGTAATTACTACCATTGTTATAGAGTAAATAAGTGGCCTGCATATAATTTATTTCTCCATAAATTTTTATATTATCTTATGAACAACCTTTAGTGATACATATAACGTAGAAAGAAGTTGGCAGTAACTGAATTTATGATTTACAACTATTGTAAAGAAATGGAAAATGATATGTTAACAACAACTGACACAAACTTGACATGTTCTCAACTTCTCACAGTAACAGAGTTTTAAATAGAAAGTTTAAAATCCTAACAATAACAAAGTTTTAAATAGAAAGTTTAAAATCCTAACAGTAACAGAGTTTTAAATTATAAGATAACCAACCAAGTTTCTCTCTTTAACTATATAATTGATGAGTACATGTTCTCATGTAGCATTCTTGATGCCATTTTGAATTCTCAAGCTTCTTCAATGCGATTCCTTATTCAATATAATATCTTCTTGATAATCTGCTACTCATTGGTTGAAATTTGGCAGAACTAATAGATTACTTCAGCATAATGCTTTGTATAGAAGGTTCTGAGTGCTCCTCTCAGCTATAATATGTATCCATTTACTTTAAGTTACTGTCTTGTAAGTTCTGTAGCCTCTTTCTCTCCTGATTGGGAAAATAAATGAATGGGCAGAACCTTGTAAATCATAGTAACATTTCATCCTCCTAAACCTTAAGCTCTCATCTTGAACTCTCTTGGTCTGTTATATTGTACAAGCATATTCTAGCGAGAGAATTTTGTATCAAAATCATATTATATTGTTTATTGCTTATCCTCTCACAAAGTAGAGTTTAAGAATGCCTAACCCCGCAAGTACAATTAACTGATGCTACCTTGACATTAAATTTCCTAAATTCAGACTTCAAGGATGAAAATATAAAATGAAAATATACAATGTAGTAATTGGTTACTTTAAAGTTAGAAATGCTAGTATCCATATAAAGTCACACAATTGTTTTATGTGAGAGTGTATGCTTTTTATTGGGATCTGGATGAAGGATAATGCATGCATGATATATCTAATGGTAAGAGTCTCCTGTTAAATGTTTAACACATACTTTTTATATGTAACTTAACCTTGCATAGTGTTTGTATTTATTTTGTTTAATGTTGGCATAATTATTTTATGATAAATTGGTATATAGGAGGAATGAGTTTCGTGTTTGAGATCAATCACAAATAAAAAAGATGGTACTTGAACAACATTACCAAAAAGAGCAAATTTAAGTTGAGCAAATGGTCATCTGGACAGGAACCATGATTGAAGCTGTTAAGAGGTGCCTTCTGTTTTCTAGTTTGTTCAAGTAATACCAACAAAAGATCTGTAGATAGTTTATGTTATATATGATAAAAGCTTTATATTCTAGATTAGGAAGCAGTATATGGTTCTCTTTTTCTCAGTTTTACTTTTCTTGTTCACCTAATTTCTAGAAAATTGGCTTATTTTGTTAAGGTTGTTTGTAATGATTAATCGTCAGTAAGTGGATAAAGTCCTAGCTTTTCTTCTTGGCTGCAATTTACATGTCTCAGAGTCGTTGTGAATATATGGTCATGGCTTCTGGAGAAACCGAGTATATTAGAAAGTGGAACCTTATTCAATCCCCATGCCTACACAGATGGCACTGTCTTTATTCAGGTATTGGGCCTTGATAGTTTAATGGAATGCAGCTGAATATGATTACATGTTTATGCTATAGAAATTGCATGTTCCTTTACTATTAAAAGTACATGGTTCTGTTATGTTATAGTTAATTTCATTATCAATTATCAAATTTATTAAAAATTTGCAATAAAAATACTAATGTGTTTTTCTCTCTTAAATAGGAGAAGAAAGCTCATGAAGCAATCTTGAAAGTGCTGAACCTTTCAAGGTATGTCCAATGAGCTCTGTTGTCTTTGTTCTGTTATATATCTGACTAGATTAATTTACATTTTTAATCTTCTTATATCGTTTGTCATATTTGATGGTCTATTGTGTACAGTGTTGCTCGGAAAACTGCATTAGGGGAGTGGACAGCTAGGGCTCAACTTTGTGACATGTTACGTATGTCAGTATGTTCCAGAATTTTTCTATATCATCAAGTTTACTTTTGCTCATTTCTTTCAGTTTTCCTTAGAATCAAGTTTACTTTTGCTCTTTTCTTTCAGTTTTCCTTAGAATCAAGTTTACTTTTGCTCTTTTCTTTCAGTTTTTCTTAGGTTTTTGTGTCATTTTTTAACAGATTAGAATTATGATGGTTGACATTTAACAACTATGAATCATCCGTTAAGGTATTTACTTATAGATATATTTTTGTCTTTATCCTTCATTAATCTATCTCTCTCGTAATTTAAGTTCATAAGCTTCATCTTTTTTTATTCCTCATCTTTACTTTCTCCATTCCTTAATATAAATCGTTTTAGAGAAATATTTTTATTCTTAAATATAAATCATTTAAGAATTTTAAATAAGCATTAATTGCTTAGTTTTAAATATTACCCCAAATAATAAATATAACTTTGGTTCTCTTACTGTTTTTTCCCTAATAAATAGTAACAATTTCTTTTTTCAATACAAGGATAATATAGACAATTGATAGTATATTTAATGTTTTACAATCATTTTCTAAATATTTGTGCATAACTCTAAAACGACCCATATTAAGGAACGGAGAGAGTACAAATCACCATGGAAGCTCTTATTGCAGGAGATGATGAGTGAATCATTTCTTTTTAGATGATCTGAAAATATATGGAGAAATTTCATGTGCAATCGAGCACTACAAAACGTAAAGTTCATCAGCCTTTAACGTAAACATGATTTGTAATTATGATCTTTGTTTTCAATGATTAAATATAATTATGCATGGTAATTAATTGATTTTCATCCACTTTTTAATTTGGTTTATGTCTGTTAGTTAATCATAATTCATACATCCATCAAGTCTTTCGTAATATTATACTACATGTAACAAAATGCATGCTGTTGTGATAAAATCTGCTTCTACTTGAAAAACTTTTAATTTTCCTCCTAAATATTAAGGTTTACCTTCTCTTGTACACACATTTTTTTCTCTTTCAAATATCCACAATAATGTTCTCACATAAATTATACCTGGGTCCACGTATTATATATATATATATATATATATAGATAGAGTCCGGATCAGGTCCGGACTCCCGGATTTTAACATAATCCGGACCTTTTTTTTTTTTTTGCTTTTTTTTTTGAAACAACTAAAAAAAATAAATAAATTTATGGAACTGAAATTTTTTCATAATACAGTGTTTTGGGCGTGATTTGGATGCCTATACCAAAATATTTTTGTACAGTCTGGGCAGACTGTACATACATTGGTTGGTATAGGTATTAAAAACACACCCAAAACACTATATTATGAAAAAATTTCAGTTCCATATATATATATATATATATATATATATATATATACGGGCCCGTTCAAAAGCAATCCGCTTAAATGACATTACTCCCTTAAAGAGCATTCCTATTTAAAGGCTCGCTCCGTGTTTTTTTAAAGACTCGCTCCTTGGTTTTTCATTCTCTCCCCTCACGACTGAGCTCTCAAACTACTCCCCTTCACAAAATCGATTGCTGCAAAACCGAAGCCCTTGAAATCGATTACTGAAAAATCGAAGCAAAACTTCTCCACAGAAATCGAAGTCGAAGCCCTAGAATCGGAAGCCCGTCACCGTCGAAGCCAAGCCCTAGAAATCTCAGTTCCCTTCTCTCCACCGCTGTCTTCGCCCGTTGTCTCCTCCCGCCGTCTAGCTCCAGCTCAGCCGCAGGTCTGTCTTCTATCAAAATATGTAATATTATATGTATACACGCATATACTCAAATTGTTCCTCTGTTCTTCTCTTCATAGGGTTATTATTGAAGTATTCACTGAGATTTGGGAAACTCTGCCTCGCATAGAAATAATTTGTAACATTATGCTCTTCCCTTTTTTGCTTCAATATAAAGATAGTCATGAGAGGCGACTTGTGAAAATGGGAAATTTCTTATCTATAAATCTGAGCCTCGTGAAAATCACCCGTGCGTATCCTGCTTTGTACACATGGAAGTAATTTTAAATTGAAATTAAACTTGACCTTTTACTTATTCGTACAAAAGTGACTGATTTGGACTGGAACCTGCATTTTTAGTGCTTAAAAACCCAAGGATTTTGCTTTAGAGTTTAGACGTAAGCACTCTACTTGATTCGAGAGTTGTGTGCATGTGGTACGTAGTGCTTTATTTTCCCCTGTTATAAGCACAAAAGGAAGATAAAAGCAAAAGGGGAAATGAAAAAACAAAAGAAGAAGAAGAAGAGAAAAAGAATAGTGCTTTTATAGTTCGTGTAAAAGCCACTTTCAGTTAATTGGTAAAAAAACTAGATAGAGACTCGACTTTCATTTCAAGCATTACATCTCTTTTGCCACCCTGTTTCTTTGTATGCACAAGTGAAGATGTTACTCTTAGTAAACTTTTTTTCTCCATCACATCAGTAGTATGTTTATAAACATTTTATGAATGCTGTTGAAAGTGTTGGTTTAATTCTTACGAAAAGAATATGAATACACGAATAATAATAATTAAGACAAAGGACAATTGCTTTATGCTGTTGAAAGTGTTGGTTTAATTCTTATTTTTTTAGGGGGATGAACATGAGAATTGCTAGAATTTAATGAGAAATATTAGTTCTTCGTAGGTGTAATTTTTTTGAGTTGATTGTTTCATTATCTTACTTTGAGTCCAAACCTCTTGAATTCTGAGCACTTAAGGTTTAACGTAACAATCTGGCAGCTAATTCAGCAATATGTTGACACTTTTTAGTCTAAATATTCCATTATCTTTATTTCACTAACATACATTTTGTCACAAAAATAGTTGAACTTGAAACTATAGATTTAAAAAGTTTTGATTTTATGTTGCTTTACTACAAGTCTAACATCCATCGTTTAAAATGGAACTTGCAGACTTCAGCTCTTCGTGTTGAGAATATATCATTCATTCGTATCAGAGGAACTTCAGCTATAGAGAAAGCTATAGATTTGCTTGCAGTGACGACTACCGTGTGAAAGACTATATTTGGAAGATATTGAACTCGTATTGAACTGTGGAGATATTAGTCATTTTGTTTGGAAGCCAGAGGATGTACTTGTAGGTGTAATATATCCCCCTCCTTGCTTCTCATGTAAAGAAAAATTTATTGAGCAAAAAGTGACATCCAACCCTGTGCTTCAGTCCATCTAAAAGATGGTCAACCACTTTTTATGTATATAAGCTGGCTGTGAGCAGGCAAAATATGTATTGCAGATATCGTGTTCTGTGTTGAGCATGTCATTGTACTTGCGACCAATTTTGGAAGATGAGAAACATCTTCATCTATAACCCATTGAACCAGAAAAAGTAGGATTAAAGAATGAGCATAGATAGATGGCGTACAAGTACAATACATAATAAACGCAAGCTACAAAACATGGTTCAGCTGCTTTAACAAAAAAAACCTCAAAAATAAATTCAATCTGCACGAGCAAATATTGCTAATCTACATGAATTGATCATTGGCAACATAATATAAATCTTCTAATCCAATCTGGATGAGGATATAAAAAGGGGATCCTGACTTCTAATAAGTCAATAGCCGCCAGAAGCATCTCTATAGATGATTTTCTGCAGACTTATTTTGTATTACAGAATGATAAGAAATGTTTGGTTAAGGCCACACACTAGCGAACACCCAGCTTGGAGCACCTAGTAGCAAAAGGTAGATCCAAATTCTCTCTAGTCCTAAATGTTCTTGGGACCATCTTGTCAAGGTAAAGAGTTCCGTCTAAGTGATCACATTCATGCTGTAAAATTTGGGCCTGCCAGCCTGATGCATCAACCTTGATGGGCTACCCATAACTATCCAGACCTGTAACCTCGACTTCTAAGTGTCGCTCCACCACTGCTCTAAATTCATCAATACTGGAAAAAAAAATCAGAGGAAAACATTATTAACCTTTTGATAATTCACATATTGTCAATAACTTCATCAAGATGTAACCAAGCTTCTGAATGTCTTAAAGTGTGGCTAGTTATAGCCAAACCCAAATCTTAGTAGCAAAAAATCTAATAAAAAGAATAAAAATAAAAGGTCCAATGCTAGTGACAGTTCCAGTAATATGGAAAAGTTTTCTACATATCCTTGCAAGTCTAGAGAATAATATGGCAGAGAAGAAACAGGTGTCTCCTTGAGCAATGTGAGAAACTAGTGTGTGCTAAAAGAGATCTTCTGCTCAAATATACAATAAAGGTCTCAGCGCCTGTGAAAAAAATTTCCAATTTTTCATGAATATCATGCCACCACTGATAATGGTCCAATACTGCTTTACCAGCACGAGGAACACAAATCAAATCTCTAGGCAACAACAATAGAATACCAAGCTTATTACTTCAATGAGTATATCAGTTAAATGTTCAAGGGACATTTGTAAGATAATACCAAACAAAATCTAATGAGCTTCTTTTCAGGAAACAAAAAGTAACAACCATCCTTCAAAGATTATATAAAAGATTTTTAGTCATTATAAAAGCAAAAGTGAAAATATAAAACAGTCAATTAACACAACAACATTCCAAAGCTAATACATATAGCTCTCTCTAGCAAGTAGCAAGACCCGAGAATTGAAGAAATCAAACATTTTTATGTTTTCAGGGAACAAGTAAATTACAATCGAGGATTCAGTGTTAGTTTGTTGGCCTAATTGAGAATTCTATGTTATAAGCAAACTAAATACATCACAATAACAAACCAAACTTTAATCACAATAAACCAACCAATCCCAATAAATCACAAACACCCCCCCCCCCCCCAAAACAAAATCAATTCTTGAAAACTGTAACAAACCCAGAATGCCCAAAATCCAAATCACTCCAAAAATAAATTTCAGGTGTAGTGGGATTATTGTAATGGGCAGTAGATGCCCATTACAAGCGCAATACTTTTTTCTCCTATTTTCACAAGTTGCCTCTCATGACTATCTTTATTCATTGTACAATACTTGGATGGTTAAAACTGTTAAAAATAAATTTAACAAAATTCTCCAGTTATCTCCAATTTTCTCCTAAAAATATTCATTATCACCATTACATAGTCTCCAGTTATTATGATATCCTTTTACCATACAACAAAGATGTTGCATATGGAGTGCGGGTCATAATAGACTAAATCTTTATATTGAAGCAAAAAAGGGAAGAGCATAATGTTACAAATTATTTCTATGCGAGGCACAGAGTTTCCCAAATCTCAGTGAATACTTCAATAATAACCCTATGAAGAGAAGAACAGAGGAACAATTTGAGTATATGCGTGTATACATATAATATTACATATTTTGATAGAAGACAGACCTGCGGCTGAGCTGGAGCTAGACGGCGGGAGGAGACAACGGGCGAAGACAGCGGTGGAGAGAAGGGAACTGAGATTTCTAGGGCTTGGCTTCGACGGTGACGGGCTTCCGATTCTAGGGCTTCGACTTCGATTTCTGTGGAGAAGTTTTGCTTCGATTTTTCAGTAATCGATTTCAAGGGCTTCGGTTTTGCAGCAATCGATTTTGTGAAGGGGAGTAGTTTGAGAGCTCAGTCGTGAGGGGAGAGAATGAAAAACCAAGGAGCGAGCCTTTTAAAAAAACACGGAGCGAGCCTTTAAATAGGAATGCTCTTTAAGGGAGTAATGTCATTTAAGCGGATTGCTTTTGAACGGGCCCGTATATATATATATATATGGAAAATGATGATCCATAACAAGTACTTGTAACTGAATTTTTCAGTTCTAATATTGGCCGTTAATTCCTATTTTGAATGATAGAGATGATGTAATGTAATTTTTGATCTATAATAAATAATATTCGTCTGTCTCTCCAGCGAATCATGATGAAACTAAAAACGAACCGACTATAGTAACGGATTTTTCCATCGCTATAGCATAGAAAACCGATTTTCTATGTTATAACAACAGACAAAATCGTTGTTATAGCCGATTCATTTTTAATTCGCTCTATATGGTCCCTATAGATAGTAGAAATTGTTAATTTCAAATTACAGAAGTGTAAATAACAACGTCCTAATAATAACACAGGAGACTGGTTTATTGTGTGGGCCATGTGTTAGATAATTTGCATTGGAGTAGTGGGCTATCCGATCGTTTTGGTTAACAAGAGAGGATCCATGTATGCAAATTAAAGGGGTTGCGGGCTAGGCCGCTGGTCCTCTCTCAGAAAATAACTACCACACCTTGCACATTTGTAATGTATGATGATTGATGAATATTTAGGGGTGCTCATCGGTAAAAAATCGATTCGGTACCGAAAAAACCGAACCGGTACCGAACCGAAAAACTTAGAAAACCAAGAACCGGTACCGGTACCGAATAACCGGTTTCGGTACAAAAGTCAGTACCGATTTTTTCGGTTCGGTTTTCGATTTTACCGCAATAATTAAATAATTTTTTTTATATTATCAAATTTTTTAAAACTAAGAAATGAGACTAGTAAACATTAAATTAAAATTAAAATTTGTGTAATAATAATATTTATTTACTAGGAACCACTTAAATATTAACAGTATATGGTAAATATGAAATTGTACCATGCATTAAGAAGTTGACATATTATACCATGCATTTAATTTCCTATATAGCTACAATATATGGTAAATATGAAATTTATGCACAAGGGATAGATAGGTTGGATCAGTAGAAAGACCACAATAAGTAATAACTATCTGGTACTGGTGAGCAGTGAAGTTTTATGGGAGCAATACCGAAATATTTTCCTTGGACATTATATTGAAACCTTAATAACTTGCATTTAAATACTATCTTGTATGAATTTCATATTATTTTGTATGAAGTTCATACTATCTTAGTATTTTGTAGTGTTAACGACCCCTTCCTTCTTTTACATAAAACTTTTATACTTTCGGTTTTTTTCAAACTTTTCGGTTTTTTTCGGTTTTTTGGTATTTAACGAATTCAAAATTCTCATTACCGCTACCGGTACCGAAAAGTCTAAAAAAACCAAAAAATCGAAACCGAAAAAACAGAAATCGAAAAAAATCAGTACCGCCGGTACCGGTTTCAACCGGTTCGGTAAAAAAATCGAAAAAACGAATTTTTTGAGCACCCCTATGCATATTGACATCATATATTAGTTGTAAAGGTAAATATTAGCATTACCCTTACATGATCAATAGTTAACTTTAAATCGAAATTTAATTTATAATTTTTAAAAACATATGTCTAAACATGTCATATATTGTTCACTCATGAAGAAATTTTTTTCTATGAATTATTTCGATTACAAGGAGGTATATTTATACAAAAGTATTCCTTATAATTATAATTATAGAAGATATAATAGCTGATTCTCCTTGATTTCATGAGATCAAATATTAGAGGAGGATTTATAGAAAGGGACTACGATAACAGTAACACCTTTTCCTATTTACGTGAGATTTCCAACACCTCCTTCAAGTTGGGGCGTGAATAAACACCTTTGTTAGCTACTGCTTTAGTGAAGACATCTGTTAGTTGGTCTTCGGACTTCACGAATAGAAAAATAATGATTCGAGCTTCAAGTTTCTCTTTGTTAAAATGTATCTTGATCTCCACATGCTTAGTCCGATCATGTGGAACAGGGTTATGAGCAATATCTATAGTTGATTTGTTATCACAGTATAGTTTCATTACCACTTTTGGTTTGACGCCTAAGACAATCAATAAATTTCTTAACCAAAGCAACTCACATATCCCAAGTGTCATACGTCTATACTCAGCTTCAGCGCTTGATCTCGATACTACTTGTTGTTTTTTATTCCTCCAAGTCACAAGTTTTTCACCTACATGCAAAGGTGAAGTATCATGAGGTAGATCTTCTATCATCAGCTGATCTTGCCCAATCAGCATCAGTATAAACCTTTACCTAGAGCAACCTTTAAATATCTCAATATGCGTTCTACAGTATCCATGTGAGGTTTACGTGGGTTATGCATGAACTGACTCACCACACTTACTGCATATGCAATATTATCAGGTCTGGTATGAGATAAATAAATTAATTTTCCAACGAGCCTTTGGTATCTTTCCTTTATCGGTAAGAGATGCACTAAAATACTCAAATAGTATGTGATTCTGCTAAATGGGAGTATTAATTGGTTTGCATCCAAGCATTCCCGTTTCAGATAATAAATCAAGGATATATTTTCGTTGGATAAAGAAAAATACCATGCTTTGATCGGGCTACTTCAATTCCAAGAAAGTATTTAAGATCTCCAAGTTGATTCATTTCAAACTTAGCAACTAAATATTATTGTAAACTTGAAATCTCCTCATGATCATCACCTGTCACTATCACACCATCAACATAGATAGTTAAGGCAGTGGTTTTACCTCTTTTGTGCTTTAAAAACAAAGTGTGATCGGAGTTACTTTGTTTGTAGCCAAAATTTGTCAGAGACTTGGTGAACCTGCCAAACTAAGCCTTTGGGGACTGCTTCAACCCATATAAGGCCTTTTTCAATTTACACACCATTACTGTATTTGAGTAGTTTGGTATACCTGGAGGAGGATCCATATACACTTCTTCAGTAAGGTCTCCATGCAAGAAAGTATTTTTGACATCAAATAGGAGAAGTGGCCAATCTTGATTAGCTGCTAATGTCAAAAGTACACAGTATTAGGTTTGGCAATCGGTGCAAATGTTTCCTGATAATCTACACCATAAGATTGTGTATACCCTTTTGCAACAAGCCAAACTTTGTATCTTTCAATAGTCCCATCTGCTTTGTGTTTGACCATACACTCATCTACATCTCTTCTTTCCCTTTGGTAAGGGCACGAGTTCCCAAGTGACATTCTTTTCCAATGATGTCATTTCCTCTGCCATAACTTTGGTCCATATATCTAGAATTTGCTACTGCTTCCTGTAATTTACTAGGAATAGAGACAGAGGATAATTGGAGTACATAAGATGCATGACTCAGACAACTTGCGGGAGGACATATGGTTACTTATCGGATATTTAGCTTTAGATTTAGGGTCAGGCTCTTATCTAAGTTGTTAGTTGACCACGATTAGATCGAGGTGGAATATGATATTGGGATGGTTCAGATGCAGGTTCAGTTATACTAACAATATCATGAATATTAGAGTCAACATGAATGGGATCAGGTAATACCACTAAGGAGTCCTCGAAGAAAATTGGGTCAGTGGATTTGTAGACGTAGGAGATAATGTACTATCATGGACTTGATCTTCACGTCCTTCAACTGAGCACTCGATGCAAGATGTATATGTTGTTTCGACTTCAATACTAGATGGTCTCATTATCTCAAAGAACCTTATTTTATCCTCTCTAGATTCTCCCTGAAATGAGGAATTAGTGTTTCCCGATTTGATCATAAAAAAATCGTTACACCAAATGTTACCAATAAAGGTTTAATCGGCTTTCATAAGTATCTATGATCTATCCATCCAGTCCTTAATAGGAAAAGTTTTAATCTTATTATTCTACTCAAATTTCACGCTCTCAGTTTTTTATCCAACTAAGTCAAAGTTCAATTTAAAGGGCCCAACCCATCTTCTGGACACGTAAAATCTTGGGTCCTTTACATAAGTATACAACAAATAGAAAGTAATTACAAGAAAAGTGCATCTACTAAATAATTACAAAAAGAGTGTAATTAAGACTCATATTACAAAAATACTACAATTCACATTAATAAAGAAACCTAAAATCAAGGATAACTAATAATTCAAATTCAAATTCAAATCTTGTCTCTAACAACAATTTCAAATCCATATTTCAAAATTCAAATCAAAATGAGAAAATTAAAAATAAAAAATTATGAAGGAGCTAATGTTCATCATCCTCCTCTCTCGGCGCCACCGCTGCCGCCGCCACATCGCCGCCGCCGCCGTCACAAAAATTGACTAGTAACTGCATCACATTTAAAATAAAATTGGTAATCAAATACAACTGAATTGGTTACCTTGGTCTAAAAGTTTGACAACCAATTTCATGTTGGTAAATAAAAAATAGAACACTGCATATTTATACCAAGGTAACCAAAATTTTATACCAAGGTAACCAAACTTTTATACCAAGGTAATTAAACTTTTATACCAAGATAATCAATCTACCTTCACACCTGCAGTATGAATTAGTTACCTTGATCTGAAAGTTTGGCAACCAACTGCACGAAGGTTTGGCTACCAACTCTATTACATGCAAAATAAATTGAAACTTAATAAAACAGAATTAGTTACCTTGATATAAAGGTTTGGCTACCAACTGCATTATAAAAAAACTGCAGAAACAGAGCGACGATGACAGAGGGATGTGGTGGGGCGTGGGCAGTGGGAGGAGGAGGAGGGGGTGGCGGAGGGAGGGAGGGGGGAGGAGGAGGAGGGAGGCGGAGGGAGGGGGGAGGAGGAGGAGGAGGGAGGGGGGAAGAGGAGGGGGTGGCGGAGGGAGGGGGTGGGGGGTAGCGGATGGAGGGGGAGGAGGAGGAGGAGAGGGGCGGAGGGAGGGGGGAAGATGAGGGGGTGGCGGTAGCGGATGGAGGGGGAGGAGGGGGTGGCGGAGTGAGGGGGTGGGCGGTGGGTGAAGAAAAGAGGCGGAGGAAGAGGAAGGAGAGGGTGTGGGGCTGGGGCTGGGGCTGGGGCTGGGGCGGGGGGCAGAGGCGGGAGGAGGGGAGGAGGGGAGGCGGGAGGAAAGGGATGCGGAGGGTGGGGAGGGGTTGGACAGGAGGAGGAGGAGGCGGAGGGAGGGAGGAAAAGAAGAAGAAGGGAAACATAAATGGAGTGGGAGAAAATCGTGGGAGAGATGGGGAGAAAATTGTGGGAGAGATGGTTGAGAATTAAAACACATCCCATAATTAAAGGAATCATAAATATGTACTAATAATGAAAATAAAATTTTAAATATATTAATTATGTAAATATTTAATGAGGGCACTTTTCTTGTAATTATATTTTTAAATGTACTATAAAATGTAATTGTTCCTAAAATCTTCTCCCATATGGACCCACTACAAATCGAAACGAACATGCATACAGATGGATTACTACTGCTGCTGACGAATTGCCACATCACACATAATTAACCCTAACCCCCCCTCCCCCCGCCCCCGTTACTGCCGGTGCGTACCAGGTTGGAGTTGGGGGTACGAAAGAATGCATATGGCGGAAGGGGACATGAGTAACCGGAAACAGCCGGTGTACAATTTCCTTCCCGTAATGCCCTCGACTCCAGGTCATAAGATACTATCATCAGGTGTAGGCAAGCCGCAATCATGAATAAAGGTTCTCAAACTTAATTTTTTAAATTTAATTTAGAATAATTCTAGGCAGACAGGAAATCGACAGGAAAATAGGACAGTTTTTGTGATTTTTTTTAATGTGACTCTCAAAAAATATATAGTATTTATTTTAACAGGAATTTTTACAAAATATAGTGTTTTGGGTGTAATTTGGATACATATACAAATACAGGGTTATACAGACCCTGTATTTGTATATGTATCCAAATTACACCCAAAACACTATATTTTGTAAAAATTCTTGTTAGAATAAATATTATACATTTTTTGAGAGTCACATTAAAAAAAAAATTAGACCGGTCCAATTCTTCTGTCCAAAAAATATGTCCTCGTAGAAGCACTCTTTAATTTATTCTAGTGTGATCACTTTTTCATACATATATATATATATGGAGTATCCTTTTTGTTTATTGAGAAGGTACATAAATATGTTGGTATGATTGTGCATGTTAATGAATTAACTTTACAGTTTCCATTATTTGACCCGACAATTACGGTAACAATTTCCATTCTCTATTTATTATCTCCCTCTCTATTATTCTCTCCTTTTTAAAATTAAAGAAATAATTTATTTTTTAACATATTAAATTTATAGTATAAAAAGCATACACATTAATATTTTAAAATTTAACATATATGGTCGTTTTTGACATTGAAATTAAATTAAAATTTTAATTTTAGAACAGAGAGAGTATGAGTTATTTATTGTGTCCGAAAAATCATTTACAATTGTTTATATATAGTTTGTGTGTTGGTAGGCATAGTATCTTGACAAAAGTCAGTTGTTCTTTCCTCCTCCAAAGTTCTGAATTTCTAATGCTTGTGTTTTTTGATCCTGCGCAGCTTTTCCACTCTATTACCCTTCATCATATCAACGTCTCACAAACAAATATTTTTTTTTGACTTGTTCTCTCTCTCTCTCTTTCGTTCACAAACAAAAAATTCTATTAATAAAATTTACAAATATTAAAAATGTATTTTTTGTTTCCTATATACCTTAAAAATAATAGTAGTAACATGATGATAAAATTAGGAGGACAACTTTAAGTATATTGTGTTATTTTTATACTACTATTAATAAAAATAGATCTCTTTTTATAATAATAAAAAAAATTTGACAAAAGTAATTTGTAAAACAGAGGGATATTAAGGTAAGTCATTTTTTTATACCGCTAATGGGCTATCTATATATATGTAGTTGTGCATCTCGCTTACAGCATTCACAATAGTTTTATTGGGTGATTCAATTTTTTCAATATGTACCCAACATATTTCTTTCTTTAAATAATAAAAATTAAAAGTTAAAAGTTAAAATTTAAAAATTTCAACAGTCAAAATAGCAAATTAATAATAATCTTATAATTTATCAATTATATTTCACTTTAAAATAATTTTTATTTTATTTTAAATTTTAAGTAATTTATGGAGTGAATATTGAATGGATTGTAGTTACAAATGTATCAATATTAACTTTTAAAAAGTTAATTTGAGATATTTTAAATTTAAATTTAATATGATACATTTAAATTTTAAAAATAATAAATTTTATAATTAATAGAACTTTTATAATATTTATAATTATATTGAAATAAATTAAATAAATTTATATCAATTTTAAATTTGAATACGTTTGAAATAAATTTTTAAAAAATAAGTAAATGTTAAGTTTATAATTTGAAAATAAAGTAGTAAAAAAATATCAAACTGTGTATGATTGATGAGTTGTCCACTTAAATGAGGGTGTGAAATGTCATTTTGTATATATAGAGAACGATCTTTTGACTCTCTCACACTGGGGAGTAAAATCCTATATAGGGATTATGTGACGCCCCCAAAATAGGTATACATCACCTATCTTGAGTCGCCAAATACATGGTACTAAATTCAAATACAACTTGATTATACAACATTCGTGTAAAATACGACAAAATACATGCTGTAAATTTTAATACAAATATTGTCATCTAGACAATATCCACACTCAATTTAGTCCTCATTACATTTATTATCATACTATTTAACAGAATAGTGAGGACTACTAAGAAACCATCTCGGACCATCACTCCGTTCCCCGACTCGTCCCAGCTACGTTCTCATTTCCTGAAGAGAACAGTGAAAGAAAGAGTGAGCTCAACTAGCCCAGTAAGAAATATTATGACTAAGATAATGCAGAATAAATTATCATTAGTCCTCAACAGTGTTAAACTGATAAAATATAATAGACATCAAGTTTAACTGCAGCAGAACATGCAATCCATTAAAAGAGTCAAGTAGAGAATAAAATCTACTATCTTTTATGCTTTAAAAAGGTTTTTCATCAATTTTATCACTGAGACTTAGCTTAATAAATAATCTACATCATCCCTGCACTACGGCAAAGGATATTTATTAGGGTCACGACCACAAATTATCCATGCACTACGGGCCAATGATATTTGTGTATTCATCAATGGTCATGATCATGCCAACAACTATCCATCAATGCACTTCGGGCCAATGAGAACTTTTACCACATCATTTGTAACATTACGGTCATGATTACACCGAATAATCTCTAGTTTCAAAAATAATATAAACATGAGGATAATGACAATGATATAAGAATTCAATAAAACAAGTTCAAGAATTAATTTATTTAGGAAATAATAACGTCCAAATTGTCAACATGATACTTCTTTGTAAAGTAAAATTCAAGAATGCTCAGAAGAATATTTTCATGAAAAGATACTGGATGAAGCGCAAATATCAAGAATATTTCACTAATTTCATGGAGTGTAGAAGTCAAAATTTTAACCAACTGAGTATAATAAAGAATGGAATAACAAAAGAAATCACCATGCATGCGGTACTTCGCATAGACAGGTTATTCCATCAGAATAATAAATAACGGAACCAGGTTAGGCGTAATACGTACCGACAGGATATTTCAACAGAATAATAAAGAATGGAATACAACAGAAATCACCATGCATGCGGTACTTCGCATAGACAGGTTATTCCAACAGAATACTAAATGACGGAACCAGGTCAGGTGAAATTCACACCAACAGGATGTTCCAACAGAATAATAAAGACGAAACTAGGTCCGACGTAAAGCACAGACAAGATATTCCAATAGAATAATAAAGACGGAACCAGGTCCGACGTAAAACACAGACAGTATATTCCAACAGAACAATAAAGAATGGAATACAGAAAAATTTCACCAAGTATAGGGTAGCCCGCGTATACAGGTTATTCCAACAGAATAATAAAGATGAAATAATAGAAGTTCTCTTCATGAATACAAAAGAAATAATACCCCTTACCGTAAAAGAAACTTGATATCGAAGTAGTGAAATAGCAGAATACTTTTCTTCTTTCTCTCTATAATTTCTCTCTCTAGAGTTTCAGTGAATTCGTAAGAAATAATGAAGGAATGAGCTTCTATTTATAGAAGAATGGAATGAATAGTAACCAATCCATGAACGGTCCAGATTGATTTACTTTAATCGGACGGTCCATATTTAAAACAAAATCTTTTAAATAAAATATAATATATTCTATTTATAATCTAATAAAACGAATAAATTTTTAAAAAGATTTTACTATACAAACACTATGCAAGCACTATACAAACACTATGCATAATAAAATATAATATATTCTAATTATTGTCTAATAAAATAGATAACTTTATAAAAGTATTCTGTTTTATATAAAAAGATTTTACTATTAGCCTAATAAAATAAATAACTTTATAAAAGTATTCTGTTTTATATAAAAAGTTTTTCTGTTTTATTACGTTAATAATATGAATAAAACAAAACGTCATCATCATTATTATTATTCACACTATTAATTGACCAGGTCGTTCCCAAGAAAGAGGGGACTTTCTAATAAGGATTTTTTCCTATTGACGCGCAATTAGGTGACCAAACCTCTCTTTGGCAGAACTTCTAGACATCGTTAATAATGTAAATAATAATATTAACAACTTGATCATCTCAATTATTGATTTAATAACATATAAAATATCGACAATAATTGAATCAAATTGAGTGACTTCTCACATAAACATTAATAATCAATACCATGTGCTACTATGCAACCACGCATATTGCTGTACTTTTACTACTGAGTAGTTCAACAGTATCAACGGTAAAACTTCCGTCGTTATTTTTATAAAAATATTTTTGTCGTTTTCTCAATCCGACAATATTTCTGTTGTGATGTCCACCAATGATTGTGTCGTCGTACGAATATTCCCTGACCAATCGAATATTATATAACAACTTACATACTTTGCAAAATTTATAAATATTACCCACAATTATAATATTATATCAAATTTATTCCATAATATTCAAAAATGATATTTATAAAAAAATTCATTGGGGATAGAGAGTTACTTAGGGAAAGCGTTATTAATACTCTTAGATATATAATGTGAAGCCTCTAAAATAGGTATATATCACCCATCTTGAGTCACCAAATACATGGTACAAAATTCAAATACAACTTAATAATACAACTGTCGTGTGACATACGACAAAACATAAACTGAGAGTTTTAAAATGAATATTATCTTCTAGACAGTATTTAACTCAAAAGGAGTCCTCAATACATTTATTATCACACTATTTCATAGAATAGTGAGTACTACTAATGCAATCATCTGGACCGTCACTCCGTTCCCCGACTAGTCCCGGCTACGTTCTCATTTCCTGAAGAGAACAATGAAAGCAAAAGGGTGAGCTCAACTAGCCCAGTTTGAAATATTATCACTAAGATAATGCAGAATAAATTATTCTTAGCCTTCAACGGTATAACAACTGATATAATATAATAGACAACAAGTTTTAGATCAGCAACTGCAGCGGAATAAACAATACATTAGAAGAGTCAAGTAGAGCGTAAAATCTACTATCTTCTATGATTTAAAAGATTTATCATCATTTTTATCGCTGAGACTCAGCTTAATAAATAATCCACATCATCGAATCATCCCTGCACTACGGGCCAAAGATATTTTTTAGTATCACAACCACGAATTATTCTTGCACTACAGGCCAAAGATAATCATGTTTTCATCAACGGTCATAATCATGCCATAAAACAATTCATCTTTACACCCTTGGCCGAATAGAATCCATGACCATAATCATACCAAAAATTATCCATTAATGCACTACGGGCTAATGTGGACTTTTATCACATCATTTGTAACATTACGGTGATGATTATACCGAATAATCCCTGGTCATAATCATACCAAGTCCATCTATGCACTACGACCAAAGATGACTTTCATAACAATATAAGCATGAGAATGATGACAATGACATTATAATTCAATAAAACAAGTTCAAGGATGTGATGCCCCCAAAATAGGTATACATCACCCATCTTGAGTCGCCAAATACATAGTACAAAATTCAAATACAACTTAATAATACAGCTGTCGCGTAAACAATACGACAAAACATAAATTAAGAGTTTTAATAAGAATATTGTCATCTAGACAATATCCACACTCAAAGGAGTCCGCATTACATTTATTGTCACTACTATTTAACAGAATAGTGAAGACTACTAATGCTATCATCTGGACTATCAATCCGTTCCCCGACTCGTCCCAGCTATATTCTCATTTCCTGAAGAGAACAGTGTGGAAAGGGTGAGCTCAACTAGCCCAGTAAGAAATATTATGACTAAGATAATGCATAATAAATTATCATTAGTCTTCAACAATGTTAAACTGATAAAATACAATAGACATCAAGTTTAACTGCAGCGGAACAAGCAATCCATTAAAAGAGTCAAGTAGAGAATAAAATCTACCATCTTTTATGATTTAAAAAGTTTTTCATCACTTTTATCGTTGAGACTCAGCTTAATAAATAATCCACATCATCAAATCATCCCTACCCTACAGGCCAAGGATATTATTTAGTATCACGACAACGAATTATCCATGCACTACGGGCCAAAGATAATCGTGTTTTCATCAACGGTCCTGATCATGCCATAAAACAATTCATCTTTGCTCCCTTGGCCGAAGAGAATCCATAGCCATAATCATACCAAAAACTGTCCATCAATGCACTACGGGCCAATGAGGAATTTTTCACATCATTTGTAACATTACGGTCATGATTATACCGAATAATCCCTGGTCATATTCATACCAAGTCCATCTATACACTATAGGCCAAAGATGACTTTCAACAAAATATAAACATGAGGATGATGACAATGATAAGAATTCAATAAAACAAGTTCAAGAATTAAATTATTCAGGAACTAATAACGTCCAAATTATCAACATGATACTTCTTTGTAGAGTAAAATTTAAGAATGCTCAGAAGAATATTTCCATGAAAAGATACTGGATCAAGCGCAAATATCAAGGATATTCCACTAATTTCATGGAGTATAGAAGTCAAAACTTTAATCAACTGAGTATAATAAAGAATGGAATAACAAAAGAAATTATCATGCATGCGGTACTTCGCATAGACAGGTTATTCCAACAGAATAATAAATAACGGAACCAGGTCAGGCGTAATACGCACCGACGAGATATTTCAGCAGAATAATAAAGAATGGAATAACAACAGAAATCACCATGCATGCGGTACTTCGCATAGACAGGTTATTCCAACATAATAATAAATAACGGAACCAGGTCCGACGTAAAACGCACAGACAGGATATTCCAATAGAATAATAAAGACGGAAACAGGTCCGGCGTAAACGCACAGACAGGATATTCCAACAGAATAATAAAGAATGGAATAACAAAAGAATTTCACCAAGTATAGGGTAGACCGCATATACAAGTTATTTCAACAGAATAAAAAAATAATGAAATAACAGAAGTTCTTTTCATGAATACGAAAAAAATAATACCCCTTACCTTATAGAAGAAACTGGATATAGAAGTAGTGAAGTAGCAGAATACTTTTCTTCTTTCTTTCTATAGTTTTTCTTTCTAGAGTTTCAGTGAGTTCGTAAGAAATAATGAAGGAATGAGCTTCTATTTATAGAAAAATGGACTACATAGTAACTAATTCATGAACATTTCAGATTAATTTACTTTTAATCGGACGGTCCAGATTTAAAGCAAAATCTTTTAAATAAAATATAATATATTCTATTTATAATCTAATAAAATGATTAAATTTATAAAAGTATTCTGTTTTATATAAAAAGATTTTACTATGCAAAATACTATACAGACACTATGCAATACTATGCATAATAAAATATAATATATTCTATTTATAGAATAACTTTATAAAAGTATTTTGTTTTATATAAAAAGATTTTACTATGCAAAATACTATGCATAATAGAATATAATATATTCTATTTATAGAATAACTTTATAAAAGTATTATGTTTTATATAAAAAGCTTTTATGTTTTATTACATTAATAATACTAATAAAACAAAACTTATATATATATAATAATCAACAATTATTGAATCAAATAACATGAGATACTATGCAGCAACTACTGTAGCAATAATTGAATAAAACTGAGTGACTTCTCACGTAAGTATCAATAATCAATACCGTGTGCTACTACGCTACCACACATATTACTGTACTTTTACTACTGAGTAGTTCAACATTATTGAGTTAGAACTGGATGAAATAGCGGAAGATTTAATGTATGAAGAGGTTCCTGTTCAAATCTTGGATAAGAAGGAACATATTCTACGCTCCAAGGTTATACCTCAAGTCAAAGTTTTATGGAGGAACCACGATGTTGAGG
Organism: Panax japonicus; assembly: GCA_020205505.1. NCBI lineage: Eukaryota > Viridiplantae > Streptophyta > Magnoliopsida > Apiales > Araliaceae > Panax > Panax japonicus. The sequence continues at coordinate 11,018,303 of CM035095.1, read as the reverse complement.
AAATGACTTGGGAGTTAGAATCTGAAATGAAATCAAGGTATCCTTACATCTTCGACAAACCAAGTACGTACCCTAATTTCGAGGGCAAAATTTCATAAGAAGAGGAGATTGTAAGACCCCAACTTTTATGAATAAAGATGAATTTTCTATAATTATCATTTTTAAATATTATGGAATGAATTTGATATAATGTTATAGTTGTGGGTAATATTTAGAAATTTTATAAAGTACGCAAGTTGTTTATAATATTCGATTGGTCGGGGAATATTTATTTTAACAGGGAATATTCGTACGACGGCACAATCATTGGTGGACCCCACAACGGAATTATTATTGGATTGAGAAAAAGACAAAAAAATATATTTAATGAAAATAACGGCGGAAATTTTACCGTTAACTATTGAAACACCCAGTGTTAAAAGTACAGGAATACACGTAGTTGCATAGTAGCACACGATATTGATTATTGATGCTTACGTGAGAAGTCACTCAGTTTTGTTCAATTATTGCTTCAGTAATTTCTGCATAGTATCTCACGTTATTTGATTCAATTATTGTCAATATTTTATATATTATTAAATCAATAATTTAGATAACAAAGTTGTTAATATTATTATTTGCATTATTAACGATGTCTAGAAGTTCTGCCAAGGAGAGGTTTGGTCACCTAATTGCGCGCCAATAGGGAGAAATCCTTATTGAAAAGCCCCCTCTTTCCTGGGAACTGACCTGGTCGATTAATAGTGTGAATTATGATAATGATGATGAACTTTTGTTTTATTAGTATTATTAATGTAATAAAACAAAAAAGCTTTTTATATAAAACAAAATTCTTTTATAAAGTTATTTGTTTTATTAGGCTAATAGTAAAATCTTTTTATATAAAACAGAATACTTTTATAAAGTTATCTGTTTTATTAGACAATAATTAGAATATATTATATTTTATTATGCATAGTGTTTGTATAGTGCCTGCATAGTGTTTGCATAGTAAAATCTTTTTATATAAAACATAATACTTTTATAAATTTATTCGTTTTATTAGATTATAAATAGAATATATTATATTTTATTATAAACCAATCTGGACCGTCCGTTTAAAAGTAAATCAATCTGGACCGTTCATGGATTGGTTACTATTCAGTCCATTCTTCTATAAATAGAAGCTCATTCCTTCATTATTTCTTACGAATTCACTGAAACTCTAGAGAGAGAAACTGTAGAGAGAATACTTCTTCTATAATCTTGAGCTTATTTCTTTAGCGTTTAAGAAAGCTTTGAGCGTAGTGCAAGTTTCTTCAAGTATATCCCCGCCCTACCGTCGGAGTACTCTTCTTTATAAGGTAAGAGGTATTTTTTTCATATCATGTCTGTGCGTTTTACGTCGGGTCTGGTTCCATTATTTATTATTCTTTTGGAATAACCTGTCTATGCAAAGTACTGCATGCATGGTGATTTCTATTGTTATTCCATTCTTTATTATTCTGTTGGAATATCCTGTCAGTGCGTATTACGCCTGACCTGGTTCCGTTATTTATTATTCTGTTGGAATAACCTGTCTATGCGAAGTACCGCATGCATGGTGATTTCTTTTGTTATTCCAATCTTTATTATACTCAGTTGGTTAAAGTTTTGACTTCTATACTCATGAAATTAGTGGAATATCCTTGATATTTGCGCTTCATCCAGTATCTTTTCATGGAAATATTCTTCTGAGCATTCTTAAATTTACTCTACAAAGAAGTATCATGTTTACAATTTGGATGTTATTAGTTCCTGGATAAATTAATTCTTGAACTTATTTTATTGAACTCTTATATCATTGTCATCATCCTCATGTTTATATTTTTTTTGAAAGTCATCTGTGGCCTGTAGTGCATAGATAGACTTGGTATGATTATGACCAGGGATTATTCGGTGTAATCATAACCGTAATATTACAAATGATGTGGTAAAAGTCCTCATTGGCCCGTAGTGCATTAATGGACAGTTGTTGGCATGATCATGACCATTGATGAATACACGAATATCCTTAGCCCGTAGTGCATGGATAATTTGTGGTTGTGATACTAATGAATATCCTTGGCCGTAGTGCAGGGATGATGTGGTTTATTTATTGAGCCGAGTCCCATCAATAAAAGTGATGGAAAAACCTTTTAAATCATAAAAGATAGTAGATTTTATTCTTTACTTGACTCTTTTAATGGATTGTATGTTCCACTACAGTTAAACTTGATGTCTATTGTATTTTATCAGTTTAACATTGTTGAAGACTAATGATAATTTATTCTGCTTTATCTTAGTCATAATATTTCTTACTAGGCTAGTTGAGCTCACCCTTTCTTTCATTGTTCTCTTCAGGAAATGAGAACGTAGCCGGGACTAGTCGGGGAACGGAGTGACGGTCCAGATGATAGTATTAGTAGTCCTCACTATTCTATTAAATAATGTGATAATAAATATAATAAGGACTTATTCTGAGAGTGGATATTGTCTAGAAGACAATATTTGTATTAAAACTCACAGCTCTCTTGTTGTATATTAAAGATTATATTTGTATTCTGCACCATGTATTTGGCGACTCAGAATAGGTGATGTATACCTATTTTGGGGCCGTCACAGATTACGCTAGACATGGTTTCATTCTTTATTATTCTGTTAAAATAACCTGTCTATGCGAAGTACCGCATGCATAGTGAATTCTTTGTTATTCCATTCTTTATTATTCTGTTGGAATATCCTGTCTGTGCGGATTACGCTAGACTTGGTTCCATTCTTTATTATTCTGTTGGAATAACATGTCTGTGCGGTCTATCGCATGCATGATGAATTCTTCTGTTATTCTATTCTTTATTATTCTATTGGAATATCCTGTCTGTGCAGATTACGAATGACCTGGTTCCATTCTTTATTATTCTGTTGGAATAACCTGTCTATGTGGATTATCATATGTATGGTGAATGATCCTTCGTATTCATTCCTTATTAAATTGTGGAAATGATCTGTCTACGTGGATTACCGCAAGGATGAAAATCCATTTGCAGTTTCATATATTTTATGATACTCATTTGATTAAAGTTTTGACTTTTATGCTCCATGAAATTAGTAGAATATCCTGGATATTTGCGCTTCATCTAGTATCTTTTTATGAAAATATTCTTCTGAGCATTCTTGAATTTTACTCCACAAAGTAATATCATGTTGACAATTTGGACGTAATTGATTTCAAGATAAATTAACTTATAAATCTTTAAAATTTATTCTTGAACTTGTTTTATTGAATTATTATATCATTGTCATCATCCTCATGCTTATATTGTGATGAAAGTCATCTTTGGCTTATGTGCATAGATGGACTTGGTATGATTATGACCAGGGATTATTCGGTATAATCATGACCTGTAATGTTATAAATGATTCGGTAAAAGTCCTCAGTAGCCTGTAGTGCATTGATGGACAATTTTTGCTATGATTATGACCAGGGATTATTCGGTATAGTCATGACCATTGATGATTTAATGAATATCCTTGGCCCGTAGTGTAGGGATGACTCGATGTTGTGATTTATTTATTAAGTTGAGTCTCAGCGATAAAAATTAATGAAAATATTTTAAATCATAGAAGATAGTAGATATCATGCTCTACTTGACTCTTCTAATGGATTGCTTATTCCGCTGCAGTTAAACTTTATGTCTATTTTATTTTATCAGTTTAACATTGTTGAAGACTAACGATAATTTATTCTGCATTATCTTAGTCATAATATTTCTTACTGGGCTAGTTGAGCTCACCCTTTTCTTTCACTGTTCTCTTCAGGAAATGAGAACGTAGCCGGGACTAGTCGAGAAACGGAGTGACGGTCCAGATGATAGCTTTAGTAGTCTTCATTATTCTGTTAAATAGTGTGACTATAAATGTAATGAGGACTCTATTGAGAATGGATATTGTCCAGATGACAATATTCTTATTAAAATTCTTAGATTTTGTTTTGACATTATTCTGTTGTATTTGAAGACTCAAGATGGATGATGTATACCTATTTTGGGGGCACCACAAATGCTATCTAATAATATTATTCAAATAATATGAATTATTAATTTGATAATGGGAAATATTGTGCATTGACAATTATTAAAACAACAATAATATAAAATATTTGTAGCAATTATTGAATCAATAAAATAAAATATTGAACAGTAATTACTGTAATAATTATTGAGTAAAACTGAGTGACTTCTCACGTAAGCACCAATAATCAATACCGTGTGCTACTATACAACCACGCCTATTACTGTACTTTTACTACCGGGTAGTTCAACAGTTAATGGTAAAACTTTCGCCGTTATTTTTATAAAAAGATATTTCTGTCGTTTTCTCATTCCGACAATAATTCCGTTGTGGTGTCCACCAATGATTGTGCCGTCGTACGGATATTCCCCCCAAAAAAATATTCCCTAACCAATCAAAATTTTATAACCACTTGCTTACTTTTTAAAATTTATAAATATTACTCATAACTATAACATTATCTCAAATTCACACCATAACATAAAAAAAAAATATTTCGAGAAAATTAAATATTTATTCATAAAATTTGGTGTCTCACATATAAAGTGATATCTGGCCCATACCAAGTTTGCGACGATTGTTAAATATGTGACCAAGGGATGAGTCAAAATTTTTTCCCGTCCTGGACTATTAAGAGATGGGTAAAGAGGACTTTTGAAGAATAAATAACTTAGGTTATCTTTTAATACATATATGTATACTTCTTAACATAGAACATTTCCTAATTCTCAATTTTACACATTTTAACCTTTTTGTGGTAAATTCTCAAACACCATGCCTACAACATTTAGATTCCATATTTTTTTAAGAGTTTAGAAGTGTTCTAACAAAAAATTTCATGAAATCCTTCCTTATTACTCTATATAACAACGTAAAAAATACTTCCCTTTTATTAATTCACAACCCATACATAGTGTGACACCCCCAAAATAGGTATACATCACCCATTCTGAGTTGTTAATACATGGTACAGAAATAACTATAACTTTATTAATACAACATAAAAATTGTGAGTTTAAATACAAATATTATCATCTAGACAATATCCATACCCCAATTAAGTTCTCATTACGATTATTGAAACATTATTTTACAAAAATGGTGAGGACTACTAAACAACTTTCTTCTAGAACCATTATTCCATACCCTGACTCGTACTCGCTACATTCTCGCCTCCTGAGAAGAAAAATGGAACAAAAAGAAAAAGGCTGAGCTCAACTAGCCCAGTAAAGAATATTATGACTAAGATAATATAAAATAAATTATCGTTAGTCTTCAACATGGAAAAATCTAAGAGAATATAATAAACAACAAGTTTTAGATCAATATTCGTAGCGGAAATAATAATTCATAGAAGAGTTACGTAGAGAATGAAATCAACTATTATCTATGAATTTAACAGTCCATCAACAATATTTTTATCCCTGTAACATCAATCAATGCACATCTTGAATCATATATTCATCTTTACACTACAAGCCAAAGATATTCATCAGTTGGTCATGTTCATCTCAACACTTGTTCATCTTTGCACTACGGGCCAAAGATATTCATTATATAATCATCAATCTTTGCACTACAGGCCAAAGATATTCAATAATATCATCATTTAGGACAAAGGATGTTGAAAAATATTTTAAAGAAAACGAATCCAGTGAAACAAAAGAATAAATATTAAGGATTCGTATTTCAGCTATTTCATGTCCAAAAATACCTCCTAAATAATCATAGTAGTGTAAAATTTAAGAATGATCAAAACATGGATACAATCAAAGCTAGTATCCATAATAGATATTTTGGACGAAAACAAAAAATTTTGTTTTTTTATGAATAATGTCATATTCGTGAATAGTGTCGTATACGTGAATAATATCGTATACGTGAATAGTAACCCCGACACAAAAAGTTTCAAATTTGATTAAAAGTTCAAACTAATATTTTGGCATAATGATATTGAAGAAAATAATATCCCTTACCTCGAAAGAATAGTACTTCTAGTTGAAACACCGGATATAGACTATGACTTGAACTTGCACCGTATAGCAACACTCAAAGTATTAAAATACTCACAAGAATACCCTCAATATATCGAGAAAGAAAGAGAGAGAAAACTTCAGTTTCTGGTGTAATTTTCAATTCTAACCTAAGCACCCTATTTATAGGAAAATGCTTAGAACACCAAAGTAGAAAATTTAATAAAATATTAATATATTTTTGTTAAATTCCTACGCACATAATCTTCAACTGAACTCAGCCCCTAGCATATGTTAAATGAGTCTCACAAAATGTAAAAAACGTTTTTCTTAATAAAAATAATTAAAACTTCAAAATTAATTATTTCGAAGCTTCGGAACTTCAATAATTCATATAAATAGCCCTTTTGTCAGAAAAATCGAACCACATGTCTTTTCCATAGGAAGTTTCATTCTTTACAATTTTACAGAAGAAATTTTTCTAAATTCCAAACAGAAATTGACCGAAATCCATAAACGGACGATTTTTCAGGCTATAATCAAATTTTAGTCAAGAAATGGGGTCCACCGACACACAAAACATATGTTTATCATTTATTTAGAAAAAATACTCTTTATTCTCGTATACTCATATATCCCACATTCATTGTAAAAATATCATCATTATTATATTATTAAAATATAATAATATATTTAAATGACTTTTTTATCAGAAAAAGATAAAATATTAATTTTCAACAATTGTTACATTAAAAATTTTCTCCATCTATATCTACATAAAATCCATATTTTTCTCATCATATAAATCAATAATTAATTATTCACAAATAATATTATATAATCACAATACTGACAACCATGCCGTTCCCAGGATAGAGGGGGCTTTTCAATAAGGATTTCTACTTACTGGCGCGCCATTAGATGACCAAACCTCTCCTTAGACAGAACTTTCTAGATATTGTCAATAATGTTATCTAATAATATTATTCAGATAATATGAATTATTGTTTCGATAATGAAAAATACTGTGTAGTGACAATTATTGAAAAAACAGTAATATAAAATATCAACGCAGCAATTATTGAATCAATAAAATAAAATACTGAACAATAATTACTGTAACAATTATTGAGTAGTGCCTTCTTACATAAGAATCAATAATTGGTGCAATACCGTGTGCTACTGTATTTTAACCACCGAGTATTTTAACAGTATTAACAGGTAATAACAACGCCGTTATTTATAACCAACTTATTCTTGTCGTTTTCTTTATCCAATCGCTTTCTGTTATGGGGCCCAGCACAAGACTGCGCCGTCGTACGGTTAAAAGGTATATAAATGGAAGGAGATTTTTTAAAAAAAAAAATAAATGCCCAAAATTCAGGATCTTATTATGGTTACTCTTTTTCTTGATAAAAAGATAAGATTATTTTTTTTCAATATTTAATTTTTTAAATTTACATTCGACACAAATACACACAATTTATTTAGAGTGTTACATTTTAGATCGAATGATGAACACAATCACATATAAATTAAAGAATAACAAAAATAATAAGAACACACCAAATTATCCAGTTCATCAATTTGGCTAGTCGATATTATTACTCCATTGGTTCTACATTATTCAATCATTGTGGACTCTTTTTAAAATTGACTTAAATTTATTTAATTTTAATCAATACAATAATAAATATTATTCATTGTAAATTTTATTGTTTTATAATGATTTATCTCAATTTCACTGTTCTATTCCCCTGTTACCCCCGCTCGACCCAGCTACACTCTTATTATCTGAAAGAATTGTAATGCAAAAGGGTGAGCACAACTAGCTCAGTAAAGAATATCATGACTAAAGATAATTAAATTATCAATAGCCTTCATCAATAATAAATCAGAGATTTAGAACATATGGTAGATTATAAAAATTTTAACCATAGTTGCAGCGGAACGAGCAATCCATTAGAAGAGTTAAATAGACTATAAAGTCTATTATCTTCTCCATGTTAAAAATCCACCAACAATTTTTTATCCCTGTAACATCAATCAACAATTCTGGTCCACAATCATATGAATAACACATAATCATAATTGTAGTTCTAAATTTCTCTTCTCATCCAGGACGAAGACAATTTTCATCACCTATCTTTACCTGAAACGTCAAAGATCATGGTTACACCAAATCACATTTCTTGTTCATAATCATACTAATAATTTTATCTTTGCACTACGGCCAAAGATATTCATTTGTATCACCAGATGGTCATGTTCATCTCAACACATGTCCATCTTTGCACTACTGGCCAAAGATATTCAACAACATGTCATATTTACACTACGGGACAAAGATATTCATCAACAATTCATCTTTGCACTACAGGCCAAAGATATTCCTCAACAGTTCATATTTGCACTACATGCCAAATATATTCATCAACAGTTCATATTTGCACTACATGCCAAATATATTCATCAACAGTTCATATTTGCACTACAGGCCAAATATATTATTATCTCAAAGAAATATATAATCATTTCAGAATTTATATAAACAATAATTATAACCATGTTGATTCATTTCACCTTTGCACTTACGCTAAAGATATTCAATTACAAATTCAATGGTCATGATCATACCAGTCAATAATTCAATTTTGCACTACTGGCTAAAGAGAACCCATAGTCATGATCATACCAAAAATCTATCCATCTTTACACTCAAGTCAAAGAGAAATATCATCATTAGGGTTATAAAAATATTATATATGATAATAAAAATAATATGATTGACATATAGTTTTAATCTCAAGAGTAATATTCATAAATCAACTATAATTTGGTTAGAAAATGAAACCAATTTTGTCGTGAATAGTACCCGTGAATAGTAACTCGTGAATAGTAACTCATGAATAGTAACTCGTGAATAGTAATTCATGAATAGTAAACTTGACACAAAAAGGTAGAAATTCCACAATAAAATCCATACCAATATTTCGGTATAATGATATTGAAAGAATAATATTTCTTAAGCTTATAAACAATTTATTTTAATTGTTTACACTTTACTAAATAATACATTTAATCATTCTAAAATGCCAAACTCATAAGATTTCATCACCAATAATCAAAACCCTCATCAAAAATCTGCATATACCTCATATAGGATTCTCAAGCCATAAAATCCTATTTTTCAATTTTCTTCCTTCACATAACATTTTTAATTCATTTACTCATAACTAGTCCATTTTCATAAAAAATACCAAATAGGTTCCAAAAATATTTCTTTTCTGGAATTTAGTAGAATATAGTCCCATATTGAACATATATTTTTCTCAGAATTTTTATAATTAATTTGCTATTTTTCATATGGCCAAAATCGCCAAATATTTAGACATTTATCATAAATTATACTTTTATCCAAAAATTCCAAAATTCACAGAGTATACTGATATTTTATAGATATACTTCCAATAAAAATTTCATCAATTTTGGAGTTAACCACAATGAGTAGTTATAAGCAGTTACTTTTAAAATAGTCATTTCCCGTAAAATTCATAACTTTTAATCTATACATCCAAAAATCACCATTTTTGGACACAATTAATAAAACTCATCAAAATATCATTTTAAATTTTTTTAGAATTTTCTGAAGGTCAGAAGAAGTACGAACTGAAAAACATAATAACCCTTAAAATCCCTTATCTCAAGAGAGCAGTACTTCAGATGAAAAACCGGAGGAAAACTTCTACTAAATAGCAACTCTCAAAGTATCTAAATACTCTCAAAAATATGCTTGATAACATAGAGAGAGAACTTATGTTTCTGGTGTGATTTTCAATTCTAACTTAAGTTTCTATTTATAGAAAAATGCTAGAACGCCAAAGAAGACTAAAATAATAAAATAAAAAATTTCTTATTCCTATGCATGCCATTCTTGAATTCCTAGGCAGCCATCTTGGAGGAATCTAGCAGCCCACATGTGTGTAATCCACCAACCAAAAGTGGGTCCCACCCATAAATTAATAAAAATTATTTTATTTTCCGAAACTTCAACAATTCATAGAAAATAGCCCGGTTATTAGAAAAATACGAATTTTATATCCATTCTGACTGAAATCGAATTCTCTACAACTTTGTAGCTTTGAGTTTTTCCAAATTTCAGACCGAAAATATTCAAAATCCACAAACGGATGATTTTAAACAGCATTTCAACACCTTTTAAAATTCATAACAAATCATGCGTTAATTTTTAACGGTTCAAAATTTGTGGACATATACTCAACTCATATATGTATAACATATCTAAAAATTAAAACGATCCAACGGTCAGATTAAAATTATAACTCACGCAGTAAAGCTTTAAGAACACCGATTTGAGTTTTTAATACCTCCAATCCGACAAAATACTGATAAAACACCTCAACATTAATTTCTTCATTTATAACCACATAAATAAATCCATTATTTATATCCACATCAAATAAATATTTCATTATCATATAAATCAGTAATTAATTATTCACAAATAATATTACAGAATCACAATTATGACAACCAGGCCGTTACCAGGAAAGAGGGGCTTTCCAAAAAGGATTTCTCCTTACTGGCGCGCAATTAAATGACCAAACCTCTCCTTGACAGAACTTTCTAGACATTGCCAATAATGCTATCTAATAATATTATTCAAATAATATGAATTATTGATTTGATAATAAGAAATACTGTGCAGTGACAATTATTGAAATAATAATAATATAAACTAACAATGCAGCAATTATTGAATCAATAAAATAAAATATTGAACAGTAATTACTGTAACAATTATTGAGTAGTGCCTTCTTACGTAAGAATCAATAATTCAAAAATACTGTGTAATACCGTGTGCTACTGTGCAACAACGCGTATTACTTTATTTTACCAACCGGGTATTCCAACAATGTTAACGGTAACGATTACGCCGTTATTTATAAAAACTTAATTTTGTCGTTTTCTTCATCCGACAGTTATTCTGTTATGGGGCCCACAAATGACTGCGCCATCGTACGAATATTCTCCGATAGAAAGAATATTCCACGACCAAACGAATATTCCCCGACAACAATGAATATTTTATAACCACTTGTGTATTTTGAAAAAATTTCATATATCACCCTTAACTTTAATCTTTTTTCAATTTAATCATTTACTGAATAGTAATTATAAGAAAAATTGAATACTTTTATTTCATAAAATTCGGGGTCTTACAATTATAATGGTTCCATAAGTTAATTAGAGGAAAAAGTTGAATTGGAAAAACTTACTGAGCTCGAGGCGAGGACTGTCGACGGTGAGGACAGAGGCGAGGCGGCGACGGGGACTCGACGGCGAGGTGGTATGTGGTAATCGGAAGCTGGGCGACGGCGTAATCGGAAGATGGACGACGGTGAGCTACTCAGGGCGACGACAGGAGTAAGAGGGAAAAAAGATTCGCGCGGGGGGTGGGGGGAAGGAAAAGGATAAACAAAAAAAATTAAAACTGATCTGTTATATAGGACTCATTCTCGACCGCATAGCCGTCGCTATTACTCCCATCGCCAATGACTTAATACTGACGGTACAGTCCCGTCGCCAATGCTAAAGCCCGTCGCCCTAAACCCTTCCCGCACGCAGGTAGTGGAAAAGATGGCGCCATATGAGTGAAAATAAGTCAATGCCGACGACATACATTAACGACGGCTTGGCCGTCGCTAGTGAGGTCATTTCCGACGGCTATTCTCCCGTCGCCATTACTCCCGTCACCTGTGACCCAGTTTTTTGTAGTGTTTTATTTCAAAATAAAATCTTTGTTTATTATTTGGCAATGATTTGAATTAATGTGGAGCATATAATTAAATAAATTATATTGTTTGTATTTAATGGGAAAGATATACATTATATCAAATGGATTTACAACTAATTCTTGCTTGTTTGTTTTAAGACAAGAACTATTTATTTATGAATAATGTTATATACATAACTATACGCAAAAAATCATTTTTATTTATTTATAAATGTATGTATAATAATTAACTTTATCCGTCATATGATATGAAATAACGCAGGAAATCGGTATAAAGATATAAGCAGCATTACAACAGGCCCCACCAAGCTTACTTTTTCATGCGTACCCACCGAATACATTACATGTTCATACTCCAAAAGGAGAGCATATTATAATATGTACAGCTTGATGTTCGTTCCAGAAAGCTCTTAATTTCTCATATATACTAGCAATAGTACTACTCTTTATCATCTTCTTCATATATAAGCAAGCAGATAGAAGAAGAGAGAGAGAGAGATCTAGTACTCAGGGCTAAGTAGATCGAGAGATCGATCGAGAGAGATGAATGAACCACCAAAATATGCTTATCCCTACCCTGCTCAAGGTAAGTACTCTTCTTCTTCTTAATTCTTCTTGATTAGTTCATCTCCTTGCTCAACCCTTCCATAAATATATATATATATATATATATATATATATATATATATTCCTCTTTGAGGCGCATATTTTTTAAAGGTCTGGGAGTTTTCATTTTTAGAGTTGATTTTGATTATATGTATGTATATGGGATGGATGGATGCGATCGATGCAGGTAACTATTACGGCCCTCCGGTAATGGCACCTCCACAGTACTATGCTGCTCCCCCACCCCCACCCCGGAGAGAACCTGGTTTCCTCGAGGGATGGTAAATTAATGCTACTACTAACTCCCCTACCTACCTCTCTCACCAGCTAATACATGATTATGAATTTTCCTGATTGGGTTGGTGCTAATTAATAATATGTTTTGTTTGATATATGTGGTGGTGCTGTGTACACTTGCAGTCTTGCGGCTTTGTGTTGCTGCTGCCTATTTGAAGAATGCTGCGATCTCTCCATCTTCATAGGCTAATATATATATATCTATATAATTTCCTATTAATATATAGATCATCACAACATCATACGTACCTGGCCCTTGTGTATATAGACTACTACTGAATCATCAGTGTTTAAATGATTCATTCCAAATTTAGATTCTATATCATATATATGATGATGTAATGCATTTATTAATTCTTGATCAATCAAATTAAATTTAGTTTCTCTATTGATGTTTGATTTTCTTTTAATTAAAGATGCAACAGATTCTCTCTCATCCTATTGCTTAATCTTTTTCCTTTTCATGTTTTAGTGGATGGTGTGATGTTTTTATTTAAAGCTATTGTGTGATGGTTTTTTTTGGGTGCGGTAGTAGGCAATTGGGTGCTCAACATAACAAACCAACCATTCTATTCATTGTTGGAAAATTTCTATGTGCTCTCTTATATACAGTTGGGATTTATTATTTATCTGTGCCATTAATTATTTCCACATTGTTAATTATATCCTCGATCATCATTATATACTTCTTTTAAGTTCTCTTTTCAAAGGAAAAGTATAAGAAAAGTCTTAAAGCCTACCTAATGATTTGAAGTGAATGGTACATTAATTAGAAGGCTAAGTTTTCTACTAACAATGATTGTATCAACAATAATATGTATTTCTATTTCCAAATTACTAATTATTATTAATTTTTGAAAATCAATTAATTAAAAATATTTTCAAATTTAAAATTGAGATAATTTATTAAAAATTATTAAACAATAAATCTTATAATGAGTAGCCCTTTTTAGACTATTTGCAACAATTAATTATCATTATAATTAACTAAAACTAATGAAATTCATGTTAATTTTGAACTTGAAAATGATTTAAGTTAACTTCTTAAAGTCAATAATAATCTTACATTCCATCTTTTTCATTATATATGACGTTTAAGACATATAATCACACGAAATATCACTAATACTGATGTTAGGTAATTAATGTTGGTTTGAAATTTCATTATTACTCATGCACTAATTAATTACCCCTCCTCCTCGCTCTCTCTCTCTCTCAATTACTCCATCTTGATGAGATTTTTCAAGGCCAAAATAAAAAATAATTAGATTTTTTTCTCCTAGATGTATGTAAAATATCTTATATTATGAGAAAAAAATCTTTTAAAATTAAGGTCATATATACTAGAATGGAGGGAGTCACTACAAGAATAAAAAAAATTTCCGACAGAATTATTTTTGACCGAATAATTCTCTCGGAATTAGAATATTTACAACGAAAAATGAAGTTAGAAATAATTTCGTCGAATGACGCCAGATTTGTCGTCAGCACCAAATTCAATTTCGAGGGAACTATATAATTCAAACAGAATTTCTGTCAGAAATAAGTTATTTTTGAGAGAATTCCGTCAAAAATATGACTGCATGAAAACCTAATATGAGTGAATTTTGTCGAGGGTTTCTAATATTTTCGACATTCACCCATATTAGGCAATATGCATAAAATAAAATGAGTGAATGATGAATAGTCTCCAGTCTGGATACGTATGAGGAGGGTGTATCTCAGGTGGATGGTGATGCAGTCATTATGGCTCATGTCGCAAAAAATTACTACGACTAATTGTACAAATTTAAACAAAAGGTCTTTCAAGATCTTCAGGACTAGCCTGTGAGTACCCTCGACGATCATCAGTCCTAGATTGTTTATGATGTTGTCTAGGAGACTATTTTCTCGTACTGGGATGATGACACTTTCAAGAAGAAGTCCGAAACATATGAAAAAAAATCGCAGCAAACTCAGAGTAGTACATATTACATATCGCCTAATATTAAGTTATCTCGAGATGAGGAGATGACTTTTAAGATTGTGTCTTTGATCCCCTAGAAGTAGTATCACTAGGTATCGAGTTTTGGGTTAGCCTAGTATACCGACATATACGTTCCCTAGAGGTATTCATTTTATTATGTTTTTAGATATTTTGTAATTTATATTGCTTCGTAAATACTTCTTAAACTTGTTTATATTTCTGCAGGCTCTAGCCAGTGTCAGTGTCCGAGAGCACCTGTTGGACCATCTCATACAAAGGTTGGCTTGGACAATGAGCTATTTTAGATAGTTATGATAGCGGTGTCAGATAAGTTTGGCATCGATCCGTTATTCAGGGAGGAGAAATTCTTCACATGCTCACCTACTTCAATTTACTCAAGACATTGCAGTAGGGGTCGAGAGTACAGGTATGTTGTCCG
Organism: Panax japonicus; assembly: GCA_020205505.1. Taxonomy (NCBI): domain Eukaryota; kingdom Viridiplantae; phylum Streptophyta; class Magnoliopsida; order Apiales; family Araliaceae; genus Panax; species Panax japonicus. The sequence continues at coordinate 11,003,136 of CM035095.1, read as the reverse complement.
AAGAGTTCGTCACGATACTCGACAAGGTGTTACAAATGATGGTTACCCTATTTTTTGGGCTGCTGATGTCAGACACTGACTACTCTTAATGTATTTTATTCATTTTAAGTTATATATTTTGCATGTTACTTAATTATCTTAGTAGTTTTTTCTTTAATTCTCAGATATGTTTACTAATAGGTTATATTTTTTTATTGTATGAACAATGTGGCGATGCCAAGAGGGGGAATGACGGCAATGTTGAGAGGGGGGATGATGGCAATCATGTTGAGCGGAGGGATGATGACGATGACTTTTAAACACCGGAGCAGCAACGTTGACCACTGCCTGATTATTCTCCTCATAGCGATGATAGTACTAGTCGTCGTTAATTTGTAGATAGTTGTAGTTAGTTTATGTTGTAAATTATAGTCTTAGTTAGTTGTAAATTTTAGTTTATTATATTTTACATTGTAAATCATTGTTTATTACAATTTATTAGCTTAACTTATGTGTATTAATGTTATCTATCAAAATTTAACTTTTATTTGTTATCGTTGAGGATGACGTGTATATTGTTGTTTGCAATATTATTGTCATTTTGATGTGTATATTGGTAGTTGAGATATATGCATGTGTTATTGTTGGGAAATACTAGGTAAAAACAGGTACATGTACAAATTATGGTTTAAAAACCTAAAAATTGAAAAAATAAAAAGTAATTATATATAAAAAAATTATCTTTGACAGAATAAGGTATTTTTGACGGAATTTTCTTCGAAAATAAACCAGAATAAGTAATTCTTGCATTAGATAAACAAGAGAGCGACACATGTCTGTTTATGTTCGATGGAATTTTCGACAGCATTAAATTTCACCGGAATTAATGTGTTTTTGACGGATTCTCCGTCTAAAATAATTCGGTTGAAAATATGTAATTTTGACAGATTTATTACTGAGCAAGTAAGTCCCGACTGAATTACAGACGAACTTTTTTGTCGATCATAAATTAATTTCGACAAACTTGTTATTGATGAACAATTTTGTCAAAAATAATATTTTTTTTTTATAATAAATAGTATTTTAGAACGGAGAGAATATTATTGAAAACAACAAATCAAACAATGTTTTATACTCCGTGGTTCTAAAAAAATTTTTTGGCCGATAATGGTGAGGGGTGAGGGGTGAGGGGTGAGTGGGGTAGGGGGTCAGTAATATCTAATCTTGAATCAGATGAGATAAATAAATGGAAAAAAGTTTGACTAGTTGGGAACAAGAGACAAAATCAACGGGAGGGGCCAGGGAGAGTCAAAGCGATTAAGAACAGGTCCAAAGTATTTTCAGCAGTTAAAGTAAATAGACAAAATATTAATTATACTTTAAAATTGATTTGAATGATTGATTTTCATCTTTCAAAACTTTTTAATCTATCTAATAAAATACAAATGATTTTGAATTTCCCGCTCACTCAATAAATTATCTGGGCCGTCCAAAGTTTGAGATAAATCTCACTGTCCATACATCTATCTAATAAAATACATCTATCTATCTAATCTATCTAATAATGATTTTAAATTTCCCGCTCACTTAATAAATTATTTGGACCGTTCTAAGTTTGAGATAAATCTCACTGTTTATACAGTATCGGAGGCACGAGACCCAGCTAATTCTTCTATATTACGCAATATACATCTCTTCAAGTACTAATAGCAACTTTTTGGAAACTTTAATAAAGTGATCTAACGTACAGTTAAAAATGTTCCTGTAATTAGTAGATAGTAATAAAAAGTTGTTTGTGAATTTTTGAGAAACTTTAGTTTTTTTTAGTGTTCAAGAACTATTAAGCATTTTAATAATAATATTTTTTGACATGATTTAAATCAATGTTACATGAGATCAAAAATTTAAATTCGATAAGAATGATCGTGTATATAAATAATTGGAGGCACTGACGAAGTCACGTTGAAACTTGTGGGTCTTATCTGTAATATTTAATCTATATATATATATATATATATAGCAAGGATCAAGTGCATACTCATTATCTTACTCACCCGTGCTTACCCCCCTTTAAGCGACGGTTTCGGTCATACAACTGTCGTCTATACTTTTAGCGACGCTATATGTTTGTCCGTCGCTAAAAGTATAAACGACGGTTGTATGACCGAAACTGTCGTCTAAAGGGGGGTAAGCACGGGTGAGTAAGATAAGGGGTATGCACTTGATCCGGACCGTATATATATATATATATATATATATATATATATATATATATATATATATATATATATATATATATATATATATATATATATGAATAATGACGAAATTAAATTAAACATAATAAAAAAATAAGAACAAAATAATATGTAAATTCGAGTCCTTTGAATTCACAAAGTCTTCTTAAAGCAAATTTATTCTCTCACCAGTGCTAAGGAATTAATTGAATAATTGCTTCCCAAGATAAAACGGATTTTCAGTTCTTAATTAGAAGCACTTCAAAATTAAGAACACCACGAACAAAACTTTATGTTATGTACTGAACTGAATGAATAATAATGATGCATGCATGAAGAAAAGAAGAAAAACTTACTGCACAATTAACTTTTTACAGAGAACGGGATTTTAGTAGAAAATGGAATGGAAAACTACTGCAGAACGGGAACGGAATATTTATACTGTAGAATAGAAAAAAGCAGAACGGGAAGAAAAACTTTTGCAGAACGGAACTGCAGAATGTAGGGAAGGAACGGAAAAAATTATACTCTGTTGGCACTCAGATTGATTAATTTATAGAATCAGTAGACAGTTTATTACCGTTGGGCGTCAAAACTACGTAGTATTGATAATAACCTTAAACAAAATTTGATAATTTATTAAACAGATTTTGTTCAAAAAATTATATATCATGACCCGGCCCGCCCGACCGAACGGCGGCGGCACGCGAGTTTGAACCAAGCCTTGACTAGGTCCTCTCCCTTCCACAAAAGTGGGGTGCCCCTTGGGGCCCTTTCCATTGAGCAAACATCCTATATATATGTTCTTCATTTTTTCCTCTAATGCCCTATCTGAGACTTTTTCATTTTACAACATTTCAAGTAGGTGACTTTAGAGTCAATTTTTTTATTCAATTCTTAATGGATTTGAACACATAAATATACCAAGTTATACTCCTCACGAAGGAGAACACATTGGTGCAAAGACCCGACATTTTCGGAATGTGGGTCCCTCGTTTAATTGATCCTCAAAATGCTCTAATATTTAATGTTTCAAATTCCATTTCCAACAATCCCCCACAAGAATATAAAATTGGCTTTATATCATGTATAAAAAAATATGTTATGAATATGCAGACACTAGTTCGAGTACATGAGAAAAGATACTTCATCGGGTTAAGTAGCCTGGTGGCTTTGAACTTGCCCTAGTAAAGTCTATCGAATTTACTTGGCTAATCAGTAGACTTGATGTCTTTGAATTGTCAGCTTTTCGTGTAAACCAAGACAATAGAATTCACAAAATATCTCTTCTGACATAGTTGGTTCTCACGTTTGTGTTCATTTTGGCCTTGAAACACTTCTTGGTTCCGTGAGTATATTAGAGAATTTAGCCTTTAAAATTCTCACAGAAGTGGCCCCCTTCTTACTCACGTAGGTGACTTCTATCAAGAGTATCCTGCAATACCCCACTTGAACGTATTTCAAGATATAAAAGTCATTAAAAGCGTAACTTTTCCTGATTTTCGCGGCAGATGTGCACCATCTCATAATAGGAATGGAGGAGTAAATATCTCCTCAGTGCTTTACTGAGTACTACATATTTCGATTTTCCCATTGAACCTAGATCTTGGGATCTCCAGTCAGCTAGGTTGGGTTGCCACTATGACGACTTATTTAAATAGTAGGCTTTAAACCCATTCCCTTTGATGATCTTTCCACTTGCTCTCTTGTTAAACCTTTCGTAAGCGGATCCGCAATATTATCTTTTGACTTTACATAGTCAGTTGAGATAATTCCATTTGAGAGCAATTGTCTAACGGTATTATGTCTTCGTCTTATATGGCGTGACTTACCGTTATATAAATGACTATGTGTTTTTTCAATCGCTGATTGGCTATCACAGTGTATACATATAGCTGGCATAGGTCTTGACCAATTTAGAATATCCTCTAAAAAATTACGAAGCCACTCAGCTTCTTCTCCAGCTTTGTCTAAAGCAATGAATTCTGATTCCATTGTAGACCTTGCAATACACGTTTGTTTTGAGAATTTCCAAGATACACCTGCCCCTCCAAAGGTAAAGATATATCCACTTGTGGATTTTGAGTCTTTATTGTCAGATATACAATTAGCATCACAATATCTTTCCAATACTGCTGGATATCTTATATAGTGCAGTCCATATTTTTGAGTATGTTTTAAATATCCTAAAACTCTCAAAATTGCTTTCCAGTGATCTTTATCTGGATTACATACACCTACATAGCTTACTTACCGAATAAGTTATATCCGGTCTAGTACAGTTCATGACATACATTAAATTGCCTATTATACGAGAATATTCTAGTTGAGATATGCTATCACCTTCATTTTTGGCTAAATGAAGATTTATATCAACTGGGGTCTTATTTAGAATTATATTATACTTGTTAAAATTTTCAAGTATTTTTTCAATGTAATGAATTTGAGATAATATAATTTCATCAGATGTTCTAGAAATCTTGATTCCTAATATTATATCTGCAACCCCCAAGTCTTTCATGTTAAATCTATTTGACAATATACGTTTGGTAGAGTTGATAACTTCATTGTTACTACCCATGATTAGCATATCATCCACATAAAGACAAACAATGACATATTCTTTTTGAGTACTTTTGACATAAACACATTTGTCACACTCATTGATTTTAAATCCATTTGATAACATAACATTATCAAATTTCTCACGTCATTGTTTTGGTGCTTGTTTTAGTCCATACAAGGATTTAACAAGTTTGCATACTTTTCTCTCTTGTTCAGGAGCTATGAAACCTTCAGGTTGTTCCATATATATTTCTTTATCTAATTCACCATTTAAAAATGCAGTCTTTCCATCCATTTGATGTATTTCAAGTCTATTTAAAGATGTTATTGCTATTAGCATTTAAATAGATGTAATTCTTGTAACAGGTGAATAAGTGTCGAAATAATCTAATCCTTCCTTTTGTCTATAGCCTTTAACAACAAGCCTTGCTTTATATTTATCAATTGAACCATCAGTTTTCATCTTCTTTTTGAAGATCCATTTATACCCTAAGGGTTCCAGGTGGAAGGTCCACCAATTCCCATGTATGATTTTGCATAATAGACTCAGTTTCACTATTAATTGCTTCTTTCCAATGAGAAGCATCTGGAGAAGATATTGCTTTTTTGTACGTTTGAGGATCGTTTTCTAACAAAAATGTTAGAAAATCTGGACCAAAAGATTTTGAAGTCCTTGCCCTTTTGCTACGTCTCGGTTCATCCAATACAGGCTCTTTGTCTATATTTTCAGGATTATTACTAGTAGCATCCAAAGGTCTTTTGTTTGAAATTAAATCATTATTTAAATTATATTGAAACATGCTTTCAAAGAATGATGCATCTCTTGATTCAATAAAAGTATTAACATGAATATCAGAAATTTCATATTTATGAACAAGAAAGCGATAAACACTGCTGTTATTTGCATAACCAATGAATACACAGACAATTATTTTTGGTCCTATCGTAACCTTTTTAGGTTTAGAAACCATCACTTTGGCTAGAAACCCCCATACTCTTAACTATTTATAGCAAGGTCTATGACCTTTTCATAATTCATAAGATGTTTTATTAGTTTTCTTATGAGGCACTTTATTAAGAATATAATTGGCAGAAAGCAAAGCTCCCCCCCATAAATTCGGGGGTGCTCCAGAACTGTTTAACATAGCATTCAACATTTCTTTCAATGGTCGGTTCTTGCGTTCAGCAACACCATTAGATTGAGGTGAATAAGGGGCGGTAGTTTGGTGAATAATACCATGAGTATAGTATATCTCTTCAAATGGTGATTCATATTCACCACCTCTTTTGCTTCTGATTGCTTTAATTTTTTTGTTAAGTTGATTTTCAACTTCATTTTTATAAAGTTGAAACATTTCTGCAGCCTCATCTTTGCTTCTTTAGCAAATATACATAACAATATCTTGTGCAATCATCAATAAAGGTTATGAAATATTTTTTCCCACCTCTTGTTTGCACAAACTTTAAGTCACATATATCAATGTGAATTAAATCTAGAGGTTCTGTTTTCCTTTCAACAGAATGAAAAGGTAATCTTGTCATTTTTGATTCCACACAAATATCACATTTATGTTTTAGATTAATATCAAATTTAGGCAAGAACTCTACATTAATTAATCTACGCAAAGTATTATAATTAACATGTTATAATCTAGCATGCCATATATTTGAAGATTCTAACAAGTAAGCAGAAGAATTAATTTTATTATGATCAATAGACTTCGGTACAACAGTCATAACATTCATCTTAAAGAGCCCATCATTCATGTAGCCCTTTCTTACAAACATATCATTTTTAGTAAGTACAAATTTATCAGACACAAACACCAACTTGAAGTCATTCTTGCTAAGTAATGATCCAGAAACTAGATTTTTGCGAATATCTAGCACATGAAGCACTTCGTTCAAAGTCGGTTCTTTCCTAGATGTCATTTTCAGTACAATCTTTCTACGTCCTTCAACCTTTGAACTTGAGGAGTTTCCCATGAATAGTTGATCATCATTTTCTACTGGTTTGTATGTAGAAAACATCCATTTGTTTGAACAAATGTGACGAGTAGCCCCAGTGTCCACGTACCATTCTTTGGGGTTTTCTACCAAATTACATTCAGATACAACTGCAGAAAGATTAATGTCTGAAATATTTTCAGAAAGCTTTTCCAGTTCTGTCACATTTGTTTGAGGCTTTTGTTCTTTCTTGAACTTCTTTGGCTTGCGACATTCACTTGATTTATGTCCTTGGATGCCACAGTTGAAGCACTTGCCTTTGAATTTCTTCTTGGCCTTGAAAGCATCTTTGCATTCACGCTTTCTTTTGTTGTTGTTTGACCTTTGTTCTACCACATTTGCCTTTACTTCAATGAAGTTTTTTCCACTTTTCTTCTCAGATCCTCGATTGTCCTCTTCAATCCTAAGTCGCACAATCAGTTCTTCAAGATTAATCTCTTTACATTTATGCTTCAGATAATTGTTGAAATCTTTCCATGATGCTGGAAGTTTCTCAATCATTGCATCAACTTGGAATGAATCACTTAATGACATTCCTTCCGAATGAATGTCATGTAGAATTACTTGTAATTCTTGAACCTGAGTGATAACTGCTTTAGAATCTACCATTTTAAAGTCAAGAAATCTACCAACAATAAATTTTTTCATGCCATCATCTTCAGTTTATATTTCTTGTCTAAAGATTTCCAAAGTTCTTTTGCAGTTTGAATTGTACAATATACATTATATAATGTATTATCTAAACCATTCATCACATAGTTCCTGCAAAGGAAATCAGCATGTTTCCATACATCAACAGCAACCACTTTTTTCTTGTCAGTTTCCCCTTCAACAAGAGTAGGACAGTCCTCTTGTAGAAACCTTGCCAAGTTCAGTGTTGTGAGATAGAAGAACATCTTTTGTTGCCAACGCTTGAAATCAGTTCCATTGAACTTTTTAGGTTTTTCTCCATGAGACATAGTCACAGCAGGAATGGTACTAGTAGATGCCATTTCTGTTATAAAAAAATAATCATTAATAAATAGAAACAAAATTTTGTTGTACAAAATTTAACAGAATTCAAGAACAAATTTTTTTTACAGAAATCAAACAATAAATTTGTTTATAAAATTTATGTAGTAGAAAATTTGTTTACAAAATCTGTTTACAATTTATTTCGCAGAAAATTTTATTTATAGAATTTCTATTTTTCAAATATTGTTTACAACTAAATTTACAAATTTCTGTTTAACAAATTTGTATTCTATAGTTGGACAAGTTTTTGTTAAATTCAAATATAATGATTATCCTTGTCAGTCACATGTATTAAAAGATATAAATCATTACTATTAAATCAAGTGACTATAATGTATGTTTAGGTGACTATAAATCATTACTATCCATAATCATATTCAGTAATGTATTATGAAATGTTATGAAAGATAACTAAAAACAAGATGATTAGAGAAAAGAGAGTGTTTGCATAATCTTTAGTCTTTAAGTCCATCACTTTACAATTGTCAAATTTATAGAAGTAAGAACATCAATACTACTAGGAAGTTACAAAACTCAAGAGTCATGAGTTTCAAAAATCAATACACATGGGAGTTACATGTATCTAGACATCCATTATATTATGAATCTAGACATAATTTATAACACTCCCCCTTGGATGTCTATTGTATAGCCATACGCATTGAAAGCTGCCTCATTAAAAACCTTACTAGGAAAAACCCAATGGGAAAAAAAACCTTGGTTAAGGAAAAAAAGAGTGCAGCGCGTATTAGCCCCCCTTCATGAATGTATCCTTAAATCCTTCAGCTGTCGCATTCCAATATTGCGACGCAATCCTTCAAACGTTGCAGTTGGTAATACTTTGGTGAACAAATCTGCTAAATTATCTTATGATCGAATTTATTGAACATCAATGTCACCACACTTATCAAGGTCATGTGTGAAAAAGAATTTTGGTGAGATGTGTTTTGTTCTATCTCCTTTGATGTATCCTCTTTTTAATTGAGCTATACATGTAGCATTGTCTTCATACGTAATGGATGGAGTTCTTTTGTAGCAATTTTCTAAGAATATGCCTCGTTAAAAACCTTACCAAATAAAAACCCAGTGGAAAAAAATTTGGTGAAGGAAAAGAGTACAATATTCTTGTATAACTTCTAGTGTCTTGGGATTGCCTCATTAAAACCTTGCAAAGAAAAACCCAATGGGAAAAAACCTTAGCGAAGGAAAAAGAGTACAATCTGCACATATCATTTTTACTCCCCTTCATAAGTACATAGAATTTCCATTGTTTATGGTAAAAATATTATTAAGTCAAAGTATGTCAATATTGTGCACCATCTTCTTCAAAATCATAATTGGTAATGACTTAATGAATATATCAACCAAATTATCACATGATTAATATTGCCATTCTTCTGGGGCTCATGTGTATAAAATAATTTTGGTGCAATATGTTTGGTTCTATCACCATTTGGATTAAATAATCCCAAATGAATAGTCTCACGAAGACAACGTAAAATATGTTTAATTTCATTACAATATCTTCGAGTTGGTGCATAACTATACATTGCTAGTAAGTTAACTACAAATATTATATCAGGTTTTGTCAAATTTGCAAGATACATCAAAGTACTAATTACATTAAGATATAGTACTTCAGGACCAAAACACCAATTTGACAAAGATATGGTACTTCAAGACCAAAAGTTTATTAATCATTTTCTTGTGGTCAAAACGGATATTTCTTGATATCAAGTGACCAACCCATCATTGGAGTACTCAAAGGATTAACATTATCCATGTAAAGTTACTTCAGGACTTTTTCTGTGTACAAGAATTCCATAGTTCAATTTGTAGGCCAAGACAAAAATTTGTCTTACCAATATCTTTCATCTCAAATTTGTTATTTTTGTCGACTCTTCTGGAGTAAAATCTTTTATCAATAAATACAGTAATAATAGCAAATCCAGATTATGATCTTTTGATAAAAATGCATGAACAAATTGGATTATTCTCAAATCCTTCTTTCAAAAGATATCTACTTAGGCGATTATACAACAATATGCATCTGGATTGCTTTAACCCATATAAAAATCTTTGCAGCTTAATATAATATATATTTCGAGATGTAGAATTATATGCTTCAGGCATTTTATATCCTTCAGGGATTTTCATATAGATATAATTATATAATGATCCATACAGATATGATGTAACAACATCCATTAATTTCTCTTTCTACCAAGCTAATTAAAAATCTGAATGTAATTGTGTCCATTACAGGAGCATATGTTTCTTCATAATTAATACCATGTCTCTGCGAAGAAACCATGTTCTACAAGTTGTGCTTTGTACCATATAATTTTATTTTTCTTATTTCGTATAAATACCCATTTGTATTCAACAGACATTATACCTTTAGGTGTTCGGAATACAGGTCCAAAAATTTCATATTTACTTAGTGAATTTAATTCTGCTTGAATCGTCTCTTTCTACAGTGGCCAAATATTTCTACATTCATCAACGATTTGTGGTTCTATATATGATCATTACTTCTGGTAATATCCATAGCAAATTTATATGAAAATATTTTGTCGACAACAATTTTATTTCTATCCAATATATACGTCTCCTTTATATACATAATGTATCGAGATCTCGTTATTTTCAGGTACCTGATCCTCTTCAGGGGATAACTCATCATCTTCAGGGATTAACTCTTTAAGAGTTTTATTTACAGGAGATTTTTGTTCATAAATTTTGGATAGATTGATAAATTTTGTAGCCTGTTTCATGGGTATAGCCTCTTTATAGGTTGCAACTTGTTTTTCTTGTACTTTCTTCTTCTGGGAAATTCTATGTTTCAGGTGTGCTTTTGATTCAATTTCTTGCTGCATTAATTGATTGTCTTACAGGGACATCAATCTCTGCTAGAGTATTAGCAGCTAGAATGTGAGATATCACTATTTTCTTATTATCGGTGAATAATTCTGGTAATTAATTTGCAATTCATTGTAAATGAATTATCCTTTGAACTTCTAGTTCATATTGATTTGTATAAGGATCAAGATTAAATAACGTTAAAACATTTCAATTAATCTCCGCCGTGCTTCAGGCAATGATCTCACGTCGTGCTTCAGGCAATGACTTTTCTCCCTCTAATAGTGGGAAGACTATTAAAATAACAATCCTCAAAATATACCTTAAAAATATCACTTTAATTTCTTTCTTAGAAGATGAACACCAAATAACAATAATTAAACGTGATAATTTGGTAATTAATTTACTTTGATATAATTAACAAGTAAAGGAATCTTCTGGTTCTTTAAATGATGTTTATGGGACTATTCAATAATTCAATGCATCATTATTGATCCTAGATGATCATGCCAAATCATAAAAACATTTGGATCCAAACACTTCTGGTGTATTGCACACTTCTGGTGTATTACAACATTTGTTTCAACTATTCTCATTTTAGTATAATATAACCCAGAAGAGAAAATATACAATTTTTCTAACATGAGCTTCTGGCCCGATATTACTGAAGTAATATAAAGAAATTCTTCACTGCCTTCGTTATTGATTTCAATATAATAACTATTATAACGTATATCCTTAAAGCTGAGCAAATTTCTGCTTGTCTCAGAAGAATATAAAGAATCATCAATACAAAGTTTTTTGCCCTTTGAAAACATTATAATCGCTCTTTCAGAGATTTTAATTAAATTTGATGAATAATCACTCTTCAAGAGTTTTCAATTATGTTTGATGAATAATCACTCTTCTAGAGACTTTAATTAAGTTTGATGAGCTTCTGGCCCATACAACTTTATATATGCAAAACATAAATTTTACTTGAAACATAAATAAAACATATAATAAAATTACTTATTATAATGAAGTAAAAATAATTAATTGGTATGGACATTTCTATCAACATATCATCAAGGAAACCATAGATATCAAAATTAGTTATATCCACTCCATATAAAAAGTCAAAATAATTTATGGGATCTTCAGGATTATTCCATTTCCTTTTCTTTTATGGAGTCTTGGTACAAATCTACCAAGTGTTTAGGAGTACGACAGGTACATTCCCTTTTATATATTGATTGTTCTTTTCAAGTCCACTACCACAACTACAACCATAATTTCCTCTATGATTATCAAATGAGATTCCATTCATTTCAGGGAATGTAATAGAATCGATCGAGCGAGATTGTTGGTTTTTCAGCAAAAACTCATTATTTTGTACAGCCATTAGAAGACATAATATCACTTCTGCGAACATAGTTTCCTTTATCGCTTCAAGAAATATTTTGTAAACTTATGATCTCGATATCGCTACTGCAGGAGCATATTTGAGGCATGAAATATAATAAATATTTTCTCTAACATGTCTTCATCAGTGTTTTTCACTCAACACTTTTAAATCTTGCAACTTCAGGTGTAACCAATTATAATGAGCTTTTAAAATCTTTCCTTTAAATCATTTCATAAGAAAAGTGAGTATTTTACTGTAATGTACTCAACTTTAAATTTTTCATGGAGATGATAACGAATAAAAATCATTAATTTTGCATGATCCTGCAGGGATGCATGATTGTCAACTATAATTGTATCTCCAAGGTTCTTTGTCTTTATATGAATCTCAGCATCAATATTCCATTACAAACAATTCTTGCTCGATATAAATTAAGGGCAACAAATTCAAATTTATAAAATTTGAATATTAAATAACTAAACATATTTTCCATCAAATTAAATAATTATATATGTTCAGATTTAATTATAATGAAACAATTTATAGAAATGCAGTAAAATACGAAACTAAAATTTTCTACTAAAACTAAATAACAAACCAACACTAATAAGTATATTTGTCATTGTAACTTCATACAAAAAATATCAAAAATTATTAGAAATTTAATTTATTATAACTATCCACATATAACTATTCACATGTGCATGAAGATATTAACCATTATAAACTTACCACTACATGCAAGTATATTAATTTCACTCGTTGCGCATAACATTCTTCATATATCATTATCTTAAACCATATGTTTTTAACATGTATTATACTTTAAATTAACTATTGTATTATTGTTTATGTTGTACACATTTAACGTATAAAATCATATTATTTTAATAAATAACACTTAGACTAAAATGAACGCATCAAATGCTCGATACTGTATATTTGTTATGACCCAAAGCAGGGTCCAAATAGATATGGAGCTTTGCAAGGTAAGATCCTATATATGTTAGTTACTAAAACTGCTATTATTATTAAATTGATATTTGCAGTTCTGTTTTGACTAAAAAATAATGAAACCACCCTTATGAATTTTAAAGATGTCATCCAAATAAAACTTGTTTACCAATCTGGTTTACCAATCTGACTAAACTAAACTAAACTCACTGAATTGTTATCATTCATCATACTGTAATTAAAATATTAGCAAAACAATTCATACCCCTATAGTTTTAACTAAAATACGTGCTGCACTGCACTCTTTTATTGCCCATAAATATACCCACATTTGTTGTTTCATATTCATATTTCTTTAATCAATGAGACAATTGGTGTGATAAATATTTTTGAATAAGAGTTTCAATAGTCACCAGAATCCTACAACATCTCATATTGAAGATATGCATAAAGATATCATATAAGTAAACCATCTATCATTATTATTATTACTAGAGAGCAGAACTTTATTAGAAAACTATTTTGTGCAATCCTTTGCCAGTATATGTATACTGTTAAACGTGGTTGGCAAATTTAGAAGATAGTGAATTTTCAAAACTTTGAACCCAATAAATGTTGCTGTACTTATTGACGGAACAGAACATAACTATATATATATAGAACAAAACATATATTATATATATAGAGAGTTATACCTTCTTCTATTTCAAACCAAATATGATTGTCTGCTTCAAGACGAAAATGAAGAACAATTCGAGCTGATAACGTATTATGAAATGCTATTAAAGATAACTAAAAACAAGATGATTAGAGAAAAGAGAGTGTTTGCATAATCGTTTGTCTTTAACATCACGTTGCAATTGTCATATTTATAGAAGTAAGAACATCAATACTACTAGAAAGTTACAAAACTCAAGAGTCATGAGTTTCAAAAATCAATACACATGGGAGTTACATGTTTCTAGACATCCATTATATTATAAATCTAGACATAATTTTATAACATAATGTATGTTTAAGTGAATATCTATAGTAACATGTAACAAACAGCCCTAACTCATAAATCAAGTGACAATCCATACAATATTTATATGCTTGAATAAGGAATCATGTGGATGATTACAGGAATTGTGTACTTGATTTAAGTAATTCAATATCCACTTCAAATTCAAGATGGCTGTGTTGAAAACTGTTATTTTCGTAATATATATATTAACATGCAATATATATAAACAGAATATATATATATATATATATATATATATATATATATATATATATATATATATATAAACAGTATATTATATATATGCACATATATACATTTAAAAGATATTGGAAATAACAGAATATAATATATTAACATGCAACAAAATAAATTGTTATATTAAAGTGCAAATAATAGCAAAATATTATGTATGTTAAATAAAACTATAATTACAGAACGCTAAATTTGCTTTAAGATTCTTATCTGTAATATTAGTAATATTTAATCTATCTATATATATATGAATAATGACAAAATTAAATTAAACAGAATAAGAAAATAAGAACAAAATAATATGTAAATCCGAGTCCTTTGAATTCACAAAGTCTCCTTAAAGCAAATTTATTCCTTCACCGGTGCTAAAGATTAATTAAATAATTGTTTCCCAAGATAAAACGGATTTTCAGTTCTTAATTAGAAGCACTTCAAAATTAAGAACACCGCGAACACAATTTTATGTTATGTACCGAACTGAATGGATAATAATGATGCATGCATGAAGAAAATAAGAAAAACTTACTGCACAATTAACTTTTTGCAGAGAACGGGATTTTGGTAGAAAACGGGAAAAAACAGAACAGGACGGACGACCCGCCCGATCGGACGGCGGCGATGCGCACGTGGGTTTGAACCAAGTCTTGGCTAGGTCCTCTACTTCCACAAAAGTGGGGTGTCCCTTGGGGCCCTTCCCATTGAGCAAACATCCCATATATATGTTCTTCATTTTTCCCTCTAATGTCCTAGTTGGACTTTTTCATTTTACAACATTTCAAGTAGGTGACTTTGGAGTCAATTTTCTCATTCAATTCTTAATGGATTTGAATACATAAATATACCAAGTTATATTCTTCACGAAGGAGAACACATTGGTGCAAAGAACCGATATTTTCGGAATGTGGGTCCCTAATTTAATTGAGCCTCAAAATCCTCTAATATTTAATGTTTCAAATCACATTTCCAACTGTGGGGTCAATTGACTCCACTGAAAAAAAATATTTTATGATATATGATAAATTTAAAAGACATATAAGAGTAATGAATAAATTGACCCTACTGAAATTTTATAAATTTTTTAATATACATGGTCAAGTTAAAATTTTTATAATTTTTTTAATTTAATATTACTTCTATTTCTTTATGTATGCATCTTCCTCTAATTTTTTTAAAATAAATAATAATCTAATTTAGATTATTTTCATAACATAAGGAATTTAAATATTTATTAACAAATTTGTAATTAGAAATGAGTATTAAGAGTCAATATATATATATATATATATATATATATATATATATATATATAGAGAGTCCGGATCCAGTCCGGGATCCCGGACTCTACTAAAATACGGACCTTTTTTTTTTTTTTTTTTTTTTTTGCTTTTTTTTTTTTGAAACAACAAAAAAAAAAAAAAAAAAAATTATGGAATTGAAATTTTTCCATAATACAGTGTTTTGGGCGTGATTTGGATGCCTATAACGAAATATGTCTGTACAGTCTGGGCAGACTGTACATACATTGGTTGGGGTAGGTGTTAAAAACACACCCAAAACACTTTATTTTGAAAAAATTTCAGTTCCATAAATTTTTTTTTTTTTTTTTTAGTTGTTCTACAAAAAAAAAACAAAAAAAATCAGGTCCGGATTTTACTCCCGTCCGGGAGTCCGGACCTGATCTTCTTTGTATATATATATATATATATATATATAATGTTATTACTTGTTATAAATATATTATAACCAAATATATGTTTTACATATACACCTGATCAAAAACACAAACTTATCTAAAAAAATTGGTTCAAACACGCAACCTCCGAACCTCTACCAAATTATTTATAGAAACATAATATATTGAGGCCACTAAATCAAATTTCTGGCTTGGCCGCACAACAAAAGCAATCAATGATAACTCGGAGTAAAATAAATACTAGTCCGTCCAGGTCCAGGATTATTAAGATTTGGAGACATCTTCTTTTTTATAATAAAACCCATCATTTTAAGCCTAGTATGAAATCACTCCACCTCCCACCAATTTCAGCAAAATGATACCACAAAAACATTAAAATCATTAGAACAGCTTTAATAATAAAAGAAAAAATTAATAGCAATCAAATTTTGATTAGACATACAAATTCATCATATCATTAAGAAAAAACTCTTTACTCAACTAAACTCTTTATTCAAACTTAATAACCGACTAATATTCGTAAGAAATTGATATTATCCCAACAGAATTATTGATATTTTTATAAAATCTTGTGAAAATATTAATTTTTTATTTTTATTTCCCATCAAAAACAAATACACAGAATCCCCAAATCTACGTTTCTCCAATTCGCGCCACGTGCACCAAACTCCAGATCAAAGCCGTCCATCAAAGATTTCTCGTTCAATAAATCGGTCAATCAGAAAAGAAATCTGTACCGTCGCTCATAAATCAACGGCAGAGAACTAGCCCGAAACAAAACCGGGCAGATCTGGTTTTCTTTAAAAATCGGTGGTGCCCTTTGCTTTTATCATCGTTCCGGTTTAGAGGGTGTTCGAAAGAATCGAAACCCTCGCCCCTTTCTCTTTCCTTCTCAATTCCTCAGATTCCCCCCCCCCCCCCCCCGAAATTCCACAGGCCGACTGCAGAAGATCTTTCCGATGGGTTCCCGCCAAGTTTTAACCGGAGGTTAGCCTCCCGCGTGTCTGAAGAAGCACATGGCATCAGCCGTTTACCCGATCACAAATGAAGCGCATTGGAGCGAACACAAGGTGTACATGAGGAAATACACCAATCATAACAGCAATAACCACCCTAATCAATTCCGCTGCCCCAGCCCCAGTCCCAGCCCCAGCCCCAATCTTAACCCTAACCCTAACTATAATCCCAACATTCACGGCTACCTCAATCAAACCGCAAACACCAATAACCCTAACCCTAGTAGATTCATCCATGATTCTTCAAGCAGAGTTCATGTCTGGCAGAATGACGAACCGTCACTGCGATATTCTGCTCCGCAACTGGCAGCTTCTTCCAGTCGTACAGTCGATATAACGAAGGAATTTTCACAAGGTGGGCATGTGACCTTTCATCTGGGATCATATTCGAAAAGAGAGTTGAATGACCTCAGAATCCGGTTCATCTCCGAGCTTGAACGGGTCCGAATACTCAGATATCAGATCGAGACTCGTGAACTTGAGTTCAGATCTAACCATTCCGTTCAACTCCCTCTGCTTCAGCCGAACACTTCCAATGCTGCCACTTCTGTAGCTCCACCTACGGTGAGGAGAAAAAAGAATGCAGGGACTCCACGAGGTGGAAATAAAAAAAAGATCTCAGGGCAGAAACGTGCAATGCCGTTCTCCTCTGCTAGAGAAACTAAACGTTCGGCTAATGCTGTTGTTTTTAACTCAGCAGCATCTCAGAAGGCTGTGACAGCAATGATGAGAAGATGCGGCCAGATATTGGCAAAGTTGATGAAGCACAAGCATGGGTGGGTATTTAACAAACCAGTGGATACAGTTGGTTTAGGGCTTCACAATTATAATGAAATTATTAAGCATCCGATGGATCTTGGAACTGTGAAGTCAAAGCTTGGAAAGCATATGTATGGATGGCCACTTGATTTTTCTTCTGATGTGAGGTTGACTTTTGAGAATGCCATGACATATAATGCTAAGGGAGATGATGCCCATACTATGGCAACTATTCTGCTTAATATGTTTGAGGAAATGTTTAATCCAGCTTATCAGAAATTTGAAGCTGGCCATCAGCGTATAATTGCTGCTCAGCAAAATATGAGGGAGCCTTTACCAGATTCAATGCAATCACAAGCAGCATTGTCTCAGCAGAATGTAATGAAACCTCTGCCTGATTTAATGCTTACGCAAGAGACATTTTCTAATAAGTCACCATTGAGTCAGGCACCAGCTTCCATGGCTCCTAGAGAAGCTACAGCAAAACCCGTAATTGTGCGTCAAAGGAAACTGCCGAAGGCGAAAGAACCAATTGAAATTGAGATGAGTCATGATGAAAGGGAGAAGCTGGGGTTGAGCTTGCAGAATTTACCAGTGGAATGTATGGATGAGGTATTGCTTATTGTAAGCAAGCGGAATTCTAGATTGGCTGCACCAGATGTCGATGGGGAGATTGAACTTGATATTCATGCACTTGACAATGAGACTATGTGGGAATTGGATAAATTTGTTAACCTTCGTAAAAATGCTGCTACGGATAAAATAAGGAAGGAAGAGCTCACAAGTGATTCGACCACCGATCTGCATCTGAGCAAGGTTAAAACAGTAGCCTGTATTGTAATGTGCCCTCATTTATTGATTTGTATTCCATTTTTTCTGTTGCCTAATTATGGTTAAGTATGTTCTTGGTGTTGTATAGCAGCCCCAAGTGGTTGAGCTGATGATACAGGAAGCAGCGGTTGCAATACAAAAGACAGAAGAGGATATTGACATTGGGGATGAAATGCCAATGAATAATTATCCTCCTTTGGAGATTGAAAAGGATGTTGTTTCAAGTCCTGCTACCAGTGGACGATCAAGAAGCTCTGGCAGTTCAAGTTCTGGCAGTGATTCCTCCTCGTCAAGTGGTATAGATTCTCGTCTCTTCTGTAGTCTCTTGTATTCTAGATGGGGTTGACGTAATTTGTTTAACCTGGGATTTCTGTTGAAATTTTCTTAGCAGATTCGGATTCAGAGAGTTCTTCAGGAAGTGATTCTGATGCTGATAGTGTTCAACAGTCTCCTCTTGCTGGCTTAAGAGAAGCCCATGGTGTAACTGGAAACCCCTGAGCTCCTTGAGGCAGCTGATTTTGTTGGACATCATCATCAAGTGTTTGATGGGGTAGGGTTATGCTTGGTTAAAGTTGTAGTTATTGATGTAAAAAGAACTGACAAGAATCGAAGTTGTAGTAGTGTTAGGTTAGGTATAATAGAACAACTGAAAAGAATGGTACAGTAGTTGAGTAGACATTGGTAGTTTAGTTGTTGGGAAATGGGTGAACAGCCTAGAGGGTAATGGTTGGGAGAACTTTTTTGTTTGTATGACATGTAAAACCACATGATTTTGCTAGTGGGTTTACAAGCAGCGTATCAAAGAAAATGTACAGAGAAAATTATCAAATGGAAGTTTTGGCCTTCTAACCTTTTCGGATAAATTAAAGTATATTGCAAGCACAGCTCTCTGTAATTTTCTTTCTTCTTGAATTACCACTTAGCCCTGCATGGGGTTGTGGCATCATTTTTAGTGGCCAAAGTGATCCTTAACAGATTTTGAGACGGGGTCCAAGTATAAAGCATGCAAACTTCGAAAGCTACTACTGAAGATTTTGTTCCGTCTGGGTTACATATTAGTAGAAAAGTTGCCTGTCTCCTGGAACTCAATTTGGTAAAAGAAATGAGTTTAATTTTAGTCCCAGGAAACAATAATTAATTACTAATATGCATATGATTAAAGCAACAACAGAATTACAACATAGTAGTATCTAGGGAAAGAAAAAAATGGCATGATTATCATAGCTTGTACTTTGCCTACCTCGCCATACCATAAAATTAGGGCCCTCCATTGTGTTAAAGCATAGGTGAAAACCGTGAAATGCATAAATTCAACAAATGAACTAACAATCTGATTTCTCATTGAACATTACTGACCATATCGAGTTTTGCATTGAAACATTAAAATTGAAGACTGGAAGAAAACAGAAATCACAGCTCTACTAAATGAGTAATTCATGCCATATAATTGCAATCTAACCATGAAACTTAATTAAATTGCATATTCTTATATTTTCATGGCATATAAAGCACATTTATAAGGGGTACTCTACAACCGAAAAATGTGAGATGAAATTTTCTCACAAGAGGTATGTTGCCCTATATATCCAGCATTGTGATTGACACTGGAAAAAAAAAACACCAAATTGTCTCTATCGTACCAATCACAAGAATTGTTTACAATATTGTAGGATGAAGCAATTCTTGTGATAAACCAGAGTTTTTAAAATGTGTGCAGAAATTCTTACGTTACCAACCTAACCAGATAATTTACTACAAGATGTTGAAAACTCGTCTCTTTTCTGCATGCAAATGAAACCCAAGTTTCCAAGAGAAGCAAGAGAAGAGTAATGCATCTACTGTAGCTACAGAATCATCCAACGAAAAATTTCATCAAGAAAAAAAAGGTACAGCCCCTACCTTATTTTGCAATAATGTCAAATCTAACTACAAATACAAGCAACCAAACAGATCCATAGGTTTTCCTTGTTCATTTCCCATCACTTTTCCAATTGACATATAAAGAATCCTCTTGGACAAAATGATTATAATTTATTAACATAAAAGCAGATTCTTATATATGACCCTCCTTAGCATTGTGCTCGTCTGTGTTGAAGTTGACCTCACTAACATCTAGTTTCCTTATTCAATTTTTGATCATTTTGAAAGGTCTATCAAGTTCCTTCAAATTTTTTAAGTTGCCGAGTTTAAACTATCCAGAAAAGTAGGTTCAACCAGTTTATACTATTATGTTCTGTGATCCAACATTTTGCATAAGCTAGATGTCAAGAAATACTCCCACCATTCCATATTATAAGATCATTATTAACTTTTGAAAGTCAATTCAAGACTTTTTCAAACTCAAAATTGATGATAAATTTTACAATGGGTAATACTTTTTATATAGTTTACAATAGTCATCATTGTATTGACCAAAATTAAATTTTAAGGAATTTATGTTAATTTTGAGTTTGAAAATATCTCAAGTTAATTTCAAAAAGTCAATAATGAAACTATATTTTGGAACGGAGGAAGTACTTAGTTTACTAAAATGTGGGGCAAGAACCACTTACAGTGTCTTAATTATGTTTCAACTTAATTACACAACTTCCAATAACCATCTCTTCAAATTAAGTCAAGCTAAAACCTCATTGCAATTGGCACATGTACTTAATAAGATTAGATGGGAAAGAAAACTTGCTGCTCAACATAGCAAACATTTTAATTCACATATGAAACATTTCAACCATTGTAAGAAGACCATTACCTAGTGTTTCTCCCAATTTGCTATGGTTGCTGGTAGAGATGAGTAGGGGTTAAACTAAGCCTTCAACTTTGTCCAACAAATTGGCTGCCCCCGTGCTTGTTTTCTGATTCTCGCATTTAATAGTTCAAATATTTTCCATTTTACCATGCAGTCCTCATTCAACACTGAGAGAAAAGGGGAGTCATAAACATGAAATTGTATTACACCCAATAATCGTCAATGTTGGTTACAGAAAAGCATAATGTTTTTCTCGAACAGAAGATCGAAAGATTTGACAAAACAACCTTGTAACACGGGCTGTATTGTTTACCAAAGAGGAGCCCATTGTAGGTGTAGCTATATTAAGATCCAATCTATAATACAAACTCCGGAAAAAATTATGAGAAACTTGATGACTCGCCAAATATAAACAAAATAGAGAGAAAACTAGAGCAATTTATTCACACCGATGTATATAATGGTGTATTTAAATCCACTCCTCGTCTAATGCTCTGAATGCAAAACTGGTAAGTGTCGTAGCATTATTTATACAGAACTATTCTCAGATACAAGAGTAATTCATCCAACTGGATAGTAAAATAAGTAAGAAAGCAGTGCTCAAGATAACTGCATATTCTTCTTCTTAGAGGTAGGATTTTAAGCTTGTCATAATTAACAGTGTTTTGCAGTATCATGGGTTGTAGATTCCAATTTCCTAATGAGTGTTTATCAAGCCATTCAACAGAGTAAACATAGACGTGGTACTAATCATATAGGAATTCAAGAAAGAATCAAATTTTTGCAAGATCAGATTGTTGAGCAAAATACTCCTAGCAAGGAAATGTTCAATAGCATCAATTAGAAGAGAAATAAATAATGAGAGAGATTTTAGGAACCTGAATTTTTGCTTGTGTAAAAATTAGTCTTGGATCAGGTATCAAAGATGAAGCTTTTCCAAATGATAAAAAGAACTTACTCATATACTATTAAAATTCCCAAAAAATAGCAGATCCGTAAGTATATATATATATATATATATATATATATATATATATATATATATATAGTTGAAAAACATCCAACTATGCATCCATCCCTAAATCAAACCAACTGTTCATGTATATATATATAGTTCAAAAACTTCCAACTATGCATCCATCCCTAAATCAAACCAACTGTTCATGTATAGTCAGGTCAAAATGATTTCTTTGAATCCAGAAATTTGAACATATTAGGAAAATGGTATCTTAATTTAGCATCTATATGTCAGAAATCACTCTAAATCTCTAATATGATAGATTATACTGAAATATCAACCTCCAGTTAGCAACCATGGGATTATAATAACCTGGGATAGGAAAAAATTTCAAGCAATGCTTTTCTGCCCAAGTATCCAAACACAATCTATTAACTGGATATACAATCAGATCATAAAAGAACATAACTAAGTACAAGTACTAATAACCACGAGCTAATTAGCCAGAGGGAGAACAGTAAATAATAGAATTTTTTCACACACACACAAAGAGAGAGAGAGAGAGAGAGATGAATTAACTTACTGAAATGGAAACTTGTTGATATTCTTTTCATCATCTTCAGGGAGTCATCAGTGATATGAAATTAGGCTGAAAGAGAGAGAATGAAGGCCAAGGGCATCTATTTCCCATATAAAGATTTAAGGTTTTTTTAAGGAGATAATCTCTCTCCCTCTCCCTCCCTCTCTACAATTTAAGAGTGGATTGAAACAAACCTGCCATATTATTAAGTTTAACCTAAAAATTCTAATAAGGAGTTAATATTCAATCTAACAAGACGGTTCCGGAAATAAATCTCTTCATAAAAGAAAGGAACTTTAAAGCTAAAATTTGAGCACCACGTAAACCAAAAGGGACTTTAAAGCAAATATGAGATTTCTAATTTTCATTAATAAGCAGTTTAAGGTGTGATCATCAAATAAAAATGCTGGAAAAATCTAAGACGGAAAGAGCACTCTTGAAGAAATCCCTATCAATTACTCCATATTTAATTTGTGTGGAAATTCCCCCTGAACAATACTACTACTTAATGGTCATCAGAACCTAAGGAGATGGTAATATTCACAGATCTACTTATTTGGGTCACCCTTTTACCAGATAAGCAAAAGGAGAAAAATAGCAAGTGTAGTGTTTTACTATTAAATTACAATAAACATGTGTAATGTGACTGCATTTATTAAATTTGAAGTATGAATATTGAACGAGATGGGTCAAAAAGAAGCTTAAATGTAAACCACTGACATATGATTCCAAGGATATGTATCAACCCACTTTAGCTAGTATGTCAAGTCAAGGCAAGGCAGCCAATAGGACCACTTTTTCTATTCTTTTATTCTGGGTGAGGTTGAGGTGGAGGTGGGGGTTGGGTAGGGTTCACATTCTTAAAAAATGTCATCAGGGATGGGTGCTGTTCTATGCTATGCTAGCTTGACAAATGTTGATTTATGAATATTAAAATTGTATGAAAATGAGTAATGCCATGATCTCAACAAATTTGGGTTCAGTTTCAAAATAAATATGTTAATAATATTTTGTTACATGATGGTATAATACAAATTATACAATTGCGATAAGCTACTACTATATCTATATCTATGTTATAAAACTTTCATGGATGTTTTGGGTCATGTTTTTTTTTTCAATTTTTCGTCCTTACAATTTTAGATATATAACTATTTTGTCATTTTTAATGTTATTTTTTTTATTTACTCGTCTAAATTTTATAAAATTATACTTATCTCACATAATTTACGCACGCAACTTGTGTGCTACGGCGACTAGTATTAATGAAGCGACTGACTAGTATTAATAAAATTTTTAATACCTTAGTTGAGACTCTTAGACATAACAATTTCTTCACGAACCCAATGGGGCTTGATTCCGACCCTAATGGGATCCGTTTTAGGGTCGGGCATTACCCGCCTTGGCTCTTATTATATGTATATATATAATTATGTACTTATTTAAGTTATTTTATTATAAATTCATAACATTTATAATATACTATATTGATAGTAATAGAAATGTTACATTTTTAATTTTGAATTAAAAATAATTGTATAAAGTAACATAAAAAAATTAGAAAAAATTAATTTAAAAAAATGGCAATCCAATAAACGGGATGAGGCGGGTATGTGATGTTATTTCTGGAGGCGAGTCAGATTCGGGAGATTACTCTGTATTAACGAGGTGGGGTGCTAGGACTAGAGACTCTAAATTTAAGATATATTTATCATTGCTCCAAGTCCTATGATGCTGTTCTCATACAGAACTAAAATTTTCATGAACTAAACAAATATTGAATTTGAATTTGACAATTTTGTGTATACTAGTAAGCTGATACCTTGCACTTTTGTTTCAACAATATTCTTGAAGCAAGATTTACCCAAGGAAAATAAAATATTTACATTAATTTTTTAATTATTAGTGGATAAATATTAATAACAATCTTTTTTAAAAAATATGTAATAAATAGTATTCTTTTATAATTTTATCTAATTTCATATATAAAAATATTTTATAATTATAATAATTGACATAAATTTATTACTTTTTACATAATCTCTTGAACAAAAAAATACGTCAGCAGCCCAGCACTTTATTCAGCTTTAATGCGACTGCTACCTTGTTTAAGTTTAGCTCTTTGGCAAAGTCCAAAATTTGTTAATAATGACTTCAACAACTTTATATATATATATATATATATATATATATATATATATATATATATATATATATCGGTCCGGATCCTGTAAGGACTCCCTTACTTTATTAAAATACGGACTTTTTTTTTTGGTTTTTTTAAAACAACTAAAAAAAGTTTAATATTTTATGAAACTGAAATTTTTTCATAATACAGTGTCTTGGATATGATTTGGATACGTATAACAAAATAGGTATGTACAGTCTGTACATATATTTTTTGGTATAGGTATCCAAATCACGCCCAAAACATTGTATTATGAAAAAATTCCAGTTTCATAAAATACTAAAAAAAATTTAGTTGTTTTTTAAAAAAAACCAAAAAAAAAATTCCGTATTTTAACAAAATAAACGAGCCCTCACTTGATCGGTTATATATATATATATATATATATCGGTCCGGATCAAGTGCATACCCCTTATCTTACTCACCCGTGCTCACCCCCTTTTACGCGACGGTTTCGGTTATACAACCGTCGTCTATATTTTTAGCGACGCTATATGTTATCCGTCGCTAAAAATATAGACGACGGTTGTATGACCGAAATCGTCGCCTAAAGGGAGGTGAGCACGGGTGAGTAAGATAAAGGGTATGCACTTGATCCTTACTATATATATATATATATATTATTTCATAAATAACTCGCATGCTCTTCATAGCTCCACTTTGGATATCCACAAAATATTATTCATGAGAAGAGGAGTATGCAGCCAACATATCACTTGCATTTACTTATAAAAATATATATATTTTTAATTTTCCATTACACAATAATAATTTTGTAGAAAAAGTTGCCTAATTGACATTTTGATGATACTTCTTATCCCCGTTTCTAGTTATTTTTGCTTTTAATATTTTCTTTTCTTATATTTTCCAAGTTACAAACATAACCTTACAAATAATTATAATTTCAGAATGTCTTCATTTTACAAATAATTATAATTTCTCTCGGGAGATATATGAAGTACTCTAGATTACCTCGTAACGCAGAACGAGTACCAATTTTAATCGTGATGCCATCAGTTGCTTGCAATAATTTTAAGCCTTGTAAATTGCTTAAACCAGAAAACCTGTAGGCTAAAACTCAAATGCAATCAAAGAAACCAAGGCAATTGGAAAAATCAAAATGCTTACAATTAAGAAATGTTTCAGCTTCAACAACTTTTTTACAACAGAAAACAAAATTTGAAAGCATCAAATAACAAAGATTGGTGCATCAAAAGAAAGCAAGTTAAAGCATTTTGCACACTGCCTTAACCTCTATTTCTTAACCTCATATAATCATATTTCAGCTTCAACTCCCTAAAGTCTCTTGCTGCCTAAAACTTTGCCAGGAAACAGCTGCTTTACGTTTCATCCTATGTTCCCAGATAATACTATTCGTATCCAACTTTTGGATCTCCGAAAGAGAGAATGTGTTTTTTCCGTCCGACATTCTCTTCCCTTCGTGGAGCAAAGAAAGCGGGCTTTGCCCCAGCTACTGCTATCCTTGGGAAACCAAAAGATCTACCGAATGAAAGGGGTGCAGTTTTTCCCTTGGCCTTTGGAGAGGAGAGGGCAGAAAAGTAAACGTCCTTGGCAGCAAGTTTTTTTGCTTCCTGCACCACCATCCTCACTA
This sequence comes from Panax japonicus, assembly GCA_020205505.1. Taxonomy (NCBI): domain Eukaryota; kingdom Viridiplantae; phylum Streptophyta; class Magnoliopsida; order Apiales; family Araliaceae; genus Panax; species Panax japonicus. Next base: position 10,976,490 of record CM035095.1, on the reverse strand, counting down.
TTAACGGCTGTCAGTCCAAGAGATAAGCGAGCTACCTTTCTTTGATCCTGTAAGGAAGATAACGAAAATGAACTGCTTATAGTGGTCAAGGTGGGTTCAAGGATATCTTGCGGTGGAACAAAATCTTCTATGGTGTTGCATTTCCTCTGGCGGCCTAGATTCACACCCTCAGTCCATCGTACTAAAGCGACTCGAGAAGAACGATTAGGGTCATAATCTATCTTTTCTACAATGCCCATAGATGAAGTGCTTCTTTTCAGATCAATTTTTCGATGCAATCGCTTTGATCCACCCCCTCGGTGAAAAATCGTAATACGGCCGGAGGAATTCCTACCAGCAGACTTACCTTTACTAAAAGTGAATTGTCTTCTATACTCACCCAAGCTCTTCTCAGTGTCGTGCATGGTTGCGTCCACGTTATTACTGGAATCAATTAATTGTTTCCTCTCCTTATCTTTTTTAGCATGTACATGTGCTTCCCTGACCATTTGATGCGCACTTCGGAGCATTTTGACTCCAATTTGTGTCGGGTTATCATATGCCAAAGGAAATACCTAAGAAATACATATAAAATATCTAGCAATTGAGTAAATTCCGCATTTAAATTATCCGAGCGTCAACTAGCGTTAGAGTAATGCTAAAAAACATTGCCATTACTATATATAAAGCAAGTAAGCAATAAAAACTCTATACAATGAGAGGGGACATAGCCAACCATTCTCGTAGTTCACTCAATATGTTAATCTATTCATGACAGGAAATGTACAACGACCACAAACTTGCAATATATCAATTACCCAGTTACCAAAAGATGAAAAAATTATTAGCAGAGTGATCATGAAGTTATATAAATAAACCTAGAAGGTCCAGCTATTTAACATAGAAAGTCTGCAGAATTAAGAATACACAAGTCTACACATTCAGCTTACTAGATCGCACTATATTATAAACATGTACTCCTGAAGTTCCACAAAAATAGAACAAGCATTAAGGAGATACTTATGTTCCATGTTTAACCCTAAGAATCACAAGTTGGTAGTTTAGTAGTGATAACATGTTAATTTAGTTATGATGGCAAACTTTATACTACTATGAACTATCAATAACAAAAGGATTCCTTTTGTAGAAAAACAAAATTGGTAAATGGATTCTTTTTGTCAAACAGGGTGAGCATCACAAAAATGCTCTTTGCAAATCCAACACAGAAAATATTAACAATTAGCAGGAGAGGAAAAAGAGAAACGACAGAGATTACATATAGATCAACAATAACATATAAAATTAAAATTAAAAAAAAAAACCAAACTTTCAGTTTATGACATCAGTCATCTGTATAAATAATGTTACTATATCGATCGAGAATCTCTACAAATACACCATACAAACATACATATATATATATATATATAATTATATATATTCAAAGTATAAAAGTAGATATTTACAGATTTGTAAGCAGCTAAAGAAGAGGAATGAAGATCTCGCCGTCTCATATGTCGTAAGAGGAACGCCGTCGCCATCTAATCGATTGAGCTTGTTTGTTTGAGCAACTATCCAGATAATTAGAAACCTTCTTAGGGTTTTAAAAGTAATGCTTTTTGCTCAAATAACTGCAGCCCACCAGGCCCAATCCATGACCAGCCCAAATAAACATGATAGTATTGTACTACAAACAATTATCTCACTAGTTCTTCAAAATCAGTAATATTAATAAAAGATAATCGGTAAAAATAAAAGATATTAATAAAATATTAATAATTATAAATATAAAGATAATCAGTAATAGACTAGTTTTATAATTAGTTCCCTCCACCATCTCAAGTATTAATTAATTAAAAATATTTTCTTAAAATATACATCCTTTCACCCTAAGTTAAAAGAATAATTAGTTTTCTTTCCAATAAAAAAAATATCGTTTGTTCCAATAATATTCGATACGTTCTCGTGTATTAAAAAATATAAATAATTGAAGTTCATCTACTAAATGTTGCAACTTAAAATGGTTGGAATAAGGTTTGCAACTTGAAATGCATGTAGTAAGATGGTTTGAATAAGGTAAAATAGGAATACCGTACTGAGAGTTTGAATAAGGTAAAATATGTATGGGTTTGGTATTCAAAATTTTCTTAATTTGATTTTATGGTAATCAGTGATAGACTAATATAATTAAAATATTTTTAATTGAAAAATACTTCAGATGCTATGGATAATTACTTTAGGGGGTGTTTGATAAAAATTGAATGAATCTGAATTTGAATCTGAATGAGCTGAATCTGATTCTGAATTTGAATGAGCTGAATCTGAATGAAAAAAACTGTTTGATAACTGACATATCTTAAAGATCTGAATGACATATTTTTAATATTTTACCACTCTGAAAAAATTCAAAGTTGTTGTAAATTTATTTAATATTACATAATATAATAGTTAATATTTTTATTGTTTTTTATTTTTTTTACTTCATTCAGCCAACCATTCAGTCATTCAGACCAAAAATTCGGACTTAACCATTCAGCCAACGCATCTGACCGATTCAGCCATTCAGACGATTTTTTTTCAAAATAAACGCACTTAATAATTCAGCCACTTATCGATTCAGCCATTCAGACCCATTAAGTTCTAAACAAACAGCCCCTTAGTCTATTTGGATTAGCAACCATGAGACTAAATGTAACAAGCCCAATCACCGTGTGAAGCTACATGCCGTATATATGTACAATGATTTATTATATTATCAATAAAATTCAAATGACCACATGTGGTTTTGGCGTTTTCTCACTTAACCTACCCGTAATCAGTAAAGTTACATTTAAATTCTCAATTTTTTGAGTTGAAGTGAATAAATGCTTTCCGTCTTAACTCCGTTATTTAAATTGGCTAAAGACTTAATTACCCTCTATATATATATTGAAAACAACGGATGAGATATGTTTTTTTTCATTTCATTTCAGTTCTCTCTCCTCGCTACTTGTGGGTTTCGACTTAGAGTTCCTTTTTCAACTTCAGCTTCAGAAAATCGAAGCTCTTGAAATCTCAGTTCGATCCCCCTCAAGCCCTAGAATCGGAAGCCCTCAGTTCAATCCTCCTCAAGCCCTCACTTCGATTTCCTTCATCTAATCAGTTCGATCTCCTTGTTCCACACTTCGATTCGGTAAGGGCTTGAAATATTTTTCTGTCATTTTATCCTATTATTTCCTAACTTTAAACGATGGTGGACTCTAGTTTTTTCTTTTTGTGATCATGGATTATGGGTTTAATTTATTTTGTGGATTTTGTTTAATTTTTTGGTTTTGAATCATTTTTTTCTTCCAAATTTACCTAAAATAGTAGTTATTAAGATTGAGATTGATTGATAAATTATGAATTTTTTAGCTATGGATTCTCCTAAAATTGAACGGCATTCATGCGAAGGATCCAATAGGGGATATTGTAAAATTTAATTGTTAGATCTATTTTACAGTCATTTCGTAAATCGAGGACCTTATGGTCTACTTCTCTCCTCATCAACTAATTTATGCTCATAAGTCATCTGTTGCCTCGGTAGGTGGAGGTTAAAGATATTAGTCCCTTACCAGATAGATTAATGGTTATGGGTGCAACCCATCTGTTGATAATTTTGTATTTGCTGATTGTCAACTGATCTCTGTATTTCCTTTTACGTACTATTACATGCTCAAGGTTTTCCCTTTTGACGTTATTTTGTTTTCTAAGTTATCTATCTTCTAGAATTTGAAAAACTCTTTCTGCGTATTTTTTTAGGTACTCAGTTCTTGCTTGCAATTGATTGCCTACATATATTTAAAGAAATTGATGAAATTTCTATTTTCTTGGATAGTTAATTAATTTTTCCTTTGTTTTCTTTCACTTTTTTTTTGAAAAAGATATTTCTAAAGCAGGAGAAAAGGAACTAGATGTATCAAAGTTAGAATTTGTAGCTAGGTCTTCAAAAGATGGGGCATGGTAAGCCTACACTTATTAATCAAAGAAGGTGTTGTTTATATTGTAGTTATTGAAATTATTTAGCTACTTCTCATAGCTATTTTAGTAATTACCAAAGTTCATCTTGCATATATAATGTTTATATAGAAAGAGTGAAGTTATTGAAATTATTTAGCTACTTCTCATAGTTATTTTAGTAATTACCAGAGTTCATCTTGCATCTCTATGTTGCATCTTTTATACGGTTCCCTTCCATGTAATTCCCGTAGTTTGATGCTACTACTTTTAATCTATTGAAAGTAGTTTGCATCTCTACTTTTATTTGCTGGCTACACAAATTAAAACGATTTTTATAATCTGACTTTTTGTGTTAAATTTTGTTGCAGGATATGGGCTTCTGTGTCTTTGACTAAGTTGAGTGTTGGTATGAAGAACTCTCTTCTGAAGTCGTCGCGCTTGAGTTTGGCGTAGAAGGTTGAAGAGCTTGCTCCAGGAACAAATGGAGGGAATAGAGCAAAGAATGGGGAGAGGATAACATTGAAAGCACTAAGTTTTTGGAGTGGTCTTGATAAATTCCTTAGTAGCCTACCTGTACTAGCTATTGTGGCCTTGTGGGTGATGATAAGGTTAAGGCTAAGACCATCTTTGGTGTAGTAGTAGTAGTTGTTGTTGTTCTGTGTTCCTATAACAATAATTATATAGAGCAAATGATGTTTTCCTTTAAATGGCAATCTTTGTTTATTGTAATGTACATTGGGTAGTTATGTTGTTTTATCATTCTTGCTGCTAATCCAGGTGGTTTACTGTAAGACCCCAACTTTTATAAATAAAGATGATTTTTCTATAAATACCATTTTTGAATATTATGGAGTAAATTTGATATAATGTTATAGTTGTGGGTAATATTTATAAATTTTGCAAAGTACGCAAGTTGTTATATAATATTCGATTGGTCGGAGAATATTCGTTTTATCAGGGAATATTCGTACAACGGCGCAATCATTGGTGGACTCCACAACGGAATTATTGTAGGATTGAGAAAACGACAAAAATATTTTATAAAAATAACGACGAAAGTTTTACCGTTAACTGTTGAAACACTCGGTGTTAAAAGTACACTAATACGCGTGGTTGCATAGTAGCACACAATATTGATTATTGATGCTTACGTGAGAAGTCACTCAGTTTTGCTTATTATTTGGATCCTTTTTTACCCATTTTTCAAAATTATCGGAAGGAAATTATAAAGTATATATATGTGTTATATATATATATATGACATGTGTGTATGTTTTCGTGTGTGTAGAAGTGTGTGTGTGTTAGTGGGTTTTGGTGGGGAATGATATTATCAAGTGGTATGTGGTGTGTGTTGTGTTAGTGGGAACATGTGTTATATATATTATATATATATATATATATAATGTGTCCATGCTGCATGTGAACTGATATATATATACTGCTTTGAAAAAATTGTCAGAAGAAATGAATTATTGGTTTCACGGGGGAGTACTGTGATTATTATTATTATATATATTATATTTTATTTAAAAGATTTTGCTTTAAATATGGACCGTCCGATTAAAGTAAATCAATCTGGACCGTTCATGAGTTAGTTACTATGCAATCCATTCTTCTATAAATAGAAGCTCATTCCTTTATTATTTCTTACGAATTCACTGAAATTCTAGAGAGAGAAAATTATAGAAAGAAAGAAGAAAAGAAATCTACTACCTTTCTTTTCCTATATCCAATTTCTTTTACGGTAAGGGGTATTATTATTTTTTTTCATATTTATGAAGAAAACTTCTGTTATTCTATTCTTTATTATTCTGTTGGAATAATCTGTATAAGCGGTATACCTTATACATGGTGATTTCTATTGTTATTCCATTCGTTATTATTCTGTTGAAAAATCCTGTCTGTGCGTTATATGCTGGACCTGGTTCCGTCTTTATTATTCTGTTGGAACATCATGTCGGTGCGAATTTCGCCTGACCTGGTTCCATTATTTATTATTCTGTTGGAATATCATGTCTGTACGTTTTACGCCGGACCTGGTTCCGTCTTTATTATTCTCTTGGAACATACTGTCGGTGCAAATTTCGCCTGACCTGGTTCCGTTATTTATTATTCTGTTGGAATAACATGTCTATGCGAAGTACCGCATGCATGGTGATTTCTTTTGTTATTCAATTCTTTATTATACTCAATTGGTTAAAGTTTTGACTTCTATACTCCATGAAATTAGTGGAATATCCTTGATATTTGCGCTTCATCCAGTATCTTTTTATGGAAATATTCTTCTGAGCATTCTTGAATTTTACTCTACAAAGAAGTATCATGTTGACAATTTGGACGTTATTAGTTCCTGAATAAAGTAATTCCTGAACTTGTTTTATTGAATTCTTATATCATTGTCATCATCCTCGTGTTTATATTTTTTTTGAAAGTCATCTGTGGCATGTAGTGCATAGATGGACTTGGCATGATTATGACCAGGGATTATACGGTGTAATCATGACCGTAATGTTACAAATGATGTGGTAAAAGTCCTCATTGGCCCGTAGTGCATTGATGGACAGTTGTTGGCATGATCATGACCATTGATGAATACACTAATATCTTTGGCCCGTAGTGCATGGATAATTTGTGGTCGTGACCCTAATGAATATCTTTGGCCGTAGTGCAGGGATGATGTGAATTATTATTAAGCTGAGTCTCAGCGATAAAAGTGATAAAAAACCTTTTAAATCATAAAAGATAGTAGATTTTATTCTCTACTCGACTCTTTTAATGTATTGATTGTTCCGCTGCAGTTAAACTTGATATTTGTTATATTGTATCAGTTTAACACTGTTTAAGGCTAATGATAATTTATTCTGCATTATCTTAGTCATAATATTTCTTACTGGGCTAGTTGAGCTCTGTGACGCCCCCAAAATAGGTATACAACACCCATTCTGAGTCGCCAAAATACATGGTATAGAAAGCAAACTACAACTTCAATAATACAAGTGTCGTATGAAATACGACAATACATACTGTGAGTTTAAATACAAATATTGTCTTCTAGACAATATTCACATGCAAATAAGTCCTCATTACAATTATTCAAACACTATTTTACAGAAATAGTGAGGACAACTACAACATCATCCTAGAATCATCACTCCATACCCCGACTCGATCCCGCTATGTTCTCACCTCCTGAGAAGAAAAATGGAACAAAAAGGAAAGGGTGAGCTCAACTAGCCCAGTAAAGAATATTATGACTAAGATAATATATAACAAATTATCGTTAGTCTTCAACAGGGAAAAATCTGATAGAATACAATAGACAACAAATTTTAGATCAATAAATGCAGCGGAAACAGCAATCCATTAGAAGAGTCATGTAGAGGATGAATTCTACTGTCTTCTAATATTTAAGAGTCCATCATCAATATTTTATCCCTGTAACAACAATCAATATACATCTTTAATCATCTTTGCACTACAGGCCAAAGATATTCATTTATATCACCAGTTGGTCATGTTCATCTCAACACCTGTTCATCTTTGCACTACGGGCCAAAGAGATTCATCAGTTTAATCATTCATCTTTGCACTACAGGCCAAAGATATTCATCAAGTATCATCATTTAGGACTGAGGATGATGAAAAACATTTTTAAGAATGAATCCAGTGAAATAGAAGGACAAATATTAGGGATTCGTATAACAGTTTATCCAAGATCAATAATACTTCATAACAACCGATTTTGAAGCAGAACTCAAAAATAACGATCAAAACATGGATACAATCAAAGATAGTAGCCAAAATAGACATCTTGGACAAAAAGGAAAATTTTCATTTTTCGGTGAATAGTGCCGTATTCGTGAATAGTGCCGTATACGTGAATAGTGCCGTATACGTGAATAGTAACTCCGACACCAAAAGATAGAAATTTCACAAAAAACATCTTCACGCTTCGTGAATAGTACTCGTGAATAGTAACTCGTGAATAGTAACTCATGAATAGTAACTCGTGAATAGTAACTCGTGAATAGTAACCCCGACATGAAAAAGTTCCAAATTTGATAAAAAAGTTCCAACCAATATTTCAGCATAATGATATTGAAGAAATAATATCATTTTAGAAGAAAATAACATCCCTTACCTCAAAGAAACAGTACTTCGGAAGGAAAGGTCGGAAGTGATGCTGAATGAAAACTTCTATGAACAGCAACTCTCAAAGTATCAAAATACTCACAAAATACACTCAATAATATAGAGAGAGGGAGAAAACTTTGTTTCTGGTGTGATTTTCAATTCTAACTTAGCCCTCTATTTATAGGAAAATTTTAGCCCGCCGAAGCAGACTTGACCTGCTACCTGATGGCTTTACCTGCTACTATTGCCACCTACCACATTTGAAATAAAAATTCAGCACATTTTTCACCAACCACAAGTGGGGCCCACTCAATTCTAGAATTTTCCACCAAAATCATTTATAACCCTAATTTCTGAAGCAGACTCCTCTTAAAATTCATAACAAATCATTTGTTCATTTTTAACGGTTCAAAATTTGTAGACATATAACTAACTTATATATGTATAACATATCCAAAAATCATAACGATCCAACGGTCGGATTAAAAATTATAATTTTCGCAAAAGAGCTTTAAGAACACCGAAATCCGACAAAATACTGATAAAACACCTCAGCGTTAATTCCTTCCACATAAAATAAATAAATCCATCATTTATATCAAATAAATATTTCATTATCATATAAATCAATAATTAATTATTCACAAATAATATTACAGAATCACAATTATGACAACCAGGCCGTTCCCAGGAAAGAGGGGGCTTTCCAATAAGGATTTCTCCTTACTGGCGCGCAATTAGGTGACCAAACCTCTCCTTAGACAGAACTTTCTAGACATTGCCAATAATGTTATCCGATAATATTATTCAAATAATATGGATTATTGATCTGATAATGGAAAATACTATGCAATGACAATTATTGAAACAATAATAATATAAATATCAACGCAGCAATTATTGAATCAATAAAGTAATGAACAGTAACTCCTGTAGAAATTATTGAGTAGTGCCTTCTTACGTAAGGATCAATAATTCAAAATACTGTGCAATACCGTGTGCCACTGTGCAACAACGCGTATTACTGTATTTTAACCACCAGGTAACCCAACAGTGTTAACGGTAACAATTTACGCCGTTATTTATAAAACTCAATCTTTGTCGTTTTCTTTCATCCAACCGTTTTCTGTTATGGGGCCCACAAATGACTGCGCCGTCGTACGAATATTCCCCGACAGCAAGAATATTCCACGACCAAACGAATATTCCCCGACAAAAATGAATATTTTAATAACCACTTGTTTATTTTGTAAAAATTTCATATTTCACCCATAACCAAAGCATTATATCAATTTAACCCTTATTAATTTAGAATAATGAATAAAGGAAAATTTAATTTTATTTAATAATAAGTTGGGGTCTTACAACCTCCCCTCCTTATGAAATTTCGTCCTCGAAATTGACGTACGTACCTGTTGTTTCGAACAGATGAGGGTACCTCGCTTTCATTTCCGATTCCAACTCCCAGGTCATTTCTTCAATAGCATGGTTTCTCCACAAAACTTTTACTTGTGGTATAACCTTGGTGCGTAGGATATGCTCTTTCCTATCCAAGATCTTAACAGGTATCTCCTCGTATGTTAAATCTTCGGCTATCTCGTCTGGTTCTAACTCAATAATATGGTTCGGGTCTTTCACATATTTACGAAGCATAGATATGTGAAATACATTGTGAACACGAGACATACTTGGAGGTAACGCGAGTCTATAGGCCACATTTCCTATTCGGTCAAGAATCTCAAATGGACCAACAAATCTTGGATTGAGCTTTCCTCTCTTCCCAAATCTTGTAACTCCCTTCCATGGAGCAACACGTAACAATACATGATCTCCAATATTAAACTCCACGTCCTTTCTATGAAGATCAGCATAACTCTTTTGTCGATCTTGTGAAGTTTTAATACGTTGTCGAATCATTTGGATCTTTTCTGTAGTCATGCGTACTAAATCTGGTCCCAACAACGTTGCTTCTCCCACCTCGTCCCAGCATACTGGAGAACGACACTTTCTTCCATACAACGCCTCAAATGGAGCCATGCCTATACTTGCTTGATAACTATTGTTGTAGGAGAATTCCACTAGTGGCAAGTACTTATCCCAACTTCCTTTGAAATCTAGGACACAGAGTCTTAATAGATCTTCAAGGGTTTGAATAGTCCTCTCTGATTGTCCGTCCGTTTGAGGATGGTATGCTGAACTAAATCGTAAATCCGTGCCCATAGCTTTCTGCAAGCTAACCCAAAATCTTGAAGTGAATCTTGGGTCACGATCTGAAACTATGGATACTGGCATGCCATGCAACCGCACAATCTCATTCACGTACATACTAGCAAGACGTTCAAGGGAATAAGTCTCACGTATCGGCAAAAAATGGGCAGACTTGGTTAATCTATCAACAATAACCCAAATCGCATCTATACCTTGAGAAACTTTGGGAAGACCTGTAACGAAATCCATTGTAATGTGTTCCCACTTCCATTCCGGAATCTCAAGTGGTTGCAATGGACCCTTTGGCACTTGATGCTCCGCCTTTACGCGTTGACATGTTAAACACCTCGAGATAAACTCCGCGATCTCTCTCTTCATATTATTCCACCAAAATGTATGTCGAATATCATGATACATTTTGGTACTCCCAGGATGGATTGCAAACGGGGTATTGTGTGCCTCCATCATGATTCTATGCTTCAAGTCAGAATCGTTCGGAACGCAAAGTCGAGAGTTGAATCGAAGTATTCCTTCTTCATCGATTCTTGCTTCTGGAATAGCACCTTCTTGTACTTTCTTCTTCATTTGCATCAGCCCCAGGTCCGTAGTTTGAGCAGCTTTAACTTTATCGATTAAAGTCAGTTCTACTCGTATATTCGCCATCATCACGTGGGTCCCTGGAGTCTTTAATTCTACCTCCATCCTTTGCAAGTCATATAAAATGGGCCTTTGCGTTGACAATATCGCACTCGTATTTGCATATGATCTTCTACTCAATGCGTCAGCTACTACGTTCGCTTTTCCAGGATGATATTGAATAGTGTGATCGTAATCTTTTAACAGTTCAAGCCAACGTCGTTGCCGCATATTGAGTTCTTTTTGGGTGAAGAAATATTTGAGGCTTTTATGGTCCGTATAAATCTCCACTTTCTCTCCATACAAGTAGTGTCTCCATATCTTCAACGCAAATACGACTGCTGCCAACTCCAGATCATGAGTAGGATAATTCCTCTCATATTCTTTGAGTTGTCGTGAGGCATAGGCTATGACTTTCCCATGTTGCATGAGAACACATCCTAACCCCTTGCCAGAAGCATCGCTGTAGATAACAAATCCATCCGAACCAGATGGTATTGTCAGAACAGGTGCCGAAATGAGTCTCCTCTTAAGCTCTTGGAAACTCTTCTCACATTCCTCGCTCCATATGAATTTTGTATCTTTCCGAGTCAGCTGAGTTAACGGAGTAGCGATTCGAGAAAATCCTTCCACGAATCTCCGATAATAACCAGCTAAGCCCAGAAAGCTACGCACTTCGGTCACCGACTTTGGCTGCTCCCAACTTTGTATTGCTTCAATCTTCGCCGGGTCAACAGATACTCCATGTTTTGACACCACGTGCCCAAGGAATGCTACTTCCTCAAGCCAGAACTCGCATTTCTTCAGCTTGGCATAAAGCTTGTGTTCACGAAGTCTTTGTAGTACCAGCTTCAAATGGTGCTCATGATCTTCATGGCTTTTGGAATAGATGAGGATGTCATCAATAAAGACAACAACGAACTGATCCAAATATTCCTTGAATACACGGTTCATCATATCCATGAAAGCAGCAGGAGCATTAGTCAATCCAAAAGACATGACTAAGAATTCATAATGCCCGTATCGAGTCCTGAATGCCGTCTTTGGAATATCCTCAGTTTTAATCTTCAGCTGATGATATCCAGAACGAAGATCGATCTTTGAAAAGAATTGTGCTCCTTGTAACTGGTCGAACAGGTCATCAATGCGAGGTAGCGGATACCTATTCTTGATGGTGACATGGTTTAATTCTCGGTAGTCAATACAAAGTCGCATACTCCCATCTTTCTTCTTTACGAATAAAACAGGAGCACCCCAAGGAGATGTACTAGGACGAATGAAACCGATGTCTAATAATTCCTGTAGTTGGACTTTTAACTCCTGAAGTTCAATAGGAGCCATTCGATATGGGGTTTTAGAAATGGGCTTTGTACCCGGTTCAAGGTCAATAAAGAATTCAACATCACGTTCTGGGGGTAGACCGGGAAGCTCTTCAGGAAATACATCAGGGAATTCTCTAACCACAGAAATATTATTCAAATCTGACTTGTCTTTATTCAAATCCATAACATGGGCTAAGAAAGCTTGACATCCGTTTTTCAATAAACGAATAGCTTTGTGGCTTGATATGACAGTGACTGATTTTAGTGGTTTAGTGGTTTGAATTCGTATGACAGGTTGGTTAGGAATATGAAAACTAACAACCTTACGAAAACAATCAATTTTGGCATGATGAGTGGTTAACCAATCAATTCCTAAAATCACATCAAAAGCAAGTATCTTTAAAGAGATAAGATCAACAGGTAATGTGATAGTGCCAACTTGGATCATGCAAGATTTATAAACTGTAGATGTAACGAAGGTTTCACCCAACGGAGTTTCAACAGATAAATCAAAATCTAATTTCTCCGGAGTCAAGTTTAAACGTTGAGCACAAGTAGGAGAGATAAAAGAATGGGTAGAACCGGTATCTAGTAAGGTATAAACTTCGCAAGAATTCAAGATTAGCTTACCCGTGATCACTTCGTTTGGGTTCCTCACGTTTTGGCCAGTCACGACAAACGCTCTTCCAGGAACCGCTGATTTCGACTTATCCGGGACAGCCCTTGGAATCACCACTCCCGCTGAACTTGGTTTCGCTATAGTACAATCTCGAGCGATGTGGCCTTCCTTCCCACAGTTGTAACATACCTTGGATTGTTGTGGACAGTTTGGGCTGATATGTCCCTCCTTCCCGCATTTGTAACATCTAACTGGCGGTCGTTCTCCTCCCCTAAAATTTGTTGTTGGTGTTGGTGCTGCTGCTGATGTCTTCCCGTCGTTGTTGAATCTCCTCTTTCTGAAATTTCCACTTGAGTCACCTCTCCTATTATCATGTCCACGATTACCACCTGAGTGGTTACCACCTTTGTCCGTATTCTTTCCTCCTCGCTGGTTATCATCGTTCTGATGACTACCCTGGTTGTGGTCCCTCGGTTGAGTATACTCACCATCTCGCTCTAATAACTGAGCCCTGTTTACAACATCTGAATATAAAGAAAATTTATGAGATATAAGGTATTGGCGAATCTCGGGTTTTAAACCTCTCAGAAACATTCGCGTCATGCGTTCCTCATTCTCCACCAAATGAGGTGCAAACCTGGACAACTCTGCGAACTTTGCCTCGTATTGAGACACCGTCATGTTGTTCTGTTCGAGTCTAATAAACTCTACCTCCTTCATATGACGAATACTTTCTGGAAAGTACTTGTCATTAAACAGTTTCTGAAATCTTTCCCACGACATGTTGAGTGCATCTGGCTGGGTACGCTTCACAGATTCCCACCAGTAATCTGCTTCACCACGAAACATAAAGGTGGCAAATGGAACCTTCTGTTCCTCCGTGCATCCCAAGACATCGAATATCTTGGTAATTTGCTTGACCCACGTTTCTGCCATGATTGGATCCGGCTTTCCCTTAAATTCTGGTGGTCCCAACTCCTTGAACTGCTTGGCTGTGACAGACCGCGCATTGCCATCATTTCCACCCGTATTTTGTACACGAGTCTCCCTTGTCTGATTTTGCATGAACTGCAAAAAGCTCCTAAACATTCCATCGTTCATCGTTTGTTCGGTAGTGTTGTTTACAGGAGGAATATTGCCTTCCTGTTGCCCGTTCTCCTGGTTTGCGACTAAAGGTTGTTCCATCGTCTCATAAACTCCATTGTTAACGTTCTCAGCAGCCATTCTTAAATACTGCCATAAAACAAGGGTTAATTAAACAAATTAACATGTCACATAATATTCCTATATTATGACCGACCATCAAATAAGCTTAGGTAGGACACACTAGCGAAGGATTTACTCGTCTCTCCCCTCCTAGTTCTATTCCCCGATCTCCGCCAGAGATCATATCCCTAAGCTCTGATACCAACTGTGACGCCCCCAAAATAGGTATACAACACCCATTCTGAGTCGCCAAAATACATGGTATAGAAAGCAAACTACAACTTCAATAATACAAGTGTCGTATGAAATACGACAATACATACTGTGAGTTTAAATACAAATATTGTCTTCTAGACAATATTCACATGCAAATAAGTCCTCATTACAATTATTCAAACACTATTTTACAGAAATAGTGAGGACAACTACAACATCATCCTAGAATCATCACTCCATACCCCGACTCGATCCCGCTATGTTCTCACCTCCTGAGAAGAAAAATGGAACAAAAAGGAAAGGGTGAGCTCAACTAGCCCAGTAAAGAATATTATGACTAAGATAATATATAACAAATTATCGTTAGTCTTCAACAGGGAAAAATCTGATAGAATACAATAGACAACAAATTTTAGATCAATAAATGCAGCGGAAACAGCAATCCATTAGAAGAGTCATGTAGAGGATGAATTCTACTGTCTTCTAATATTTAAGAGTCCATCATCAATATTTTATCCCTGTAACAACAATCAATATACATCTTTAATCATCTTTGCACTACAGGCCAAAGATATTCATTTATATCACCAGTTGGTCATGTTCATCTCAACACCTGTTCATCTTTGCACTACGGGCCAAAGAGATTCATCAGTTTAATCATTCATCTTTGCACTACAGGCCAAAGATATTCATCAAGTATCATCATTTAGGACTGAGGATGATGAAAAACATTTTTAAGAATGAATCCAGTGAAATAGAAGGACAAATATTAGGGATTCGTATAACAGTTTATCCAAGATCAATAATACTTCATAACAACCGATTTTGAAGCAGAACTCAAAAATAACGATCAAAACATGGATACAATCAAAGATAGTAGCCAAAATAGACATCTTGGACAAAAAGGAAAATTTTCATTTTTCGGTGAATAGTGCCGTATTCGTGAATAGTGCCGTATACGTGAATAGTGCCGTATACGTGAATAGTAACTCCGACACCAAAAGATAGAAATTTCACAAAAAACATCTTCACGCTTCGTGAATAGTACTCGTGAATAGTAACTCGTGAATAGTAACTCATGAATAGTAACTCGTGAATAGTAACTCGTGAATAGTAACCCCGACATGAAAAAGTTCCAAATTTGATAAAAAGTTCCAACCAATATTTCAGCATAATGATATTGAAGAAATAATATCATTTTAGAAGAAAATAACATCCCTTACCTCAAAGAAACAGTACTTCGGAAGGAAAGGTCGGAAGTGATGCTGAATGAAAACTTCTATGAACAGCAACTCTCAAAGTATCAAAATACTCACAAAATACACTCAATAATATAGAGAGAGGGAGAAAACTTTGTTTCTGGTGTGATTTTCAATTCTAACTTAGCCCTCTATTTATAGGAAAATTTTAGCCCGCCGAAGCAGACTTGACCTGCTACCTGATGGCTTTACCTGCTACTATTGCCACCTACCACATTTGAAATAAAAATTCAGCACATTTTTCACCAACCACAAGTGGGGCCCACTCAATTCTAGAATTTTCCACCAAAATCATTTATAACCCTAATTTCTGAAGCAGACTCCTCTTAAAATTCATAACAAATCATTTGTTCATTTTTAACGGTTCAAAATTTGTAGACATATAACTAACTTATATATGTATAACATATCCAAAAATCATAACGATCCAACGGTCGGATTAAAAATTATAATTTTCGCAAAAGAGCTTTAAGAACACCGAAATCCGACAAAATACTGATAAAACACCTCAGCGTTAATTCCTTCCACATAAAATAAATAAATCCATCATTTATATCAAATAAATATTTCATTATCATATAAATCAATAATTAATTATTCACAAATAATATTACAGAATCACAATTATGACAACCAGGCCGTTCCCAGGAAAGAGGGGGCTTTCCAATAAGGATTTCTCCTTACTGGCGCGCAATTAGGTGACCAAACCTCTCCTTAGACAGAACTTTCTAGACATTGCCAATAATGTTATCCGATAATATTATTCAAATAATATGGATTATTGATCTGATAATGGAAAATACTATGCAATGACAATTATTGAAACAATAATAATATAAATATCAACGCAGCAATTATTGAATCAATAAAGTAATGAACAGTAACTCCTGTAGAAATTATTGAGTAGTGCCTTCTTACGTAAGGATCAATAATTCAAAATACTGTGCAATACCGTGTGCCACTGTGCAACAACGCGTATTACTGTATTTTAACCACCAGGTAACCCAACAGTGTTAACGGTAACAATTTACGCCGTTATTTATAAAACTCAATCTTTGTCGTTTTCTTTCATCCAACCGTTTTCTGTTATGGGGCCCACAAATGACTGCGCCGTCGTACGAATATTCCCCGACAGCAAGAATATTCCACGACCAAACGAATATTCCCCGACAAAAATGAATATTTTAATAACCACTTGTTTATTTTGTAAAAATTTCATATTTCACCCATAACCAAAGCATTATATCAATTTAACCCTTATTAATTTAGAATAATGAATAAAGGAAAATTTAATTTTATTTAATAATAAGTTGGGGTCTTACAAGCTCACCCTTTCTTTCACTGTTCTCTTCAGGAAATGAGAACGTAGCTGGGACGAGTCGGGGAATGGAGTGATGGTCCGGATGTTAGTATTAGCTAGTAGTCCTCAGTATTCTATTAAATAATGTGAAAATAAATGTAATGAGGACTTATTCTTAGAGTGAATATTATCTAGCAGACAGTATTTATATTAAAATTCACAGCTCTCTTGTTGTATAATTAAGATTATATTTGTATTCTGTACCATGTATTTGGCGACTCAGAATAGGTGATGTATACCTATTTTGGGGGCGTCACATTTACCATAATCTTGTACGATAATAATGAAAGAAAAGTTGTTGAAAATTCTTGTTATGCAGCGGGGACGATAATAATGAAAGAACTCCTTTTGACCATGATGTTGTGTTGAATACTTTCAACTTGGAAATAAACCGGATTTGTAGATATTTATTAATTGATTAACATGAATGAAAGAAATCGCCTGGGGTTTGGGTCTTTCCAACTTAACCACCTGTAATCAAGAAGGGGGTATTTCAGATATTTACCAGCCTTTTTTTTTACTGTTACAGCCCCTTTTCACGCGTTTTTGGCGTTTGACATATACGCACGGTTAAATTGAATGGAAAAAGTGACGTTTTCACTTCAACTCAAAAATTCGGGAGTTTAAATGTAGCTTTACTGATTACAGGTGGTTAAGTGAAAAAACGTCCAAACTCCAGGTGGTCATCTGAACTTTACCTTTATATTATTAGATATAAACCCGCGCCCAGAAGATTATAGATTATTGTGCGATGATATGCTAGTAGTGTTGTGTCATTTTTTATATTATTATGTACATCAGAACAAAAAAATCTCTTTCTTATAAACAAAAAATGTGATACATACTTGATCAAGGTTGTACAAAATTAATTTTAAAAGACTATATTTTCTACAAAAAATTACATTTTCCTAGTTTAAAAATTTAAATAATTTATGTTTTCTTTAATTTTTGTTATAAAATCTATATTTTTGTTAAAGTGAATATTTTTGGGTGTTTGAAAAATATTTTGTATCAATTAGACCTGGCAAACGGGCGGGCCCGGCCCAAACGGGTCGGACGAGTGGCGGGAGCGGGCCGGCCCGCGGGCCGAGAGCACTTTTGTGCTTATTTTTTGGGTTTGGCCCAAACGGGCAGGGCCAAAAACGGGCGGGCCAAATAGGCCCGAAATTTACTGGGCTACAAAATTGTCGCCCAAAGCCCGGCCCGTGGCGGGAGGGCCGGCTCGGCCCGCGGGCATGGGCCTCTTTTGCCAGGTCTAGTACCAATACCTCTATTTAGTAATAACCTCTCAATTAGAATACAAATAGTTTAGTCCCAAGTCTATTCCTAAATAGAGGTTTTACTGTAGTAGGATTAGGTGACCATTAAAATAACTTCATGGTAAATTAGTTAATTAACCAATCTATTAAATATACTAAATTGCAATACATAACACCATTGCATGATATTTGTCATTTTTAAATTGCAACACATGTCCTACTTAATTAATGTGCTCATCCATTACTTCAGTTTTTAGGAATGAGATGATATATTTAAAATGTCATATTTAATAGATTGGTTAATTAACTAATTTGATAATATCGTCATCACATACACATCATCTTAAACACTCATTAATCTTTATAATATTTTATTCACTTCTTAGTATTATTAATCAATTAGTAATACTTTAATCACTTGTTAGTATTATTAATCACTTAATAATATTTTAATCGTCTTCTAATATTATTAATTATTTAATAATATTTTAAATTATTTAATAATCCTTTACTCCTTTACTAATATTATTGATCAAATAATATTTTAAGTATCTAATATTATTAATCATTTAATAATATTTTAATAATCCAATATTATTAATTATTTAATAATATTTTAATATTCAATCATTTACTAATATTATTAATTAATAATATTTTAACTCATATTATTAATCATTTAATAATATTTAAATCAGTTCTTAATATCATTAACCATGTAACAATATTTAATTCATTTTCAAATATTATTAACCTTTTAATAATATTTTAATTCATTATCTAATATTATTAATCATTTATTAATATTTTAACAATTTATTAAACTTATAAATAATTTATTTTAATTATTTACCTTTTACTAATTACTTTATTTAACAATCCTAAAATATCATAAATATAATATTTCATCAAAAATGACCAAAATGTCAGATTTAATAAATTGATTAATTAATTAATTTATCATGAAGTTATTTTCATAGTCACCGAATCCTACTACTAGTATCTAAAAGTTGAAACTCTTCGAGCCCAACTTTTTCTTAAATTATTAAATATTTTTTATTTAATTAAAAAAAATCATTTTTCTCGATTCAAGATTTCTATCCCAATCCAATCACAATATAATAATAGTAATATAAAAGTCTAAACATTACGAGGTTACTTACAAAATCTAATATTTTAAAGTATGTTATTCTTGGTAAATTTAATTTTACAATACAAGTCATCAAGTTAGCTATGCATTTAAATAACAATATCTAATTTGATGGACACATTTTTTGTATAACCTTGATCAAGTATGTATCACATTTTTTGTTTAAAAGAAAGAGTTATTTTGTTCTGATGTACATAATAATATAAAAAATGACACAGCACCACTACTAGCATGTCATTAATATTAAACTAGACACATAATAAATTTAAGAGTAAATATGAAACTTTGCAAATGTAACTCAACAAACTACAACGGGTCACATTTAAGAGTAAATATGAAAGTTTGTTATACGTATATACACATCTGTATAGTATATAGTTGTGTTATGGTGACGGTTTTTTTGGATTATAGAACTGTCGTTATAGATTAAAATATCTATGACGACCTTAAAATATTTATTTGAGTAAGAAATGACACACCTACACGTGTCAACAAATTTGCAGCCTATACATCTTGATTTTATATTTGGGAAATTTAATTACGAAGTAGTTGGCATTCCATTCACCTTGCAACCTTTTTAACACTGATATGGTGTTTATATCTTCCACATCCAAGCAGAACAAATTCCAGAATATGCAAATATCACAACACAGATTTGAGATTTCCACGAAGGGACAAAAACACAAAAGCCATGCCAGAGTGAAACTTTAACTTCAAGACATGGATACATTAAGAATACCTGCTGCTACAGTTGGTACAAATGCGAAGGCGGGCATCAAATCTCTCTTGTCCAACGCTTCATAGGAGCTCACTGCGACTACATCAGATAATAACATGCACATCTACACTTGAGTGGTGGCAATGGCATAAAAGCAGAACACCTCACAATTCCTCCGATTGAGTAGTGCCCTTTTCGTTTTCGACATTCTGTTCAAGGTAATCATTTCTTCTAGGATAAAAAGGCTTCGAATATCCTCAAGTTGGCTCATCTGCTTGCCTTCCCTATTAATTTTTATTTCTCAGTTTGTGAATGTAGTCTAATTCCCATACTTATATTGCAAGCAAAAAAACTTCAAAATGCATGGCACAACTGTAATTTTGTATCATAACACAGCTGTGACAGAGGAAGCATGACCTAACTTGGGTTAGAACTTAGAGCAATATCAATTAACAGAAGGTTGAAAAGTTCATGGAAATTAATTACCAATTTACTTTTACTTTATGTTTGCCTGAAGGTAATTTGCAAAGCAGCTAGGAATTTATTTTAGATGCTTCATCGGTAGGAAGAAGAAACTCTGTCTCAAAGGCCAAGGACGACAAACTAGGAAACTCAAACCAAGCCTTGCAATTTTGTTTGCCTTTGCATGGAAAGGAATCTGTTTTTTTTTAAACATAATAATTTGCTTCTCGGACAGCTTTCTAGTCTTTATTTTCTTATGAATCTAGTTTATGTATATTTTACTATTTCTTTAACATTATATCTGTTATTTGGTATTTTGCATGAGAATATATGGACAAATACAATATGGAAAAGGTGCCCGAACTTTCTACCGAGTGTTGTTCATGCTAGAGCTGGGGAGGCATACCCCCCCTCCCCCCCCCCCTCCCCCCCCCCCCAAAAAAAAAAAAAGAAAGAAGAAACCGATTAAGGTGTTGTTTGTTTACATCTGATTGCCTCTTAATGGACTGCCTCTTATTCGCTAAGATGTATGATGCTTTTTGTTTTGTTTTTTGTTACCTCTAAATGCCTCTTAATCGGTAAGACAGAAAATGAAATCTTAATAATTAAGAGGTACCTCTTAATGAATTTTTTTTGCTAATTTTTTTATATAAATATATTAAACAATATTATGCACTCATTTTTATTAAATTGAATATTTAAAATTATTAAATAAAATTTTATCCTTTAAAATGGTAAAATAGTGTCATTAAGAGACAACTTACTTTTTAGTTATCAAACAATTTTTTAGATTCAGACCTCATAATCATTCAGATGATCTAATTTATTAAGACATCATAATCATTCAGATCTTAATTCCCAAATTTATCAAACACAACCTAAGTAATGGAAATATGCAATGTACTCAAATTCAGCAACAACAACAAAATAAATAAAATAATAAACAAGGCCAAAAGTAAAACACTTGCCTCAAAAGAAAACATAATAGAGAAAACCCCAGAAAAGGAGTGAAAAAAGGGAGTTAAGTGGGTTGTTTAGGAGAAAGCAATTCTGAAAAGTATCAGCCACAGAGTTAACCACATTGAAAGGCTATTTACAGAAGAAGTTGAGCAATAGACAAGGTTAAAAACTCACAAAAGTTTGCTTCATCATAAGACGAACAGTCTTAGCATTTGCAAGCTTGCATCAGTAAATCAAAAATATCTACAGAAAAGACTCATGATTTACACTCAGTGAAAACTATGTTGAAATAGACATTCCTATTTCTTATATATATATATATATATATATATATATATATATATAGGGATATGATCCATAGCAAATACTCCCTCTGTCCCAAATTAATTGCTCAATTTTGACCTTTTTAAGTCAAATTGACTTTTTTTAGAATTAATAATTAAGCATATATAAATATATTTCTAATATTAGTAATAAATTGTATATACTTTCTTTTGGTTATAATCTCTTCACCTATATTTTAACAAAAATAGTAAAAAGATTATTTTTAAAAATGGTCAATTTGACTTTAAAAAGTCAAAACTGAGCAATTAATTTGGGACGGAGGGAGTATTTGCTATGGAGGGAAATTGGGCAAATAGAATCATAGCCATCCGTTCAATAAATGAAGGACCCAGATTAAAAAAGTAAACTTCCCTTACGCCAGTGCGTCTGGCGTATGTTGAAATTTCCTATACCCCTTACGCTAGTTGAAGTAGCGTACACCAAAAAAAAAATTATTTTCCCAAACTGCCCCCCAAGAGAACGCACCGTATAAATATTATTTCAATAACCACGATCTCGCTGAAGCGCATGATGCAATATGGTTTCTTTGAAGTAGTATTATAGAAGGAATCAATTTGCCCAGACATATCAATCCAATATGGTATCGAAAATATTACAGAAGGAATCATATCTTGGTTCGTAACACAAATAAGGCAAACAATCCAATATGAAATAAAATTATAGCAAATATTCTCCAAAAAAAATATACAAACCTTATATTTATACTGTATTTATTTCTTTTAATTTTTTTTAAATATCTTTCAAAAAAATATTAAGGAAGAAAACAGTGCAATTAATCAAGCAAGACTTTGTAGGTCAAAATCAAACTCGTAAGTTTTCAATTATGGCTGAAGATATGTTTAATTCAAGTTCTTCAAATTCTTCTGATGATAATATTGACATAGATAATATTGGTGTTCATAACACGAACCAATCACATATGAACCTTTCAAAAAGTCCATATGAGGGTCAGATTTTTTCTACTGTCCAAGAGGCGGAAGAATTTTATAGAAGATATGCACGTAGTTGTGGATTTGAAATAAAAATTGGGGCAACTCATAAATATGCTCACTCCAACAATTTGTCCAACCGACTTTTTACATGTAAGAAAGCTAGAAAACCAATTGAAAGAAAGAAATAAGACGTTGATGAAGTTGGTGGTAGTAAGGTCAAAAGAAAAAGGGATTCTATAGGTCGGACGTTGTGCAAAGCTAGAATGTTTGTTGTTCACCTAAAGAATGAAGATACATGAAAATTTTCAAAAATTGAGCTGTCTCACAATCATGATTTGGTGACTCCGAGCAAGAAAAATTTCATTCAAACACAGAAAAATATTACTCATATTGCCCGAAGTTTAATCGGAACTTTCACAAGGGCTGGAGTTGGGCCAAGTAAGATAATGAATGTATTTAGTGAAATTGGAGGAGGGGTAGAAAATGTCGGTTTCAGTGATAAGGATATTCAGAATGTTGTACGAGATATAAGATGTGACACAATAGATTCAAATGATGCCCAAGCAGCATTGAAGTACTTGAAAAAGCTGTCGGCGGAAAATCCTCTATTTTTTTACGATATGAAACGAGATGAAGATAATCGCATAGAATGCATCTTGTGGATAGATTATCGATCAATGATAGCTTACAAAAATTTTGGGGATGTAGTGACATTTGATACTACTTATTGAACGAATAAGTATTCTATGTCGTTTATTCCGTTCACGGGTTATGTAGTGAATGCTTTTTGACGCTTCAATAGGTTGGCTGCGAAGCTATGAAAACAAGTTTTTATATTCAATATTTGTGGGAAGTTGTTCTGCATAGTTAATTTTTAAAAACTGTTTCTGTCGGAGAACATTTAACCTATGAATTATTGTTTGAAGTAAAAGAAATGAATAGCCTACCATAGAATTTAATTTTGGATCTGTCTGTTGTATTTCTCATTTATATTTGTCTTTTTGTTACTTGTTTAAACAACTAGGCTAGTTATTGCAGAGACTTTTGCAGAGACTGATTTTTGCTGGCAAGCAGTTGGAAGATGGTCGAACTCTTGCAGATTACAACATCCAGAAAAAGTCAACACTGTACTTAGTTCTGAGACTTAGAGGAGAAACTATGATCAAGGTGAAGACTCTCACTGGAAAGGAAATTGAAATTGATATTGAACCAACTGATACCATTGACCGGATTAAGGAACAGGTTGAGGAGAAGGAAGGAATACCTCCAGTGCAGCAAAGGTTATTTCCTCTTATTTCCATTAATCTTTTTTATTTATAAGATAGTGACTGTAGTTTTCAGTTCAAAATTTATCTTTTCAACTTCTTAATTTCATATTTTGTTCTTGATCTTAAAATTTCCAAGTTATTCTATTCGCTCATACCTCTTTTCAATTTTGGAAATCCCAATTTGATTTGTTCAATCTAGAAATTTAAAGGAGATGCAGCCTATAGAATTTAGATATTCTTTTTCTTCATGGTCTATGCTAGTTTGATGGCCTTGTGTTTGTATGTGACTTTTAAACCTGCTATATTCTTCTTCATTCATCTATTAAAACAAAAATTTAATTCGTCAAGGATCTCTTCAGATGTAGTGCCAAAAAAACAAAACAAACTAGTGGTTACTAACTACTATGAACTTCCAGCCGAACTCCATCACCATTTAACTTTCAAAGATCAAAACAACACAAAATGAAGAAATTGTATTCAAGAAATATACAAAATCAAAAATACCTGGTCAATCGGTCAGAAATCGCAACAGGGTTTTGGGGATTTGACAGATGAATCGCAGCAGGCTCGCAATCTGAATAAAATCGCAACAGGGTTTGATTTTAAGGGTTTGCACGAAATTGAAATTGAAATCGAAATCGCAGCAGGGTTTAGGGTTCGAAATTGCAGCAGTTTGTAGGAATCGAAATCGCAGCAAAATGTAGGTTTAGGAACTTAAATCGCATTGAATCGCACATCAGAACTCTCGCAACCTAGGATCTGAAATCGCATTGAATCGCACAGCAGAACTCATCGTTTGAAATGGGGCAGAACTATCGATGGGTTTGAATCGCAGTCGATGGGTTTGAATCGCATGGGTTCGTTTCTTTGGGTTTGAATAATTTTGCAGAACTATCGATGGGTTTGAAAACATATAAGCGTACTCCACTTCAAGTAGCGTAAGTGAGGGTAAATTTGTCTGTAAATTTGATATCCAGCGTACGTCAGACGCACTGGCGTAAGGGAAGTTTACTTTTTTAATCTGGCCCTTCATTTATGGAACGGACGGCTATGATTCTATTTGCCAATTTCCCTCCATAGCAAATATTTGCTATGGATCATATCCCATATATATATATATATATATATATATATATATATATATATATATATATATATATATATATATATATATATATATATATCTTAAATTCTTGAGTGCATGATTGATAATGACATATGCAGCTATATGTGATTTTAAAGCAAAATGACTAAAAGAGTACAGAGTAAGCTAATTAGAAAGCAAGACAAAAGGCAATTTTAATTCCATTGCTGTTTTGATCATTAAACATGCTACACTTCATGGGTTTTACATCGAAAATGGTTATTTAAAATATAGTTGTTCTCTGTTTCAAAATCCTCACCCAAATTATTGCTTGCTACCTAAACATAAAATCCAAATGGCAAAGCTAGCAACAGAAAACACTCACTACAGTTTAAACATGAGGATGGCGAAAACAAGAAAGAAATCTCTTCTTTTTGATCTATACGAACCAAAATGGATTCTTCAATGCAGACAACCTCAAGCACGCTTCGGAACCGCCTCCTCTGAAAGAGCCACCAGCTGTTCTTTTCTGCATCCCCCTTTCTTTTAATGACCCCTTCATCACTTCCACACTAATTGGGAGACCCCAAGAGACAATTACAACTCTTCATAATTAGTCCTTTTGTCTCCCATTTCTCACACTCTAGAAAAAAAAACACATTAACAGTTGAAGTAATTCAATGGGTTATCGGCATAATGGTCATCATCATCCTGATACAGTGATCGACTTAGGGAAACCTGTTAACTTCACCGGTGGATTGGAATTCAATAATCTTACCTACACCGTGACAAAGAAGATTAAAAATGATGAGGGGAAGTGGGTAAAACATGAAGTGGACTTGTTGCATAAGATTACTGGTTATGCACCTAAAGGGAGCATTACCGCGGTTATGGGCCCTAGTGGTGCTGGGAAGTCGACTCTGCTGGATGGTTTGGCTGGACGGATTGCCAGTGGGAGTCTCAATGGTAGGGTGTCCTTGGATGGGACGGATGTAAGCCCAAGTTTGATCAAAAGAACTTCTGCATACATAATGCAAGATGATCGCTTGTTTCCGATGCTTACAGTATATGAAACTTTGATGTTTGCTGCTGATTTTCGGCTGGGGTCTATTCCCAAGACTGAAAAGTTGCGACGCGTTGACACTCTGATCGAGCAGCTTGGGTTGGGGGTAAGAAATTAGCACATCAACAGTGCTTAGTGACTGCAGTAGGCTAGCTGCCACATTCCCTTGAAAAACTCATGCAATATTAATTATATATATAACAGAAAAGGCTAGTTTTGAACTAAATTTCAAGATCTTTTAAATAATTTCATTTGCACAAATTGATAAAAATAACTAGGTAGTTAAAAAAAATCTAGTAGGTTTCAAGCTATATATAGTGTTCTGCTAATGATTACTAACCATGATATTTATTGTCTGCTGAAATTGTAGTCAACTCAAAATACTTACATAGGTGATGAAGCAACTCGAGGAGTGTCTGGTGGTGAGCGTCGTAGGGTCTCAATTGGCGTGGACATCATCCATGGACCGTCGTTACTCTTCCTTGATGAGCCTACATCAGGTCTGGACTCCACCAGTGCTCAAAGTGTCATAGAGAAAGTCCATGACATTGCGCGCTCTGGAAGCACAGTGATTCTAACAATCCACCAACCTTCATCGCGAATCCAATTGCTTCTTGACCATTTGATCATCCTGGCTCGAGGTCAGCTCATGTACCAAGGATCTCCCAAAGATGTGAGTCTGCATCTGGGGCGAATGGGACGTAAAGTCCCAAAGGGGGAAAACTCAATCGAGTACCTTATTGATGTGATACAAGAATATGACCAGTCTGACCATGGAGTTGAGGCATTAGCTGATTTTGCTCTAACTGGCATGAAACCCCCAGTACTGTCTGAGGAGATATCAATGACATCGGTCCTCCCATCTCCAACGCCACCTCACCATCCATGCCATCAGGGACAGGATCCAGCCGGCAAGGGAAGTTCTGGGAAAAGGCTGTACTTACAAACCGGTGCACACAAAGACAAAGATTTTGATAACAGTGTGAGGAGTCCTTGGAATCAATCAAGGTCATGGAGTGCCAGCCAAAGTGGGATCATTCAAACACTAAGATTCACACCTTCTAGTCAACGTACTGATAATAAAGCTCATAACCCCATGAGGTAATTAACTCTTTTGATTTCACATCATAAAACCATAGTACTCCAGGTTCCATTTAATATTTAGCTTAAAAGCACAAGCTCTTGTAGAACCTGACCGACTTGATGTTTCTCTTTTTGATGTATTCTTGGTGCATGGTTCTGCAGTTCATCCCCAAGCTACTACACCTACTCCAGTGAAATCCTAGCTGCAGGCACTCCAACACCACATAGCAGCGACTTCACGGTCAATGAAAATGACTACCTGACCCCCAATATTGCAGCTGCCAACATGAAGTACCAACATCTTGGCCCAAAGTTTGCAAACTCTTTCTTCTCAGAGACGTGGGTTCTAATGCGCCGCAACTTTATAAACATCAGGCGCACCCCAGAGCTCTTCCTCTCTAGGCTGCTGGTTCTTACCTTCATGGGCTTTCTGATGGCAACCTTATTCTTGAATCCCAAAAACAATCTGCAAGGAATAACAAATCGCCTCAGCTTCTTCATTTTCACCGTCTGTCTCTTCTTTTTCTCTTCCAATGATGCTGTCCCGGCTTTCATCCAAGAACGCTTCATCTTTGTACGTGAAACTTCTCACAATGCCTATAGAGCCTCATCATACACCATTGCTGGACTCATTACGTACCTTCCTTTTCTGGCAGTTCAGGCTGGCGTTTATGCAGGAATTGTCTGGTTTCCCTTGGGCCTTCGCGGACCATTCTACTACTTCTTGATAGTATTATATATGTCTCTCCTATCCACAAACTCATTTGTAATTTTTGTGAGTTCAGTGGTGCCAAACTACATATTGGGTTACGCGGCAGTCATTGCTTTCACTGCTCTCTTCTTCTTGTTTTGTGGATACTTCTTGCCGAGCGATGATATCCCTGGATACTGGGGCTGGATGAACAAGGTTTCAACCATAACATATCCATATCAAGGGGTTTTGATGAACCAGTATCAGACATCAAAGGTTTTCGGCACGAATCCGGTTGGACAGAATGTGACTGGGTTTGACATTCTACGCTCACTCGGTGTCAGTACGGAAGAAAATCAGAAATGGTATATGATTCTTATAATGCTGGGTTGGGCTATTCTATATAGGATTTTGTTCTACGTAGTTATTCGTTTCGCTTCAAAGAACCAGAGGTCATAGCGTAATATTATCAAAGGAGTGATCTTGATTTTGAATTTGTTCTCCAAACATTATATTTATTTTACAAATGACCCTCTTAATATTGTTATATATACATGCTTGGATTGTTTTATTACTACTGGATAGAGAAGGTTGGTTGATGTACCGAGTGAGTAGTGGCATAATTAATTCTGGAATGATATATTGCTGTAAAACAAGTTGATAGTATACGGTTAGTGCCAGATCTTTCTCTGATATAATTATGGAAACTCATTGAGATCCCAGAGAAAGGAGATCAAGTTGAACTTGAAACCTTGCAAGAAGTTGATGCACTACTCTTTTAAGGTTGAAGAAAATCATCATATAAATATCATTCTATTCCATAAAAATGTCAGTACATCAAATTAATTTTACTATCAGAAAATACTTTTCTTTGGAATCAAAACAGAGGATCGCACTATAATTATTCATCAGCTAGCACATACGCCATGAGTTTATGCATCAAGAATCATCATGATAATCAAATCAAAATATTTTGGGCAAGAGGAACAGCGTTTATTATTATGAGGTGCGCTTACTCATTTTAATCGCTAGATTTGTTTTCTTTTCAAGTTGCTTTGTTCATTGGTTTAGTATTGTAATTGGAGAAATTATTTAAAGAGAAAAGTTGGAACGGATGATGTTAAAAATTTACAAAAGATTGGTGCTTGGAATATGCCAACCTTAAAAGACCAAATAAAAGCATATGCCAACCAAGTTACGTAGCAAACAATGATGTAAACCTAGTCATTCTTACCTAGTCTTTTATATATTGCCAAAGTTTTCAACCTAGGTAAAAATTCACAGTAGAACAGAACGAGCATTAAAAATAAGATGGACAATTTAAATATATATATATATATGAACGTGTTTGACCAATTTAAAGTTAATTCAAGTAGATGAAATTACTCTTCATTTGACTACAAATTCAAAAATGTAATAAATTTATCCTAGATAAGGACTTGTTATAATACTCCCCATTTACTAGTCGATGGAGGAGTTATAACTTACAAGTCATACAATTTTTCAAAAGCTATATCTATTAAAATATATAGACTGCTTCTAATTGAATCCCACTCCAAAAGACCTTGATTTAAATTGTTTAACTACCTATATTGCTTTTAGGATACTGGAGTATGTTTTTTTTATATGCTGAAGAACACCACCAACCAACCTACCAAATTCAGGAGATTGATCACTCATCTATTCAATATATTTCTTAAATTCGACTAGGAACTACTTTTTATTCTCATCTAGATATCTACTAAAAAAAGAAGAGAAAGTAAATTAATTATATTAATCAACTGAAGGACTGCAGAAGCCAATTCAAAATTTTCATCATCTCCATCTTTAATGTATAAGCCTCCTTCCTAAGATAAGAATACAAGCAAGTGTGGACGGACCAGGGAGATAACCCAGCTAGGCATCTAAATAGGAAGCCCCCAATTTCAATAACTAGCAACATAACAAGTCGGTTCAATACAGAAAAGATTGACCAGTTACTACAACACATCATGTCGGGGCTAATTCCATATCTGCATACAATAATAATAATAATAGTCATACACACACGGCTAAACTAATAAACAAAGTGATACCACTAATCTATTAATGAACTTTTCATATGTGAATGTTTGATTATGTATAAATATTGCCTATAGTGAAATACTACTTTAATATATGCATGCATTGCATCCTCACTTCAATGTTAAATAAATAAATACATTTACAGTCATAAACAGTAAAAATAAAAAAGCATAATTTTTTCACTGGGGATGGACATAGTCTTTACTTGGTGAGATCATATAATTAGTAAAATACTCTACCTTAAACAATGAGTTTTATCCCAAGCCTCATTTCCATGATGTTGCATTCCAGGACACAGACAAGAGGAGAGACGAAGGTGAAGGGTTGCTCCGCCTCACATTATTTTAAACATTATTAATTTATTATATAAAGAACTTACCTGCACTACTAAGACAAACTAATATTAGTATTAATTAAAACTAATTAGAAAAATAAAATAAAATAAACAACAATTTGGATTATTCTAATTCAAGCTCTCTCTCATCTTCCTACCAGTTCTGCAATGTCCACGATTGAGGTCAAACTGAATTTTGCCCATCCTTTTCCCCTCCAAACCTCTACTTCTTCTGATGCTGTTTTCTAAATCTTTGTCTCCTAAAATCTCCGACTACCATCACAGATTTTCATACCATCAAGAGGATTCTTTTTTCCCCCTACTTTTAATCAGGTAATGAAAAAGCTGAAGAATCTGGTTGGGATTATAAGTGAATCATAGAAACCGTTAATCAAGAAATGATGACATTCAACAAAGTGAGAAGGCCTAAAATGGAAATTAACTACGCAAGTCCCGTAAGTTTGATGACCAGATGGGGCAACTTGGGTTCATGATAAGGCGATGATGGAAGGATTGGATTACTGGAAAATAAGAGTGGTTGGCTGTTATATCCTTTGCGTCTTCATAGTTTTTCAATCAACTTATGCACAAGAAGGTATGCAGTACACAGTTTTAGTGATTTAATCGCAGTCTCCACAGGGTGATTTTAAATCTTGAAATAAGTCTCTTTCAATAATCTTTCGCGTAAAGAATTTGTTTACTGCTCATATTTAAAGAATTTTAGTTTCACCCAGTGAATTGTCAACCTTAAAATTAGGTAGGATAAGATTGATATAATCCTTTCAGAATTCACATCTAACATGTAGTTAACCAAGATTAATACCTCAAGTGCTAGCATAAACAATTATCTGTAATTATCATAATCTAATAATCAATCTAAAAGGCTAGATCTTGCTTGAAGGATATTTCCCCCCAAATCCATATATATATATATATATATATATATATATATATATATATATATATATATATATCTATCTGATCAACAGTTAAAAATGACCATGCAGGGACAAGCTCTAGATCAGCCAAATCATTTTAATTATAATGATAACTGATCAAGAATGAGCTTTCTCCGCACAAAAGTACCTAAAGCTTAGCATAAAATTTTAGCGTGTTCTACTCCCCGGTCACCACAAAACTTTACTGACTAATTAGAATTAGATCCATAGTATAACGGTTGAAAAGGGGAGAAGAAAGGTGGAGGGCGGGTAGATCTCCACAAGAACTTATCAATAGTTGGAAAAACAGAAATTTACACTTGCGTCAATAGTCTGACATAAAAGTGCTCACAGTGATGTACTATAGATATTGATTTATGTTAACTCAATAGTTCTTTAACATTAACATGAACTGTCATGCAGGGTTTGAGAGTATACAGTGTTGTGCTGATACAAACTTTACTGATCCAAGTACCAATATAAGTTGGGCAACAGACTACAATAGGTGCCCCGATAAACCAAGTTGCCAAGACATTGCTCAACCAGTTCAAAATAACACGGCCTATGTTAGAGCTCGAGTTTTCAGCTCAAGCTTGGGTAATAAATGGTGTTACAACTTAACAACTAGGAAGGATCAAAACTATCTGATAAGAAGTACATTCACTGCCGCAGAACTGCAGAGAAAACCTCCAGGCACTATCTTTGATGTTTTAATTGATGTCACGTCCATAGCCCTAGTGAAATCATCAGATGATGCAGTGGTGGAGGGAGTTTTCAAAGCTACTAATGACTATATGAACTTTTGCCTATCGAAAGAGCAGGGAGATCCTTACCTTTCAAAGCTTGAATTGAGGCCTTTGAATCCAGAGTATCTGAAGGAGAAAGCTTCTGTTGTTCTCAAACTTGTAGATAGAGTTGATGTCGGAAGCACAGGAGTGGAGATCAGGTATTCTTCCCTATTTGTTTAAAAGCCAAGAAAGACTAAACATAAATCAGCTAAATGTTTATGACTTGAAGTTAAAAAACAAAAATGAAAAATGTAACACAGAAAAGCAACAATAACAGGCCCCAACTAGATGTAAAAGTTTTCATAATAGGCATCACATGAATATAAACTTCTAATTCACCTCAGTTCAACTATCTCAAGCAAGGAAAATGATTTCTTCTCCACAAATGCATTTCTTTTTCTCAAACCACCACCATCATCTGCACAAATCCACTATCCTCATTCTATAGCACCATTACCTGATCAATAATCAATGTACCATCACCAATTTTACAAGTTGGGCACTTCGTAGGCATCCTCCCTTTGAGAAAAGAAATTTGACTACCAAATAAAAGGAAATGTACTTGCAAAAATGCTATGTTGTAAAATACCTACAAAAGCTTACTGCCAAGTGCTACAATAGCAAATTGGTCAATGACACCTGAGGGGGCCTATGACACAAAGAAATCTATAGTAAAGTCCATACTTTTGTTGCGTACCAAAGTACTGTGAGAATAAAACTTGTAACTTAATACAGGAAATTGTCATATACCCTGTGTATTGACCAACCCTTACATCCGGAAACAAACACTACCGGATTAAGCTCATAAATCCATGTATAATTTTCCAATTTCAGGTATCCATATGATCCATATGACCGAATTTGGAGACCAGAACCAGACCATCCCAGTAATTACACATCATTATCCATGGCCAACATGGCCATCTCCAATACTAGCACAATATTACCTCCTATCCAAGTGCTACAAACAGCTCTAACCCATCCAGAGCTTTTGCAATTCATACACGATAACTTAGATACTGGATTCTATGAGTATGATCTCTACCTTTACTTTCTTGAGCTCAATGACTCTGTTCGAGCTGGGCAACGGGTGTTCGATATATACATTAACAATGAGAAGCGGCAGGAAATTGATATACTGGGTGTTGGTTCCAGATACAGAACAGTTGTTTTGAACTTTGTAGCAAACGGAACTCTAAATTTGACAATGATAAAGACTACCAATGGCTCCCAGTTGGGACCCATTTGTAATGCTTATGAGATTTTGCAGGTTCGCCCATGGGTTCAAGGTACTGCTCAAGAAGATGGTAAGTTCACATGAATTATTTCTAGTTAGTTAATCCAAATATCTGAAGGAAGCTATACGGATGTAAACAATACAAAATTACTAAATAAATGCATTCATGAACACCCACACATAATTCTGTTCAATAGGAAAGACAAGAGCATACTTGTATCCTACTTAAAACATAAATATTTACCCACTCTTTTTTTAGGATAAAAATATAACGTATAATCACTAATCCATCTTTCCCTTCAGTAAATGTCATTGTGGATGTTAGGAATCAATTATTTGTGGACAACAAAGATAACAAACTACTGAGAAGTTGGTCTGGAGACCCATGCCTTCCCCTTCCCTGGGATGGTCTGTTCTGTGTGTACAGTAATAGTTCCTCAGCCATCACTAAGTTGTGAGTTCTTTCCTCTTCATTATAGTTGGGTAGTTTCTTTGTTCTTCCCCCACATATAAGTTTGATTGTTCAAAGGAAGATTATGTAGATATATGGAAATGGGTAATGCGTAAATGTCAATAATTAATTTGTTTTGCCACTACCTACTTGCTTCAGGGATCTTTCTTTCAGAAATCTTCAAGGACCACTTCCTCACAGTATCACAAAGCTGGCCAACCTAAGGAAACTGTACGATTAATAATGCTGATTTTCATTAGGTCACTCGTGGATGGGATGCTATTTAATTTCCTCAAACTCTAAACTTTTGTTGCTTACTATTTCTCTGTATACTAGGAACATGAGCAACAATGGCTTCACCAGTGCTATCCCTGTGTTCACATCTTCCTCCATGTTGACCACAGTGTACTGAACTCTCTCTAACAATTGATGTGTTATGATACCATTTTTTATCCTCGATCACTCACCGTCAATCTTGAATTAACTACTTTAGTATAACTGGTCAAACCATGATTTATGCTATAAAACAACCTCTTTGTTTTATATGTTAATTGATTTAATAACATGTATTAGGGATCTGAGCCACAACAACCTCATGGGAAATATTCCAGAATCACTTGCTTCGCTACCCTTTTTAGTAACGTTGTGAGTACTTTCATTGTATATATTTATGGTATATAAAACTGAGGCAGGTTGTGGACATTTACACAGAAACCATGCCTAATTCAGTATATTTTCTTTCCTTTTATTTTAATTTTGTTTGGGTTGGTTGCCTAAATCAGTATATGTTTCTTCTACAGATTATTTGGCTGCAATAAGCATTTAAGCAAAGAGCTTCCTGCAAACCTTTACAGATCAAGACTTGACACAGAGTACGAAATTTAGCCTTTCAAGATTAGGAATATGTGAAAGTACATAGGTGGGGGGAGAGGAAGAAGAAGCTGATTGTATTTGTTCATTTCTCTGTTTCAGCAAAGGAATCTGTGGCGGACAGGGATCATCCTCAACAAAAGGAATTGTTATAGGAACAGTTACAGGTGGAATACTCTTAATTGTTGTTGCAGTTGGAATTTTCTTCAGTTGCTTTTACAAGAGAAGGTTGATGGCTAATGGAAAGTTTGATGCAAAAGAACATCCAATGACAAAGAGTGAGATATCTATTTATTTTTCCACTACAAGATTTCCTAGATTTGACTTCAGCATATGACAAGATAACTATTTTTTCTTTTTCTTTTTTGATAAGTAATGATTTATTAAAAATAACTAGCAAAATCAGTTTTTTTATTGTTTACCATTCAAAGATGATAGTTAGTCTAAGCTAATGGTCAATATTCCTACTTATAGTCCATAAACTTTCAGAACAAAAGTTTTATCTAAATAAAAACTTTCAGACTGAAAGCAGGCAATTCTTATTGAGTCTCTATTGTAGATCGTAAATGGAAAATATTATACCCAAGCCTTTGTGGTTATACAAAACTAGGTAATAACATATACAAGAGAATGAAGAACTATTTATTATATGAAAGTCATCGAAAATAAAACTTATCTCCTTGACAATAAACATAAACACTAAAGGACAGGATTTATGACAAGAAACAAAATCATTATTCTACTTGGCGTGTCCATCTTTTCTCCCCCTCCTTTCCAACTGAGCCTATGAGCAACTATTATAATTATTTTGGGGGAGTATTAGATTCTCAGGCTAATTAAACTTTCCATCCCATATTGATATACTATACGAAAGTCATCAAAACTAAAAAAAATAAAAAAATCTTCCCAGACAGTAAACATATATACAAAAATATAGGAATTAAGGAACTTATTTAGCAAAAATAAAATAAAATTAAGGAATTTGATCACCAATTGTCAAAACTAAATCATGAAATCGGTTAGAGATCATAAAACCACTTCAGATATATCTCTTTTTCCCCCTCCTATTCCAACTGAGACCATGAGCAACTTGTTGATCAACAAGTATAAGACTCTCTAACTCATTAAAGTTTCCACCTGATGAATAATATTTTAGTGAGTTTTATCATCTGCTCGGTCTATGTTTTACCTTACGAGAGAATATGATTTCTCACTTATTTTTTCCTAAATGCAGATGCAATTTATTCAATACCCAGCATGGATGATATCATTCTGAAATCAATATCTATACAGAGTTTTAGCCTTGAGAATATAGAATCTGCCACCCAGCAGTACAAAACTTTGATAGGTGAAGGTGGTTTTGGATCTGTTTACCGTGGTACTCTATCAGATGGTAAAGAAGTGGCTGTGAAGGTTCGCTCAGCCACTTCGACACAGGGAACTCGTGAATTTGATAATGAGGTGAAATACTCTTTCACCCTGCTCAATCTAAAACCACTTGCCTAATAATATTCATATATGTGCAAAACCAAATTGGCAGTAGCTTCTAGTGGTGTATAAAAAAAATTATGTGGCTCAAGGAAGGCTTAATTTATTTTTCTTGTTTTCTTCATAAACTATAATTTTTATCTCTAGGCCTATGTTACATGGACTCTTTACTTTTCCCTGAAGTATTGGACATTTCATCTTAGTGTAAAAACTGGCAAAATTGAGGAGTTCCCGAGTCGGACTCTTCAAAGTACCCTCCATCCGAGTCCATGCTAATACGCCCTAGACATTTTAACATCAGTGAGCTGAAATATTGCAATGAATGGACATGTACTAATAACCTTTACACCCTTACTCTTAAGGTTTTGCACATAGGTGCTAGATTCAATATAAATTTGTCTGTTAACGATGTTAATTATTTGAATGTAATTTTAATAATAGGTTTTATTTTTTGTAACACACCTACAGCCACTACTACCATTTGGGTAAGCCCCAAGTGTTCTGATGAAGTTTTGAACCTATGACATATACCAACTACAACCACTTATCAAAAGCACACTACCTAGTTTACGAACAGCTATACCTAGTTTCAATGTATGACTTTTTACCTATTTTATATTCCATATGACAATTGTTATCAATGCTTTCTACAGCTAAACCTTCTGTCAGCTATCCAGCATGAGAATCTGGTACCACTTCTTGGATACTGTTGCGAAAATGACCAACAAATTCTTGTTTACCCTTTTATGTCCAATGGCTCCCTACAAGATCGCCTTTATGGTACTTCTCATTTAAACATGAACTCATCAAGTTCTTGTTTGGATTATAACTAATCTTTACTTATATTGATTTGCTCATCTATAATTTCTATACCAGGGGAAGCTGCTAAACGGAAAACTCTAGACTGGCCAACTAGGCTTTCCATTGCTTTAGGAGCTGCTCGAGGCAAGTAGCATACAGTCTACAGTAATATGAAATTTGTAAAGTTTTATGCAAGCAGAAAGTACATAGAAGAGATATATTTGCACAAAGTGATTACTGTCAAATTAAACCCTGCACTCTCACTCTCTCAGGGTTGAGAGCTGCAAAATGATTACAACTCTCAAATTAAACCCCGCAGTCTCAGGGTTGAAAGCTAAAAATTAATTTACCATTACACTGAGCGGCTGCACTATAAAATGAATAAATATACAAGTAAGAGATTATATTTAGGTTCACTATAATACAATATTTCCCAAATGACAAAGAAATTACAATACATCTTCATCCTGGAATTAAAATATGGCTTAAAAACAATAGTCAATTAACCAAAGATATCAATAACACTTATAGCCGAGTATTAGACAACAATATAGAATGATGACTTGTACATAATAACTAGAGAAGAAATAAATCTAAAAAGATTTTGCAGATCACAGAACATTAGTTAATAATAAAACAGCAGATAAAATTGCAATTTGAAAGAATATGTTAAATAAATTCTTTTAAATCACTGCTAAGAAGCCATGACCAAGCTCGGCCATTTTAATGTGAAATCACAATCACATTCAAGAAAATCAATATATAGGTAATGCTTTCACAAATACTCAAATCTCTATTTATGAACTAAGATGTTACTTTTGTGGACACACAAGAGCTACAGTCTAGGCTGAGAACATATCTTAAAACAAAGACCAGGTGATGCCTTACTGAACTTGCCAGCAAAGCTCAGAAATCGACAAAGGAACACTTTTGTATCCCCTTTCCTATATCGAAGAAGGAAATCCTATTACTTAAATCCCTGAAGATGAATGGCGCAATCCTAATTAACCACAGCAGTGACAATGAAGTGATAATAATCCAGAAGTTGTTTCAGGAGAGAGTAGGCAGAAAATAAGGATAAAATAATAAGTTCAGTACAACTAATAATAGCATATTAATGGGTTGAACTAGAACAATGGATAATAGAAACTGTGACTTTACAGGTGAGTTAATAGGGCTCTTCCATGGGTGAACAACATATATTTATGGTCTCACAAGACCTTCCCGCTTGATCATTCATCTGCAACGAGTAATTAATTTTAGCCATTTACGTTCCGAAACTGAATATTTATGAGAATGTTTAAAGAATAGTTTCATCATTCAGGTCTGACCTATCTTCACACATTTTCGGGCCGAAGCGTGATACACAGAGATGTAAAATCAAGTAACATACTACTAGATCATACCATGTGCGCTAAGGTAGCAGACTTTGGTTTCTCAAAATATGCTCCTCAAGAAGGGGATAGTGGAGCTTCTCTAGAAGTAAGGGGGACAGCTGGATACTTGGATCCAGAGTAAGTATGTTTGCATGGAGGCTGATATCATATGCCAGCCTATTTACTACACTCACTTGCATGATTATGATATGGAACATATCACTATGCTCACTTATTTGACTATGATATATGAACCTACCTAAAAACATATGAAAACTTTAATAAATAACAAGATGAAAGCATCGTGAATACCAATATTATTACATACTTTGGATCAACATGGTATAATGGAGACATGCTGATACCATAACAATCCCAAGTATTAAATGATATTGATATATATTTCTAACAAAGGCCATGTCCACTTACTCCTAACAAAGGGCAAAAATTACTGGGAGAAGGTAGTACAAAAAGACATCCAGGGGCCTAAAATAATTGAGGACATGGCCTTTGTTAGGAGTGAGTGGATTGAAATCACATATCAAAAGGTTGTGTACTAGTGTTCCACCTTTTGTTTTTGCTTACATTTTCTCTTATTTCCCTCCCCTTCTTTTCATTGTTTTCCCTTCGTTTTCATTTAATTATATATACATAAATATATATATATAATTCATTTATTTTTATATTTATTTATTTATTTTATCTTATCATTTTCCTGCTTTTTTTCTACTTTTACATATGAGATTCATTTTCAGCCCACTCAAACCATCTAGATTGGGGTAACAAGGATTGTTGAATTGATATCATATCTTAATTGCTTTCAAGTCTCTAGAGTTCTGTTTAACCTCTTGAATAACTTCAGTTCTTTAAATATCATAATTTATGTCTTTCAGGTATTATTCAACCCAACATTTGTCTGCAAAAAGTGATGTCTTTAGCTTTGGAGTCGTGCTGCTTGAAATGATAAGTGGACGAGAACCTCTCAACATAAAAAGGCCACGAACTGAGTGGAGCTTAGTTGAATGGGTGTGTTCTAATTTCAAGTTTTTTACTTCATATATAAAGTCTGGTGACAACTAGGGTTGAAAATTGGTATAGACTTTTTCTTTGTTTTGGTTGTGATGAGTACCAAACCACATTTATTGCCAAAATAAATAAATAATCAATTAAAGTAACACAAACAACTGAAATTTAAAATTCTCTATATAGTTTATAAAGGCAACTAATACTTTCATATGGAAATATGATATTTCCACACGGTTCCCTCACATGAATAATGAGTGGGACCCATATTTATGTGAGTGAATATCATATTTTCATGTGGAAATATCAGTTTCATTTATAAACTAGTATTCTTTCCATCCTAGAAATATAGGCCCCTTCGCTTTGGGTTTCTTTTGGCACAAAATTTAAGACAGTGCCGAATATGTATGTGTGTCTATATGCATACGTAAAATTATATTCTAACTATTGTTATATATTAATTTAAATATACTACATACAATATGTTTATAAAGATGCTTCGGTAAGCCTAATACTCCGTTTCAAAAATAAAAATGAACAAATGTTATCATACAGTTTCTTATTGTTAAACATAAATAAGCTAAGATATGAAATTAGAAACATCACTAAGTTTCAAATAGAAAAAGTTATCATATTCCATACAAGACCAAACAGATCTGTATGCTTCTTATGCATCACATGTCAAAGTTCTGCAACTGCCTGTAATACGAAAATAAGAAATTTATCGGCAGCTTTAGGTGCTCTTAATAATTACGAAATTGTAGCTTCAGTTTTAGTAATGTATAATGAGCTCAACATATCAATTATTAAAATTCTTCGTTTCAGGTGGGAAATAGTTTACATGTCAATGTTAGCTAGCCATTTTCCGAGAATGCTATAATATTTTATGTTATTTAATATTTACATAGTTTTTAGTTGATTCTATATATCTGTTGTATAATATCTTACTTAAATATAAGCCCTTTTTCCATACAGGCCAAACCTTATATAAGGAACTCACGAATTGATGAAATAGTGGATCCTAACATAAAGGGAGGGTACCATGCAGAGGCGATGTGGAGGGTGGTGGAGGTAGCTTTGGCATGTATTGAGACCTTCTCTGCATATCGACCGTGCATGGTCGATATTGTCCGCGAGTTAGAAGATGCTTTGATTATTGAGAACAATGCATCTGAATACATGAAGTCCATAGATAGCTTTGGAGGATCCAATCGCTTCTCCATGGAGAGGCCAATAGTTATTCCACCCACTCCAACTCCAACAGAACCTTCCCCAATCCTTTCACAACCTGCTCCTCCGCAACCAAGATAGACAAGGAGAAAGTGGGGGTGATTCCTCATTACGACTCTATAGGACTTTGCAACTTGATGTGCATTCAATATTTTAAAGGCCAAAAAAGATCTCGTATTATACTGCATCATTTCTATGATAAAAGGTAGACACATTATTGCACTATATCCTATATGATCTACCATTATTACACATGGACTTCATGTATAATAACTTCAGTTATTACTCTTGGTCACTCAACCTTGGATCTTGTGGGCAGTCAAAAATACATAAGCAACAACAGACTAAAGATCCAATAGAGCTGATATATCGGGAAGCAGCACATGAAGGCCTTAAGAAGATTGACTTTTTGGCTCAGCAGAAAGAAAAAGATGGTGTCTATATAGTATAATCAAACTTTGAGAAAAATGAAGTACCACACATATAGAGTGTTTGAAAAGTCACTAATAAGAGACTCAGGTGACATCCCCTCAATAGAAGTTAGCCACTCCAAAAAGGTCTTACCCAGTGTAAGGCTCCCGGGGAGGGTCAGAGGTACGCAGCCTTACACACAATGTCCACAATACAAGTATCAAAGATAAGGACAGAATAGCTGTTAAATTTCAGCCTGATCACTACCGACAAAAACTAGACCCTATATGTTTTCTGTTGTCTTCTTCTTATTAAATTCTCAAAGAAATATATATTCTCTCAATTTTCTTAAGAATTTCGCCAAAATAAAGTTGTTCACTCGACTCAGTATCTCCACTTAAAATCAACTATGACAATCTAGACAAAAACTAGGGAAAGATGTGTGAATTTAACTTTCAATTGGAACGCTGAAAGGACCAGAGGGCCTAAAAATATGGATTTTAAGTATTTAAAACTTCAAAAATGGCCTCTAGTCCAACTAAAAGTTACTGCCCCAAAAATCAGCTACACCAAGTAAACTGGTTAAAGTTTAACAAACTTAAATATCTGAGACAAGGCAGTTTTTAATCTAAAAATCCTGGGTATAGGCTCATAACCATGTCAAGCTAAACTATGAGTTGTGAATATTATAATCATAAGATACAGATATTACTATCTTTCCAGAATTTGCTAGTAGACTACTGGTAAAAATTATATTTTCTGGATTTAGGTTACCTCCATAGCTCCTCAGCTCCACCAGACTGGCCATCATAACATATAGGATTCTCACAATATAAGGCTTACTTTGTTTCCAAACATTCATTGGGCTTCCAACAGAACTTGAGTTCATATGTTCTAAGTAAAGGAGGTTGAGAGAGGACAAAACCAAAAAATATGGAGAGCATAAAGAAATCAAACAAGAAATCTCAAAATTTTAGAAGGGGGTCATTGAGTTGAGCACTCTCAATTTGATCAGGCTATTTCATCTCAGCAATCACCAATTCAAATAGTGATCCGTACATCACATCAATTAACAATTTAACATAGAAAATTCCATCATTTAGCAAGAAGACCATAAACATATGATACCTTTCATTTTATTAAATCGAAAGTATGACAACTTTGAGTGATATCTAATGACAAAATAGCATAAAACCATGAAGCACGCAGTCTATAACATCTAACTGGATAAGAGAACCAAGCAATCTGTTCACAGTCGAAAGGGTGCTTACAAGTAAGCTCTTTTTATACATTGCCATTATCCAGCAAAATCAGTCCGCAAATAAAGATGGGTTGGCTATTGCTGTACCAACTTGGACTTCAAGCAGTTCTAGGCGACGTTCCAGGGTGTCAAATATCTCGTTCAACGATGCCAATTTGCTTTTTGTGGTGGCTTCTGAAAGACAATAAATTGACTCGATAAGAGAAATTAAGAATTTTCCAATCCGGTATCCAATGTTGTGCAGCTACTACTATTAAGTGACAAAAGTATATACAAATTACAATTATTAATCATAAACTCACACAGATTAGAATCAATCAACGAGAGATTTCAAGCTTTGTGAAATTTAGAGAGGGTGTTAATGATATGAAATCTGAGAAGGAAAAGAAAGAAAAATTGGTACCGAATTGGACGAGGAAGTCGAAAAGGCGACGGACATTGAGGGAAATATGAGATGTAAGTTCACGATTCTCCCAATCTGCTTGCACTATTATTCCCACGTTCACCGCGTTCGTTATTCCCCCGGCTCTACCCATTTTACTTTCTTAGATTAACGACAAAAGTGGATGGAAGTGAGATTATAACGGTGGCATTACCATCTTTACCAAAACTTTGAAGCCAAGCTTCAGACTGACAGCCAATCATCATCAAGTCACCTTAGTTTCCATTTTCTCATTAAACATTTTGATTTATATAGCCTATAATCTATAAATAACATGCATTCCACTCGAAAACCAGAATAATAATAATAATAATAATAATAATAATAATAATAATAATAATAATAATAATAATAATAATATTACTCAAAGGCACCGTGTACCCCACCCCACCCCATCCCACCCCACCCCACTTTAATTTTAATTTTAATCTCTTAGTTTCACCATTAAAATCTTGTTTCTCGTTTTTCTTTTCCTTAAAAAGGAGTGCCGAATGATGATAAACAGGAAACAAAAATAATAGATCTTGAATTTTTTAAGATTTTATAAGTAACATTCTTGTTGTGAAACAAACGTAATTTCAAATTTTAAATTATGATTTTGTTTCATGCTTACTCTTACAAGTATGGTACCTGTGCAAGACATAGAAAAGTTTATAAAATAGTTAGTAATTAATTTTAATTCAAAAGTAATCCAATTCTAAAAAGAGAGAGGGTAAAAATAATTTTTTAATAAAATTTATTTTCAAAAACAAGAGGAGTCGATTTTGATTTTTACGAAGGAGAGATAAATGTCGTGATTCGATACATCGATGACTCATCACCAACGCATTATTAAACGGTTAAATAATACTACTATCACATAAAAAAAGGTCACATAATGCTTACATATACACATGAGCCTTACATGTCAGGCGGGGGCCCACAATATACATGTGTGTATGTGAGCATTATGTGACTTTTTTTATGTGATAGTAGTATTGTTGTAAACAGTTGACGACTTCTCATCTACATGTTATGATCTTCTTTTACTTCCACTTCTCTATTTTATTCAAACCATCTTTCTCACAATTTTATATATATATATATATATATATATATATATATATATATCAAAATCCGGACCATTTTTTTTTTTTTTTGCTTTTTTTTTTTTGAAACAACTAAAAAAAAAAAAATATGGAACTGAAATTTTTCCATAATACACTGTTTTGGGTGTGTTTTTAACACCCACACCAACCAATGTATGTACAGTCTGCCCAGACTGTACAGACATGTTTTGTTATAGGCATCCAAATCACGCCCAAAACACTGTATAATGTAAAAATTCCAATTCCATAATTTTTTTTTTTTTAGTTGTTTCAAAAAAAAAAAAGCAAAAAAAAAAAAAAAAGTC
This sequence comes from Panax japonicus, assembly GCA_020205505.1. NCBI lineage: Eukaryota > Viridiplantae > Streptophyta > Magnoliopsida > Apiales > Araliaceae > Panax > Panax japonicus. Next base: position 10,932,451 of record CM035095.1, on the reverse strand, counting down.
CGAATTTTAACAAAATCCTGAAGTCCGGACCTGATCCGGACTCTCTCTATATATATATATATATATAGTATGGCGATCAAGACTTGAAGCACGTTTAAAAGAAAACTTTTCATTGTTTTCTTTAGTTGTATCAATGTATGTACGGGAAGCTACGTAAATTAGTTTAATAGTAATGATGTATTGATGTATAAAGGAAATTGTATATTGAATGTATAGTTTTTGAATTACTTTGCAAATATTCAGATAAAAACTGAAGTTAGAAGTTGAATTTTATGTTTATATAAAATACTTTGAAACTAATACATTTAATTATAGTCAATATTTTATTATTTAATGTTTTTTTAATAAATAATCTCAAATTAAAAATAGTATTATTACTCGAATCTCACCACTATAAACCATAATGAATTGGCTAAAAATTTGCTTTCAAATGTCCGACAATCTCATTGTAGTAATGGTTGGAATTTGTGACTCATAGCATATAAACTACTGAAAAAGGCTAGTGCGGAGCGTAGTGACTGGTGTGATGATTAAGTACAGTGCGGAGTTTTTGCATGTATAGTGCAGGACGCGCTGGTGCAAGACTGAGAGTGGCACAGAGCGCACCACCAGGATCAATGCAGGTTCTGCTTGTGTGGCGCGAGACTCGCGCGAACTGAAGTTTAATAATTTATTTTTGGGAAGGATATTATAAGTATTTGAGCCATAATGTGAAGTAAAGTTGAAATATGATTAATGGTTATAAATACTATCTATTGTAAAACTCTATATAACTAAAATCATCAATAAAACAACAAACTGTCTGTAGTACCAAAATTGAAAAACCACGAATTCTCTGTATTAATCCTTGATTCTAAGCATGCACATCCAGTGCCATTCCAATTTTTGGCGAGAAATTTGATAAATAATTGATTGTATAATTATCCGTCTGTCGCGTTCTATTTTAATTTTTAATGAACCTTTTCCAAACATGCATTCCACGTGCGTCTTTTTGACCCCAAGAAAGAAACAAAAGACGGTATAACAGTCTATTTTCAATATGTGAAGCCTGTTCTAAACTAGGAGCACATTGTGTCCGCAATAGAAGATTGATCAAAGAAGGAGAAAGTTAAACAATACTGGTGGTAAATACCATGTCAACTCATGGTACAGAATGTTACAAGTTCTACCAGTGCATCAAAGAACAAGGAGAAAGTTTAACAGTACTGGTGGTAAATACCATGACAACATGGGTACTGGCAGCTAACAGGAGAGACGATGCCATGCACCAAGAATCAAGTTGAATAATTCTACGCACCACATCAACTGAATGGAAACCTGCCAAAAAATTTAAGCAGACACTGCCAATAAGCCATTGTGCCTGAGCAAGGGCTCAGGAGAAGGTTCCCGCCCTCTAAATTCCACAAAAACCTGAAAATTGCACCCAACATGATGGTCAAGATTTACTAACAAGAGTTGGGAAGCTATTTACAAATATCAGTATAGCTAGAAATTCAGAAGAAAATTTATACGAAGCCACACCCTAAAAAAGTTGGTATGCAAATCTAATATAGAAAATATGAAAAAGGAATAATCCCTTGATCTTGACTTACCTCTAGTGGTGCTTTGCCACCTCCAAGAGCAAGTATGGTTTCTCGGAACTTGTGTCCAGTTTCTTTCACAGCCTGTTGCAAGACAAATCCATAGTTTGTTGTAAATCATCTGTAACATGCTATCTTGTTTCGACATAAACCAAAGCTTGAGAAAGAACTGCATAAAATGAATTAACCTTTGCCACAAACACAGTAATTATGCTAAAATTGTTCTTTACACATGCATTTCCTATTCAAAATGCTAGCAACTTAGAAAATAATTACAGTGTTGAAGTCAAACAATTTCTTCAATGAATCTGAATTGTTCACCTATCAGATTAGCATAAATTATGGGTCAACCTATATTAACTAGAACAATTTGGGTTGGTTAACTACTTCAAATTATCTGGGTTGGTTAAAGTTTACATCCATAATTTTTAAAAGAAAAACAGGCACAAACCAGTTAACTGGTTTGGACCCATTTTTTTTTCCAGTTGCGAACAATGCTTATGCTAGAAGTGGCGTAGACTGTATTGTGGTCTCCTCTACTGCTTTGTGGTTCCTCCTGTTCAACTTCCAGCAACTTTTTTCTTTTTTTTTTTAAAAGCAGCTGTGCATTTAAAATCAAGAAGAGTCAAAATTTAAATAAGTATCTTCTGGGCTTCCCCTAAATTTTATATATATTTCGAATATTTTACTTCTTCAAATTTATAAAAAGGTCCAACTTTTTTCTAAAAATATATCTCTAAATTTGGAACAGGGTCGTGACATTGTTTTAATAAACACAATTTTTAGAATATAAAATTTGTATTATCAAAAAATTAAATAAATTTATGATATTTTAAAAATAACTCAAATCAGCGCTTCTCACTCTTCTCCTTCACTGCTTCTTCTTCACACATTTTTAATATTTCTTACAAAATATTTACCATTTTGTTATCTGAGAAAATCTTATATTTAACTTTCTACATAAATTGAATTTAATTCTTAAAAAGAAAATAAAAATTCACAAACAACTGTTAAAAATTCACAAACAACTGATAAAGTATCTCTATTTGGTGATTTTTTTTTTCCATTTATTCTCCTTGGATGCTTCTTAATTCCCTTCAATTAATAGGAAACTTTATTCCTATGGCATCTTTAACGTAGTTCTCTCTCTCCATATGTATATATATATATATATATATATATATATATATATATATATATATATATATATATTGACGAAGACATAATTTTGTGAAATTTTATTTACATATATGGAATTTTTTCTACTTAAAAAGTTTAGAGATACAAATTGGACTCTTTTTAAGAGTACAAGGAAGAATGCAACTATAAAAATGCTTATACATAATATTTCGTAATTAAAGAAAAGAAAAAAAAAGAAAATGTTATTTTGTGACGAATGGACTTTGAGAAATATATTATTAAATAGATAAATATTAATTAGGAATTTGAGAAAATGATTGTAATTATTAGATTATTAAATATTTATTTAAATAATAAATACTTATTTGTTTAACTATATGGATTATGTAGTGCTTAGCTAAAAAGGAAGAAAATATGGGTTGACCTGAATTAGAACCATAACCATATGGCTCCAAACCATATTATCTATATTTTAAATGGATAATGTGGTTTTAGTTTCTAATGGACCCATAGCCCATATTATGAAAACCATAACCAACTAAATCCATATTTTGTTACTCCTAGCATAGATACGATTACGAGGATAATAATGGATTAACACGTGTCTGGAAATGATACCTTTTAGAGAGCTTAATAAGGAAAGGAAGCTTGAAAACTCAAGGTATCATATAATGAAATTGTTTTAAACAGTTCGCCATACCTTGTCATCATTTAAGCCAGCATCCTCAAATGCAGAGAAAGCATCAGCCGATAAAACCTCAGCCCACTGCACAAGAAGTTATTTGATATTAGGAATGACTGTCAGAAGAAGCCTATAGACTAAATCCATTCCTAGATTTAACGCATCAATTTTTTTAACTTCGACTTTGTTGGCAACCTTGAATAAAGTTGAAGGCTTTCAGCAAGACTCCAACTAGACAGAAGTATTACAGTTAATATTTTGATGAGCAAGTGAAACAAGCTTACAGCAGGCATCCACAAGATATCAAATACCAATCACCTATCGGAAAGAGCGGCTGTCAATGGAAAAAAGAGGGAGGGCGGGTAGATAACTTGGAAAAAAGTGACAATATTTTTATTTATTTTTTTTGAAAAGGCTAACCAAAAATTATATCAATATACAAATGACCAACAGTAAATCCCCTACACGCAACCCCAAAAATCCTAAGAAGGGGAAACGAAAATATACATGGGAAACAAAGAAAATAAATTAAAATCTTACCTTGTAGCTGTAGTATCCAGCTGCATATCCACCTGTTAATCCATCCCAATCCCCCCGATCCCAGAAAGAAATATTAAACCGGAAGGAAGATGAATAAATAAATTTAATTACCAAAAACTTTCAGCTTGCAAACTAGACACTACCGCTGACAATCAAAAAAGTAAAATTACTAGCAAAAACAAACCTGCGAAAATGTGGCTAAAACCACAAAGAAACCTATCCTCTGGAAGTGGAGGGATCACTTGTGTTTTTTGGCTGACCCTTTGATCAACATCATAGATAGATTCTGATCCACCGGGTACATACTTTGTATGCAGCTCCAGATCAACACTAGCAAATCTTATCTACAAACGAACATAAACGACACAATAAGATATAAAAACTGAAATGAAGTATTAAGTCCCTATTTTTGTGTGTTGGTTGTTAAACTATCATTGTATTCTCCCCACAAAGCCATAGCCCACAGCCTAAACTTGATCAGGACATGGAAGCACATAAAAGCTGGAAACCTACAACTTCAAGTTCAAAAAATAAACCAAAATGATTGTAGCACAAATTGACAAACTTTGCAAAAACTCTTTGCTGGTATAAATGTTTGGAGTTTTCAGAAAAAACATAGAAAATAACAAAAGTTTACTAGATGAAGTTGATAGAACTCAAAATTCAACAAAATGCCCAAAGCCTGAAATTGTCCAGGACACAATTTTCTACTGGCAGCATGCAAGTGGAATCAATGACACCAAGACTTTTCTGAGTCCAGCAAAAATATTTTTAAGATAATATTAAGCAAACAAATCTGCAATGTGCTCTACATTGCCTCGCATCAGTACTATTAATATTCATGTTGGCTCTAGAATCTAGACAAGGATGGGCGCAAATTTGGCCTTTGGTTTTAAATTACATTAAGTGGTTATTTTCATAGTTTAACTCACTTCTCAGACCTAAATCAGGTTACAATGAAATACATACATACATACATATATACATACATACATACATACATACATATGTATATTTATAGTATTAAAAATATCAAAATAAAACTAGGCAAAAAATAAAATGAACAACCATCAACACTTATTTCATTATTATTATTGATAAGAATAAGCATCAGCCCTTCTGAACTAATCTGTAATAACTTTATGCTTAAATTCCAGCGCACTATTAACTTTCTTGTATATGTTCCATAGCTCTTCTTTTTCTTTCTTTTTACTTTTTTGCTATGTAACCAACTTACATCTCTCGACAATTAGATAGACAAAATAAAACTTAAAAAAACAAATATACACCAAAGAGTTTTAACCTCAACATAGGGGTCATGTTACCAGCTATTTTATTCAAAGCTTAATATTTTTGAAATATAATATGAAACACAGAAAAGAATCAGAAAAGAAACAACCACATTTCACTTACCTGGCGAAGACTTAGGGAGCCTGCACGGAAAGTCCTAGATGCAAGAAGCTTAAAATATATATCATCTGGGAGAGACTCTCCAGTTTCGTAGTGCTTGGCAATGCTCATCAAGGTATCCCTGAAATAGCCAATAAGAAAAATTGGTAACTGGCAGTCCATGCTTTCATGGTGCCAATTAATTTACATACATCTGCTGATTGCATAATACTCCAACTGCTTTATATATTATAGGCAATGATAATGAAGTATGAAACATGTAAGCCCATTTAAATCACTTCAGATCACATCAATGATAACTTCATATCAAATTTTACAAAAAGCTTTTACTTACAAACCCCCAAAGGAACTTAGAAAGTCAAAACCAAAATTACTATCCTGTTGTTAACAATTCATCTTATCAATTTTCTATTTGAGTGTGATAACTTAATTGTATCTACGGCAATAATGAAGATGACAACCCTAAATGTATATCAAGAATATTTAAACGAGACAATTATACCTATGGTAACACCAATTTTCCATAAACTGTGAAGGTAGTTCAACAGCATCCCACTCTATGCCCCGTATACCAGCTACCAGACCCTCATCTTGCTTAGTTAACATATGCTGAAGTGCATGACCAAATTCATGGAAGACAGTCTCAACCTGCAAATTAAGTCGGCAATTGACAAAATAACTATGGTAGCACGATTAATAAAAGAAAAAAGAAATGAAAGATACAATGCATTCCAAAATATCCCTATTTTCCTCAATAATTATGAGTAACATGGTGTTAAGCTCTAAGTATATCGTTTAAAGACAACTTTATGATCCCTTACATGGTGGTAAGCATTCAGTATAAAGTTCACATTATGTGAACAATACAATTACTTGTTTGAAAGATGTAAATAACAAAATTACTTGTTAGAAGAATATTCAACACATCAGAAATCACAAGGCACCGTACATTTACTTTAAAACCTTTGGTTAAAAACTACCCTGCTTTATATACCAAGAAGTCCAAGTCCATATTCAGTTTTAATGAACGTGCTGACCCAAGTCCATTATTGCCAGCCCCAAAACTGATCAGATCTTCCACCCTAACTTATTCTAAAGATTGCACTTGATTTTACTGAATAAATACCGCCTTTATCAATTGAATCTTCTTACCAACATAGAGCATTAAATTATACAATATGTTATGCTAGCAAAGATCTGTGCAAACTGAGATGAGATAGGCAGGAAATAAGAAAAAAAAACATTTCAATTGTCGTCGGGATATTTTTATTCATCCAAAATGCCACCAAAAAATAGAAACTGGATGAGATTCACCAACCACACAATCGCCTGTATTCTAGTTTCAGGTTCTAATTATCTGAAGGTCCTATATTTTAGGCTTCTAAGCCAATTAAAACATGCTTACCTCACGAAAAGTCATGAGGCTTGGCTTGTTTCCAACAGGAGGCATTTGATTGCACACCATGTGGGCAACAGGCAACCTAGCAGACGCACCATCCTGAGACAATACACGGCTTCGAGCAAAAACCTCATCCATCCATGCACCTCCACGCTTTTCAGATGGACGAGAATATGGATCAAAATAGAAGTATGCAATAGGACTGCCAGAAGAATCCTTAACGCAATAAAATCTAACATCATTGTTCCAGACCTAGTCAATAAAAACAACATACTATCAGGATGCTATACTGCAAAAAGAATACCAGAGCAAGATGAAGAAATCATTACCGGAGCTAAACCATCAGCTGCCTCAATAGTAATTTCAAAAAGCATCTTCGCAAGGTTGAAAAGGCCGCCCATAACTTTAGGCAATGAAAAGTACGGGCGTAATTCCTCCTGTATAATTTATAAAAGAACCACATAAGCAAATACATGCAAAAGGTAAAGAGTTTATTCATACAAGAAAAAGGAAAGCAAGGATAACATATATAACACCTTATGTAAACTTCCCCCAATTCCTCATTAAGTCGACAAGACATTCAAAAAGTAGCCAAATACAATTTTCAACTATCAAAATGAAATGAAGTTAAAACAGTTTTAAAAACAGTGCAAATGTACAAACTCAAGTTAAAAGACGCAAAAAAGAGGTTTAGAAATTTCAACCACAATTAGAGACAACAGCAGGTCTCAAGTCTGTACAAACCATGGTTTCAAAAGCAAAAGGATGAAAGTCATGGTACGATGGAAACTCTTGATGGCATATACTTGGGCAAAATAGCTACATTGCTTAATGCTTACAAAGGGTATTTGGGATTTTTCTTATAAAAATTACTTGGTGCTTTTGCTTATAAGTAGTTTTGAAGAAATTGTTTGTGTTAGGTAATGAAAAAGCACTTAAAGCAGTAAAAAACAAAGGTTTTGGTATTGAAGAAATTGTTTATCACTTATTTATAGGGAAAATGAGGTAAATAAATATAATAGTAATATCCAATTTATAAAGCAGGAGGGGGGACTTGGTCTCTCACCCTATGTTGGTTTGTTTTATGATGAAATTTTAATTTTTATATTTTAGCTAAATTATCTCTTCATAATGGTTAACTCATAATAACACTCCACCCAGACGTATCACCGATTTCTTTTTTTTTCTCTCATTTTCTATCCCTATTTTCTCATCCATATTTTCGGGTTTTATTCAAATATTTTATTTTTTTTCTTAATTGCACATAGGATAGTAATGAAGTAGAGTTAGAACAATAATATACTTGGTCAAATTTGCTTATTGGATATTTGCTTATAAGCAGAAGCACTAGAATGATGCTTCTACTTATTTTCATTTTTAAAATGCAATTCACCAAACTATCTTTTCTTTTCAAAACTGCTTACAAGCAATCTGAAACACTTTCACAATCTAGAAGAATATTAAATAATTAATTCCACAAACCCATGAATTAAGTTCATGACCAATGAAATTGCGGGAAAAAAAATATAAAATATAGCAATCAAGAGGTAAGATCTAGTTCTACAAAGAATTTTATTATTACCATATTTGTAACCATTGACTGTGAATGAACGTGAATATGATATGATACGTCATGCATTAGCAATGGAAAAAGTCATAGGTATCACAAATTCTAATATACATTTTAGAGAGAGGGAGGGAGAGATCCAACCTCATTTATTTCATATTTTGATTCACTAAGTCTCTCGCTCCAAAAGGTAGTATCCCAATGGTTCAAATCATTAGCTTCTGGAGCACCTTGATCCTTAGAGAATTGTTTCAGTTCATCCAAATCTACCAACATCAAAACAAGATCAGCCACAAGAATCACCGTCTCAGCTCAAATGGATAGACAAGAAGAATTGGCAGCTAAGAGTGTGGTTGTGTGCACATGTGAGAGAGAGAGAGAGAGAGAGAGTTTAAACAAAATAGAATCAACAACTTAATAAAAACAAAACTTTGGAACTCCCAATCAAAAAAATTGTGGCCCAAAGTAACTTGCTTTCGTATTTCTGTTATCGAAAGGCAGATACTTGGGAACAATCAGTAGGTTGTACACTGTATCTGTAATTCGTAAAAATTGAAGCAACTAATTAATTGGAGTGAGCTTAGCTGGTGATGACTATTGAGGGAAGTCATTAGACCATCCTGCCCTCACATGTTGACAATTTACTCCCACAACTATTTATGAGGAATCAGTCAGTTGTACCCTGTACCTGTAAATTTGTAAATATTGAATCAACTAAGCAAATAGGAGTAATCTAGGGTGATGTCGATGGTTCGGGCAAATCATTACAACGACATACGTCCATCACACGTTGCCAATTTACTGGATAACCAGTGACATCTTTCGGTACAGAATATGAGTCACCAAGTAATGACACTAAAGTACAGCTTATAAGAGAATTTTTTTTACAAGAAGTTAGATTTAAATTCAAATGTTACATTATAACATTTTATCTCTATTCTTCCCCTTGAACCCCCATTGTCACTCGTTAAAGAATTACTTAGAACCACTTAACTCTATTGAAATTATACCAAACATAGTTACCTTTAACTGCAGCATCCCAGGAAGCAGCGCGAAGCTTTTCAAGGAGCTCTTCAGCTTTATCAATAGTAGCCATCTTGGTCGCCATGCTTACCTGATAAATGCACCTTAGTAAGCCTATTAAAAGGAGTATTAGTATTGTAGGAGAACAAAAACTATACCTCAGCATAGTTGTTGTAACTGAGAAGTTTAGCCTTTTCCAGTCTAAGCTTTAGAATTTGGTCAATAATTGATGTATTATCCAGCTCACCACTAGAAGCACGAGTTACATAAGCACGATAGACTTCCTCGCGCAAAGTTCGGTTTTTAGCATGTTGCATGACAGACATAAAACTTGGAGCATCCAACGTTATGACCCATGGCCCATTTTCAGCAGTAGCATTTTCATGCCCCTAGTGTATATACAGATATGCATAATGAGATACAAAGCCAACCGTACTAATAACACATGCAACTATAAATAGATGTACAAACCCAGTTTCAGTGCAGATTACCTTGGACACCGCTGTTTGTGCGCCCAATCCTAGAGCAGTAGCTGGCAATCCTTCAATATCTTTCTTATCAGTTATTAGTTTTTCAAACTTCTTTGTGGCATCCAAAACGTTCTCCCCAAATTTTTCAGTAAGTTTTGCCAATTCCTGCAATTGAAACCCATATTGAATGGCATCTAGTGACCGGAAGACAAACACCAGCTTGTTTGGCAAAATTCCATTTAGTGAATAAAACATTGCCACTCTATTGTTTTCAATGAAGAAGAATATCAACAGACCTCTAAGAAATTTATTTAAAAACCTTCATATATATGAGGGATATAAACTGAATTCCATTTTCATTTCATCATTTCTATTGTTGGAAGAAATCTTTGTATAGAAAGTAAGATGGCCTACATCTCCCACCTAGCACCCTTACTCTATCTAAGTCTCAAAAAAGAAAGAAGGGATATGACATGCCAATACTTAAAAAACTTTTACGACAGAATTAACTACTAGCGATAATTTAAATTTGACATGTATCAAGATAGATGGTATGCATTATTCTAGTTAAGATGCAGATAAGATACTTCCTGGTAGAATGCATAATATGATACTGAAGTTTACCTGCTCAATTTTATTAAATTGGTCTCTTTTGTCATCTTCAAGGGAGACACCACTAAGAACAGCCTCCTTTATTTGAGCTGCATGGGTACACAAGTAGTTGGGCATGTCAAACTGAAGCATGAATTAAAGTTCATTTGTAATAAAGAAACCGAGAGCAAGAACCCCAACTCCCCAAGGGGTGGAAATAATGGCAGGGGCCTTGAGGAATAACCTCAAGGTCACAGGTTCTAATCCCCGTACTTGGGGCCAAAATTACCTATCAAGAAAAAAAGGAGAAAGTGTAATGCACGTGCTGAAGGGTACATGTCGTACAATGTCCCTCATAAAGAAGTATACAAGATCACAAAATTATTAGGGACGGGAACCATTTTCCTTCAATGTATATAATTACTTAGAAGGTAGAAGACAGTCTACAGCATATGTCGAAATATATGCAGGAAATAGAATACAGAATCTCTCAAACAGCACGCATAAAATTTTTACAATTAGAAGAAAACAATATAAAGTGAAAGTTACAGCAGACAAAGTCTTGTATAATAATTACAGTCAACAAGATCTGAGTACTTGGGTCAGACTAAAAATCTACGTGTACAGCACACGTCTTAAATATCATATAGAAAATCTAGGTCTCTTAGTGTCCATGGATTTAGTTCAACTCCGAAAAGAATTGTAGGATACTTTATACTTACAGTCAACTATACGCTTACGAGCAGCACTTAGTGCCTCCCAATCAGGTGATTCTTTGATAGCCTTAAACGCATTATAAATCGGTTTACTCTGTCCCAACTTTAGCTCAAACTTAACTTTCTCAGGCTGCAAACAAAAAAAATTAAACAATATTAGGACCAATAACACCAGGGAACAATGATTTGCAAAAATACATATTTCTCCCAAAATTAAGACACCATGGATCAATCAACAATAACAATCCTTTTGCATCAGAGGAGACGAATGTGTACATATATAATACAGAATCAGCTATACAATAAAATCACTTTAGATCAACTTACTTACGAGATATAATATATTTAGCCTAAATTCATCTGTTTATTAGTATTAACTGTTGGATTTTCTAGATGAAGCAATTATTTTCCTTAACTGAAATTTCATTAGATTATGTGTTTGAAAGTAATAAGTAAATAGTATTTGCAAAAGGTCCACCTCATTATAGCACTTTCCTATATCGTGAAAACCTAATTTTTAAATAAAATTTACAAATCTGATTTACAATGTGATGACAAACTGACCGGGTCAGAATTTTTCGTCAATCTATCGACTCCAGCATCAAGGGTTCAACAAATAAGTTCAAGTAATTGGGCTAAAAGTTATTCAATAAAAGAGTTGCACATCAATTAATGGGTTTGACCCAACAATTATTAAAGCCCAATTAAAGTCCAATCTCACAGCCAAGAAACAACTCAATTCAGCAGCATTCATGGGAATAATAAATTAAAAGGATGTGGCCAGAGTCAGTTCTAACTCAATATACATGTGGGCCACGGTTCTAATACTTAAAATTCATATGGGTAACATATTCAGCAAGCAGGCTAGGATTTTTCATGTGGACATGAATAAGAATTCACTAATATATCACGTGGGCAGGCAAAGGAAGGCTGGACTTATTATTTCATGAGTTTAAATCCAAATGGTCATAAAGGAAGGTTACTTAGCTAGTCACATGAGTGGGCAACATGCACCCAAGCTATTCATGTAACCAAGCTATTGTCACGTTGTAAATCTGATTCACAAGAAATTTTGGCTAGTGGAAATTATCACGCGGAAAGGATTATTAGATTTTAAAATTCTATTATAATTAGTTAAGATTTATTTTTTTAAAATAAGTTTCTATTGGTTTATGGAAATAATGAATTTCTATTTCACATTGATTTGCAACTCCTATTAGGATTAGAATAATTTGTTCCTATTGTTATTAGGATTTGGTTGGATTTCTATTTCACATCGATTTGCAAATCCTATTAGGATTAGAATAATTTGTTCCTATTGTTAGTAGGATTTGGATTGTTTTGAGTAATATAAATAGAGGTCCAAGTTGATGTAATCAGACACATTATTCATTATTCAATATATTTGTAAGTTATTCTCTACTTTTGGTTCTTTGAATTCTTAGTTATTTCTTTGAGATTTAATTTGACTTATCATACAACAATTCATAGTTGTGCGTGGCGTCTTCCACCGCATCAATCATCGATTGTACCGATATTACCGCTTCAATATAAGCGAGTATCAAGGTGTCGTTGATGTCCATTCAACGCGGATTTCCGAACACAAGTAATTGTACAAGATTACCGTCTACATATAGATGAGGGGTCATTGCATGATTTGATATCATATGGTTTTGATTCAAGAAGTGTTTATCATCAGTGTTCTAAAAATCACCGGCTAAGTCCGCCTAGGCGCTAGGCCTCCCCTTGGCGCCCCGCCTAGGAGCTAGGCCCCCTGGTGGAAAAAAAAATTCCTCCAGAAAATAAGACGGGGCCTAGGTGGGGTCTATGCGGAGAGGTTTTTTTTTATTTTAATAACTACCCAAACCAGATCTTAATATATTTATTTTAATAATGATTTACCATATTCATAATAGATGTTGTAGCATATCAAATCACAACGAGAAGTGAACAATATCAAGTCAAAATGAATAATTTTATTATAGTTGTAATTTTTTGAACTTGTATCAATTTCAAATTATATAAATGATGATACATTTGTAATATTTAGTTTAATTCAATATAATTCTTAAATTTATATGTTTAGTTTCTTAAGTTTTAATATTGAATTAAATTCTTGATATTTTAAATTTTATTATTTAATAGCAATCTTGTTTATGAATAAAACTAATACGTTAAAAATATGTTTGAACTTTGAACAATTGCATGTTTGTGTTTGAACTTTGACATTAGCAATATGGATATGTGTTTGAACTTTAAGCAAAGGCCTTTATTGTCTTTATTATAGATTATTTTACTTTATATTATTGTTTTGTTTGGATAAATGTAAGATAAAATATTAAAATTGGCTTAAAATAAAAAATCCCGCCTAGGCCCCCTAGGCGCTAGGCCCCCTCGGCGGCCCGCCTCCCGCCTCCCGCCTTTTAAAACATTGTTTATCATAAAGATGTTTTGAGAGATGAGTTATTTGCATGTTTAGTTAATTCACTTGGATTAGCTAAGTCATTACATACTTCCATAGAATTGTTGAATTATATTTTGCATTCTTTCATGAGAAAATTTGTTAATTCTCTATTTTGAGATATTCCGATTTTTGTCAACACTTTGGAAAATTCTTTAGCATGTGTTGAGTTTGTTTGTGATCATCGTCAATATGCTATTGAATTTTCAACTTATGATTGTGACATTTTTATTCCGTTGGTGCTATTATGTGATTTTGATTGTGTTAATGCCAATGGAAGGAGAAAGGCTGGTTGTGTTTTGCAAATTCGTGATAGGATCATATTCATCGAGGAAACATGGATCGTGCAATTCAATTCGATCAATGCATTGAGAGTCTACAGAGAAGTGTTTTGAATATTGTTTTAGTAGACTATGCATGTGATTTTGATTTATTTGATTCCTTTGTGATTAGACAAAAGGAACTTGTTGATTTGTTTTATTTTGTGTTTAATTTAGGGATTCGGGTGTATGGGCTTATGTGACGTGATGAATTTCAAAAGTTGACATTTGACCCAGGACGTGGTTTTGTTTGCGAATGATCGAGATCATCACCTTGATTTTTGATCCGGAAATTCGTAAATGGGCGGATTTGTGACATGAAGAGTTCTACATACAGATATTTGATTCAGGAGGAATTTGTGGACGAATCCTTTTTAAAAGGGAGAGATGCAAGATTTGAGGACAAATCCTTTTGAACAGGAGGGGAATGATAACAGATTGACCGGTTCAGAATTTTTCGTTAATCTATCGACTCCAACGTCAAGGGTTCAACAAATAAGTTCAAGTAATTGGGCTAAAAGTTATTCAAAGAAATTCAATAAAAGAGTTGCACATCAATTAATGAGTTTAACCCAACAATTATTAAAGCCCAATTAAAGTCCAATCTCACAGCCAAGAAACAACACAATTCAGCAGCATTCATGGGAATATTAATTAAAAGGATGTGGGCAGAGTCAGTTCTAACTTAATATACATGTGGGCCACGGTTCTAATACTTAAAATTCATATGGGTTACATATTCAACAAGCAGGCTAGGATTTTTCATGTGGGCATGAATAAGAATTCACTAATATATCACGTGGGCAGGCAAAGGAAGGCTAGACTTTCATGAGTTTAAATCCAAATGGTCATAAAGGTTACTTGGCTAGTCACGTGAGTGGACAACATGCACCCAAGCTATTCATGCAACCAAACTATTGTCACATGGTAAATCTGATTCACAAGGAATTTCGGCTAGTGGAAATAATCGCGCGACAAGGATTATTAGATTTTAAAATTCTATTATAATTAGGATTTATTATTAGTTAAGATTTTCTTTTTTTAAATAAGTTTCTATCGGTTTATGAAAACAATGGATTTCTATTTCACATTGATTTGCAATTCCTATTAGGATTAGAATAATTTATTCCTATTGTTATTAGGATTTGGATGGATTTCTATTTCACATTGATTTGCAAATCCTATTAGGATTAGAATAACTTGTTCCTATTGTTATTAAGATTTGGATTATTTTGAGTAGTATAAATAGAGGTCCAAGTTGATGTAATCAAACACATTATTCATTATTCAATATATTTGTGAGGTTATTATTTACTTTTGGTTCTTTGAAGAATTCATAAGTAATTCTTAGTTATTTCTTTGAGATTCAATTTGATTTATCATACAATAATTCATAGTTGTACGTGGAGTCGATTGTACCGAGTTTACTGCTTTAATATAAGCGAGGGGTCAAGGTGTCGTTGGTATCTATTCAACGCAGATTTCCAAACGCGAACAATTGTACCGGGATTAACGTGTTACAAACAATTCACCCAAAACAAATGTTCTCCGGGCGACGACCACCTCACGCAAGCGTGCCGTGGAGTCTATCACAATGTATCTCTTAATTAAAAGAGATTGAAATATGAGGGGCATCTACACAAGTCCGTAGGAGTGCCATTGATAGATTATTTACATATAAATATATACACGCTCACAAAGAGGCACAGATACAGCATGGTGGCAGCAAGGAGGGTTTGTGTGGTTTGTGTTATAATGTAGCAACAAAAAAAAAGAGAGAGGCACAGAGAGTACCTGAACTTCTTCAATAGCGGAACGGAGTTCAGGAGTATCTTTGACAGCCTTAAGATGATTAACAGCTCCCCAAACCACCGCCAGCCGATCTGTAATCTTCTCCAACGGCTCCACCAACTTCGGCCACGACGGTTCCACAGTACTCTCCAATTCAGCCAATTCTCCCTCCTAGAAAATTAATTTTAGAAACACTCATAAACAACTAGGTATGGATATATAATTATACATATATAGATATTTGATACACTACTTACGAGTTTGTTTAGCAGGGCACGAATACCAGGACGGACGTGATCGGCTTGAACGCAATCGAACGGCGGAAAATCGAAGTCCTTCAAGAGAGGATTATCGCGGAGGGATTCGTCGATTGCAGCAGTCATCCTCGGACGATCGGAAACAGCGGAGGAAGAGAATGAACGGACCGGTGAGATTGGCAGACGAGAGGTTGAGTTGCGGAGGAGGCAGAGAGAGAAAGAAGAAGACCAGAGAGGACAGGGTTGGGATTTGGGAAGAGCAGTGAGAGTGTCGGGTGGGCGTCGTCTTACATAGCAGAGGGGTAAGGAGCGAGAAATACTAGAAGAAATAGCTGAAATGCGCGTTGTCATCAGGACCACAACGATTATAAGAATGGATCCGATTGATAAAGGACGGGTTGGTGAATGTAGAGGACTAGTACTATTCATCTTGGGTAATGAAACTGGGTATAACCTTTGTTACTTGGTGAATACTCATGTGTCTGAATAAAATGTGGCCGCTTTATTATTCACAAAAGATAATTATGACATGAAATTTGTAAATATTTGTAATTTGGCTACAAAATGAACTGATCTTGTATTCAGATTTAACCATGGCCAACATCCACGTATCTACGTAGTAACAAGTAGTACTCGCATTTAACCTAGAGGGGTTGTCCTGGTGGGTCATGAAAATCTGCTCCCACTTTTTGGGTTCAAGCATTGGGACCACGTAGACAAAAATCTCTTGAATGCACTATTCCATGTAGATCTATTTTCGGTTGACACGAAAATTGACCATTTACCATTCAAAAAAAATAAAATAAAAATTTGATAATTAAAAATCTGAATAACAAAATTTTATTATTTTACTCCTCTAATTTTTTTTTAAATATATTTAATATTACTTAATATAATAGTTAATATTTTTTAATTTTTTTTACTTTAAAAAAATCTGACTTAGCTATTCAGCTCAATCATCTAACCGATTCAACCATTTAGGCGATTTTTTTTCAAAACAAATGGACTTAATGGCTGACTGATTCAGCCATTCAAATGTATTCAGTCCTAAACAAACAGCCCATAACTAGCATTTTTACAATAGTTGAGACATCCCTCCTCCAATATAAGCTTCTACTGATTTTACATTTTAAGAAAACAAACGATATAATTCATAGCGTCATATTTTGTGGAAGGAGGTATCGTAACATTTAGTATGAGAGCATACGATCCGTAGAACTACCAATTAAATATCTAGAGGTCGGATTAAAATACTGATGAGTGCAAAGGGTATTGGGTCAATGTCTCGCTAGGGTGAAGCCATCGTGCACGTCACTAAGGAAGCGTGGTGAAATGTTATGAATAGGTCTTAATATAGGCTTGGACATGAGGATATGTGCAGATAAACTCAAATCGTCTTCCTTGCTTTGCACACGCTTCTGGAATGGCTAGCCCCAGTCTTGGGTCAAATATTGTTTACTGCTAGTATTATTTCCCTTTCTTTAACCCAAAAAGAGTAGAAGAAGAAAAGCGCATCAACCATGCATATCCATCACAACAAAGTGAACATGTTGAAATTATTGACGAGTTTATTATTGATTTTCAGTCATATACATATACACTATTGAAAATGTGATTCAACATTATGGACTTAATACATGAAAATGCTCTCAAGACACATTATGGACTTTACATAGCTTACATCCCCAATCCCCATTCACCTCTGTGAAGCGGTAGATAGCATTATATCTCGCGTTGTGGTGCCTGTTCCAGACAACCAAATGAATGATAATAGAACTTAAGAACATAAATAGGAATGCCATTGACCACATGCCATTAGTAACAGACAGAGTTACTGGTGAACAATATGTAACATGTCACGAGTAAGTATGAAAGCTTCCAAACGACCATAATTTTAAAGGTTAATTTTATACATCAATAGTTAGAAATCTCTACTTTGTTTGACAATTTAGTAATCTCCTAACACGATTCTACTAGAGAGAATGGCTACTTTCCTAAGAAATAAAGAAAGCTATGCTTCATTCTTTTGGATTTTCCGTTGTGAAACCAACTATTTCTTTTTACCTTGTTTGAAAATGAGAGTTTTGTTTGACTTATAGACTTTTTTTGTGTGTATTAAAATTAGCCTACAACACTTTTAAAACATAATTTTCCACCAAGTCTTTTAGCCCGTACAAATTCATATGGCAAAAGCTAAATTTAAGCGTGTTGTAAACAAATCTTAGTATGCATAACAATTCAAATAAGAATCGTGAATACCAAGGGAGTTTATACTTTTTTAGTTGATTATACAAGACAAACACCAGCACGGTTGAGATAAGTTCCTTGAAGCACATCACATTTTCCTGTGCCTATTTTACGTGGTTGACATGAAGAATGTGAGCAAGTATAAACATTCTTAATAACATATATCACAACTAAAACATATTTATATAGAAAAAAAAACGATAAGGTTAAAGTTATGCAGAATATTACAACTAAAACATCCTTAAGCAGGTTTACCTGGTTAGTATATTTCCCTGATTAGTTTTTGTACTTCATGGTTTCTTTCTCAAACCCAATTGTTGGGAACTGTTTTGCATATTCCTCCACCTCGTGGCAGAGCTTTGCAATCTCAGATTTGATGGGAGCACTGGATTGCATTGCTGTCAAAAAGTCTTTCAACTTTGTTCCTGGGTCAAGAAAACAGCAACATGCTCCATAATTTATAACGTGATATCACTAGTGCGCATAAAACATAACGATGAATTATATATATATATATATATATATATATATATATATATATATATATATAGGGATATGATCCATAGCAAATATTTGCTATGAAGCAAATTTGGGCAAATAGCATCATATTCGTCCATTCTATAAATCAAGGACTCAGATTAAAAAATAAAAATGCCCTTACGCTAGACGATATGGCGTATGCTGAAGCTTTTAATATACCATACGCTACATCAACTAGCGTACCACAGCTTTAGATTAAAACTTAGCAATTAAAAAGGATTAGCATGAGCTGGGAAGTGTAATTGAAGGCATAACCTTCAAGTGGTATTAACAGGAGCTGGCATGAATGTGTTAGGATAGCTTTGCAAACTCAGCATGCCTATTAATGGGAGAGCAGGTACAATTCGTGAGGAGTAAGGATTGAGTTTATATAAGGTAAGGTTACTCTTCTTATCTCCCTGTTCACCCGTCAAACTCTCTCATACGAAAATCCTGATTTCCTCACTTAGCTAGAGACTGGATGAATGAAGTTCATGATTGTACTGGGGCAAACGCTTGAATAAATTAAAGGAGAACACAATTATAGCAGAGGACATTGGAGATTAAGGACTAAAGAAGGAAAACAAAACAAAAGGTATTCTTACTAGCTAACTAATGTTCTAAGCAACTGTGCTATGTTTGAAGTCTATGTTCCTGCTTAAAAAAATTTCTTGTCCTCTACCCAATTACTACTATTTGACATCAATAATAGAGTACAAACAGACCATACCCTATTGGATCCATTTCTTCAATTTCCTGCTTAAGAAAAACAAAAAAACAGACCTTACATCCTTTCCTCCCCATACCAGCATACCTACCTACACAGATATCCAACAGAATTGCAGGAGAGAGAAAAAAAAAGATAGAAATGGAAGAGTAATAGAGCCCAAGATAATCAGTGTCAACGGGCTAAACATTCACGTAGCAGAAAAAGGTGAAGGCCCATTAGTCTTATTCCTCCACGGCTTCCCCCAGCTCTGGTACTCATGGCGCCACCAGATCACCTTCATGGCTTCCCACGGCTACCGTGCGGTGGCGCCCGATCTCCGCGGCTACGGCGACACCACCGGCGCACCCATCGACGACGCCAACAAGTTCTCCGTCCTCCACGTCGTCGGTGACATGGTGGCGCTGCTGGTTGCAATCACACCGGAGCAAGAGGATAAGAAGGTGTTTGTAGTGGGGCATGATTGGGGTGCACATATTGGGTGGCACCTGTGTTTGTTCAGGCCAAATAAAGTCAAAGCTGTGGTGAACTTGAGCGTTCAGTATCTCCCCAGGAATCCTTTGGGAAAGGTGGTTGAATATTTTCATGTTGCGTATGGTGAGGACCACTACATCGTCAGATTTCAGGTTCATCACCATCATCTGTCTGTCCCTAAAATCTAAATGAGTGTGACGTTTGTTTTTTTGATTTTATTTCCTTCATTTTGTCACAAGTTACCAATCTATCCGATCTGCAATTAGAAATATATATTTCTAATTTTATAAGTTTTTAATATGATCTCATACTTATTAAAAAATAATTTTATTATTTTTGGATGGATGAATTGATTTAGTGAAGTGTTTGTTGGTGCAGGAACCGGGAGACATGGAAGCTGAAATTGCATCAATGGGTACTAAAACATTTCGCAAGAAATTCATGTCGTTCCGCAAGCAGACTCCATTCTACTTCCCCAAAGGTAAAGGGTTTTGAGACGACAATGCTCCGGTTATCTTGCCATCTTGATATTTATACGGTGCGATTTCTTGGGGCCAGTTTGGGTTAGAATTTTTTTTTGGTGTACGCTACTTCAACTAGCGTACGGGATGTAGGAAATTTCAGCATACGCTAGACGAACTAGCGTAAGGGTATTTTTATTTTTTAATCTAAACGCTTGATTTATGGAATGAACGGATATAATGGTATTTGCCTAATTTACATCCATAGCAAATACTTGCTATGGATCATATCCCATATATATATATATATATATATTCATCAAAGTGTGGTCAACCAGACTCGAGCCTAGTGAGCATGACAATGAGTAGTGGATAACCTCAAACCATATTACACAATAGATGTATTGAAATTGAAACTATATACTACCAAAAGATGTATGCAGTAGGAGATAAGTACATTGCATATACAAAATACGTGAGAATATATGTAAATAAGGTAGGAACCTTTAGTTTCAGATTTTATCTTCAGAGCCAAATTTACAGCACTGTCAAAGAAGTCGGCAACTTTAGCAAAATCCTCTTCAACAAATCCCCTAGAAGTGAGAGCAGGGGTTCCTAAAGAACAAAGGTTTGTTCAGGCACTTAGTTAAGGAAGGATTTTATAATTGAAACATAATCAAGGAAAGTGTCTTTACCCATTCGGAGCCACCAGGAACCATGGCAGACACATCTCCTGGAACAGTATTTTTGTTGGCTGCAATGTGAACAGATTCTAGCACCTTTTCAACCCTGGAACCATCAATGCCCTGCAGAAAGAAAAATGTATGTAAGATTTGGCGCCAATCTCTTTCCATGATAGATGTAATAAATCCATGAATATAATACTGAACATTATTTGTTTTAAATGTTTAATGGGATTAAACAGCAAAACAATTTTGTAAGATGAGTTCAGATGATAGAACTGAGAACAAAGGACTAGTAATCAGTGGTGTTCAATTTCTGAAAAAAAATTAAAAAATAAATAAAAATTGAAGCACAAAAATATCTCTCTATAGCCTGAAAAATAAATAAACCATTTGTATCCTTTACCTTGCTTTTCAAGTTCACCAAAACTAAGTGATTCTCAGTTCCACCGGAAACAAGTTCATAGCCCTTCTGAACCAAAGTCTGTAAGACGGGATAATTTTAGCACTTAATCATATAGGAAGATGTTGGCCAAAAGTGTATATTGAATCAGTAGTATCATGACGATTATAAGCTTAAGTTGGATAATTTAAGGACTTAATCATATAGGAAGATGTTGGCCAAAATTGTATATTGAATCAGTAGTATCATGATGATTATAAGCTTAAGTTTGAGAGAAGAAAAAATTTAGCTATTAGGTCTTAATCCAGCTACAAGTTCAGACGTAAGAAAATATAATTTAGATTAGGCTCCAGCTACTAGTGCAGAGATCTCACTCATACCTTTGCAAACTTTGAGCAATTACTGAGGACTTGCTCTTGATAGGCTTTGTATTCTGCAGTTGTCGCCTACATTCATATAAGATCAAGAGAAAATGAGCACCGAATGAAACAATCATCTCCATATTCTATAATGACAATATTGTTGCTCAGAGTTATTCTTCCATATAAATTCTTTCCAACAAAACTCCATTCTACCGGGCAAAATATAAGTTTATTTTGACCTGCTGAAATATCTGATTCACCGAGTAGTTTCGAAATCATGCAATATATATCCTTTACATTTTAAGAGACCTAAAGGAAGAAATTCATGACTAGAAGACTATCTGCTATAGGAAATCCCCATTCAGATTATTTTACCAAAGACACAACTCCATTGTCCACAGATCGATGCATCAAAAGGAAATACTCAATCCCACTTTGAGTATAATTCAGAAAAGCTTCAACTAGTCACTATCAAACCTGTTTCAACGCAACGGCTAAGCCAGTGATGGTGTGGTTGTGCGGGCCACCTTGAAGTCCAGGAAAGACAGCCATATTGATTTTGTCTTCATAATCATACAATACCTTTTAGACAACCAAAATGCAAGTGTTTATCTTGCTTAGAACAGTACACGTAAACTTCAGCTAGTGTAGCCACACGACCCCAAGCCTCATAATAAATAACACTGCTGGAAAATTAAAAGAGCTTAAACAGGAGGTAGATGGTTATATAAGATTTAATATTCAAACATTTAACCTCTTTGCCTTGCTTGTTAATCTCTTTCACCCCTTTCCTGAAGAAAATCATGGCACCACGTGGCCCACGAAGTGACTTGTGTGTTGTGGTGGTCACAACATCTGCATAATCAAAAGGTGATGGGATGACGCCAGCTGCAACCAACCCACTGATGTGTGCCATATCTGCCAACAGAATTGCTTTCTGCTTGTCACAAACCTGTTAATTTTATAAATCTGAGTTCTAGAATGATGTGCTCCCATATGCATATTAACTTCAAATTCTGAACTAATTGATGTTTTATCTAGCATAATGTACCTTGCGAATACGTGCATAATCGTACAGTCGTGCATAGGCACTAGCACCAGCAACTATTAATTTTGGTCTGAAGAGTATAGCACTTTTCTCCATCTGCCATTTTCAAGATTTTATGTCATGACCCTTTTATAGATTAATAGTTTACAAAGTTTAGGTACAAGGTTAAAATAAGTTAGCTCCGATGAATTGGTTTTGTGACAATGTTTAATATGGTGGCTTCCTAACTGCCTACGTACTCACTATAGTAACCAGAAGAAAACAATAATTTAAGGGGAGAAAAGGCTTCGTTACCCCCCAGTAGCTGATGTGATAACAATGTCAATGCCACACAGGAAGTATGTATGTTTCACTCAGCTGTGAGCAGGGATAACAGTACCCAATGGATAACTTGGAAAGAATCCAAGAATTTTGAACATAAATCACAGTACTTTATGTCAAACGTTTTCCGGGTAACAGAAAGAAGCCTTTTCTATAGGAACAGAGAATCCTAATTTTGCGTGTCACTCCTATGTCCTATGGTGTTTACATGTTACATGGATAGTAATACACATAGTGCTCCATATAATAGTGCACCACTGATCTCTATTTTATGTATACCAATTATATGTACTACAAATAGTCAAATACATACCTTCTATGTAATATCAATCAATCTGTTCTTCCCAACTCATTTATTCTTCATTACCTTATGTCATTCCTTTTTCATTACCTTAATGGTTTTTTTCCAAGCTTCGGAATTTTGTTACATTTTCCCTTTGAAAAGCCTAGTTATTCTAATTAGCTCGGTTCTCTCTTCTCCTTAAATTCAATTATATTAAAAACTATGAAATATCAAACAATAAAAATGACTTTGCGTGATGACAGTAAATGATAACCCCAAAGTCCATCGAAAACAAAAAAGAACCGTCATACAATACAAGCCTTGCAAACAAAAATAACAGCTGTAATATAAGGAAAGTGGAAAGCTACCTGGTCGTAATCAATATACCCAGTGCTCTCATTCAATCTGTAGGGCATAGTCTCAAAAAATATAGAAACTGCTGATATCTTCTTTGTGTCGGTCTATGAAAAATTGAAAAAAAAGGACAAGTCAAAATCACTGACACCACTATAACATTGTTAGAAGAAGATGATGTTTTGAACTAAGAGAGTGCAAAATCATAGTTTCGGTACACCTCAACGATCATTATTAGAAGATGATATTTAAACAAGGAAAGACATAGATACACTACAACTCAACTATAACATTATTAGAAGTGATATTTTAAAAAAGAAAAGCAGGAAAGCTGATAAAGTAAATCAGACACAGATTTCACAGGGACAAACTTTTGATGCACTTATAAAATGAAATTACGGGAACACACCAAAAGATACAAACTTCGGAGGAAATAAATATGTTGTACATAGTTATATCTTACTTTATAAGAGATAGATCATGATTCAGAAGCAGAATAGCAAGAATTGTTTAGCAGATCAAACCAAAAGAAGCTGTAAGCACCTGATAACCGTGTGAAAGATGGCCACCATGAGGAAGATCAAGTGCCATGATTCTGTCATGAGGTTTCAATAATGCAGTGTACACTTGAAAATTAGCTGGAGACCCTGAAAGAGGCTGCACGTTCACTGCAGCATAAATGATGATTATAAATATGGCATCAAAACATCTCCAACAGTTAAAAAATAATTTGTATGTACATCTTTCAGCATATAACTAGATATGTCCTTTGTTTTCGTAGATAAATCAGATGCATTACCTCCCCATTTTGCAGGATCCAACCGGAATGTTTCCAATGCACGCTTCTGACACAAGGATTCTGCCATGTCAATGTACCTAAATAACATAAATTATCTAGATTTTATATCAAAGAACAACCGGAACGGCCAGTTCAAGAGGAACTGGACGAACCATATGTATATGCTAAAGCTAAGCCAATACCAAAAATTATTAACATAAATATTGAAAATCAATAAGATATTAGAGGTAAAGAAGTAGAGTCTGCATACTCATTTCCTCCATAGTATCTAGCACCCGGATATCCTTCGCTATACTTGTTAGTCATAACAGATCCAACTGCTTGCATGACAGAGACAGAAGTGAAATTCTCTGATGGTATGAGTTCAAGTCCCTTTAACACAACAACTATGTTTCAGTAAGATTTAAGACATTCAATCAAGGCAAAACTAAGATTGCAACATTGATGCATGTTGAGAATTTTAGATGAAATCCTTTCAGGTAACATGAAAAAAGAAAATAAAGGAGCCATAAAAAAAACGTTTGAAAAGCTGAGAAACGACTCCCAACCTAGTAATTCCTCAACAAATAGGGGTTACAAAACTTTCCCAGTTCATAAACCAAAAATAAATAAATAATAAGATATGATAAGAATCTGGTTGTAACTTCTTTTTTCCTTTTTTTCCAGCTCTCATAAACATTATTTCACATGAGACTTTCGGCTAGCTTTACTTCCGGGGGTTAGTGATAAAATATGATGCACGTGACTTATGTTAATATGATGCACGTGAGGTCTTTTTCTTGAGTCAGTATATGAATAAGTAAGCAGTAGTTGTTAGGGGGCCATTTGGCTATTCTTTAGGAACAAGCATAAGATGGGAACTTCTTCCACTTCTTCAGGCTCACGAAACTGAGCAGTATTTTACTTTGCTATGCTAGTCTTATTTAAGTAGCTGTTAATTCGTTGCTATTAGTAGATGAGTGAATATGATTATTAGCTTCCTTCTTCTCAATAAAAAGTTTTAAATATTCCCATTGTTTCGTGCTCTGTTTCTGGTGTAGCAGAGTTTTCTTTTTTGCTTGCTTGATTTTCTGCCGTAGTATTCTATTATTGTGCCAACATTTTTGGTATCAGAGCAAGGTTCGATTGACGGTTGGGCGTTGGAGTTCTTTTGGAGTGTTGTTGTAACATCATCCGTGGTTTTTATTGTTGTGCACACAAGGTGTTCGACAAAAGGTTTGAGTAAGCTTTTCGCAACTATGGCAAACGGTAATGTTCTAAATCTTTCTCAATCCTTGATTCCTCCATTTACTGGAGAAAATTATGAGTATTGGAGCATCAAAATGAAAACCTTTTTTACTGCACAAGAACTTTGGGAGTTGGTTGAGAATGGTTTTGCAGAGAATGCAACGGATGTTAGAGAACTTCGCAAGTAGGATGCGAAGGCTCTGCTTGTTTTGCAACAGGCTGTAGCAGACCCTATATTTCCTCGAATTGTTGGTGCCACGAAGTCGAAAGAAGCATGGACTATTTTGAAGCAAGAGTTCCATGGGGACAAGAAGATAACAACAGTTAAATTGCAGACTTTTCGAAGAGAGTTTGAGACACTCTTCATGAACGGTAATGAGTCTGTTCAAGATTTCTTCTCTAGAGTTTCTGGTTTAGTTAATCAAATGAGAGCTTTTGGAGAGACTATCATAAATCAGAAAATTGTGGAGAAGATATTAAGGAGTCTACCGAATAAATTTGATCATGTTGTTACAGCCATTGAGGAGTCTAAGGACTTGTCTACATTTTCTCTTAATGAACTAATGGGTTCTCTTTTAGCACATGAAGAGAGAATTAACAGGTCAAAGGAGAATAATCTTGAGCATGCCTTTCAAACCAAGGTGGAGGTCTCCAGTAAAGGAAGATTTGGCGAAGGCTCTTCTGGACAAAAGCAATTTGGTAGAGGCCGAGGTAGAGGTGGCTACCGTGGTCGTGGAAGAGGTCGAGGAAGGTCTGATATGGGGAATTTTAACAGGCATGATAACAAAGGAATGCAATGTTATAATTGCAACAACTATGGTCATATAGCACGAAATTGCCCGGAGAAGATTGAGAAAGCCAAACAACAAGCCAATTTTGTCGAGGAAAAGGAAGAGGAAGGTAGCCTTTTTCTTACTTATTTAAATCTTAACATAAGTAAGAATGATGTTTGGTTTCTAGACAGTGGCTGTAGCAATCATATGACCGGAGAAAGGGGACTGTTTCAAACGATGGATGAATCAGTTCAATTA
Organism: Panax japonicus; assembly: GCA_020205505.1. Taxonomy (NCBI): domain Eukaryota; kingdom Viridiplantae; phylum Streptophyta; class Magnoliopsida; order Apiales; family Araliaceae; genus Panax; species Panax japonicus. Next base: position 10,905,565 of record CM035095.1, on the reverse strand, counting down.
AAGGTCGGGCTTGGTGATGGCAAGCAAGTACAAATTGAAGGAAAGGGGACAGTTGCAATTAAGATCAAGTCAGGTATTAAAAAGCTTATTCATGATGTTTACTATATTCCTGGTTTGGCACATAACTAGCTTAGTGTGGGTCAGTTAATTCAAAAGGGATATTTAGTTCATTTTCATGATGGAATGTGTGAAATTAAAAATAAAAAATCTGAAAATTCTATTTTTAAAGTCCACATGACTGAAAACAAAATGTTTCCTCTTGAGTTATCATGTTTGGATGATTGTGCAATGGTTGCTAGTGTTCGCGACAAGTCTAGACTTTGGCATTTAAGGTATGGGCATTTGCATTTTAATGGGCTGAAATTGTTGGGTCAGAAAAACATGGTGTCAGGATTTCCATCTATTGTGTCTGTTGATAATGTTTGTGAAGGTTGTGTTTACGGAAAGCAACACAAGTTGTCCTTTCCAGTTGGTAAAGCTTGGAGAGCAAAGATGCCTTTGGAATTGGTTCACGCTGATATTTGTGGACCGACAAAAACTTTATCTTTAAATAATAGTAAATATTTTCTATTATTTACTGATGATTTTTCCCGTATGAGTTGGGTGTTTTTTCTTACTCAGAAATCCGAGGCATTTGAAAAGTTTAAGGAGTTCAAAGTCTTTGCAGAGAAACAAAGTGGCTACGCAATCAAAACTCTCAGAACTGATAGAGGGGGGGGGGAGTTCTTATCCGATGAATTTACTCTCTTTTGCAAAGAGAATGGTATCCGGGGGCAACTAACAGTACGAAAGACTCCAGAACAGAATGGAGTTGCTGAGCGGAAGAATCGAACAGTTGTAGAAATGGCACGGAGTATGCTAAATGAGAAGGAGCTTCCAAATAATTTTTGGGCCGAGGCAGTAGCTACCGCAATCCATCTTCTCAACATATCTCCAACAAAAGCAGTAAGAAATCAAACACCTTATGAAGCATGGTCGGGAGTTAAGCCCACTGCAAGTAATTTAAAAGCGTTTGGTTCCATTGCATATGCCTTAATTGATTCTACTAATCGTACTAAGTTGGATAAGAAAAGCGAAAAGTGCATTTTTGTTGGGTATAGTACTGAAACTAAAGGTTATCGTTTGTATAATCCTTTTACTAAGAAGCTAATAATTCGACGAGATGTTATTTTCGATGAGAACATTGTTTGGCAGCAAGTTGGTGACAAAGATCAGAATATAGCCTTTGTAGATGATGGGACAGAATTAACTCAACTACAAGAGGGTACGAATTCACCTCATATGTCTCCTTTGCACAGTCCAACTAGAAGCTCAACTAGAAGCCCATCTAGCAGCAGTGAATCATTGCAAAATAGTCAAACTAGAAGCCCATCTAGCAGCAGTGAATCATCGCAATATAGTGAAACTCCGCCAACAAAGATGCGGTCTTTGAGTGATATATATGCTTCTACTTATGCCTCTTTTGGTTGCAGAACCTTTAAGCTACGATGAAGCTTGCGGGAAAGAAGAGTGGGAGAATTCAATGAAGGAGGAGATGTCCGCCATTGAAAGAAACAACACATGGGAGCTTGTAGATTTGCCACCGGAGAAAAAAGTTATTGGCGTGAAATGGGTCTACAAAGTAAAGTACCAACCTGATGTAAGTGTGCAGAAGCATAAGGTAAGGTTGGTCGCTAAAGGGTATGTACAAAAGCATGAAGTTGATTATTTTGAAACTTTTTCGCCCGTAGCTAGATTTGAGACTGTTAGACTAATTCTGGCTTTAGCGGCTAAAAAAATTGGAAAGTTTTTCAATTTGATGTAAAGTCTGCGTTTCTAAATGGTTTTTTGGACGAGGATGTGTATGTTAAACAACCACAGGGATTTGTCATCAATGGGCAAGAGGATAAAGTTTACAAGTTGAAAAAGGCCCTTTATGGTCTATAGCAAGCGCCGAGAACTTGGTACAGCAGACTTGACTCCTATTTCCTTCAAAATGATTTCCGTCGAAGTGAAAGTGAACCCACCTTATATGTGAAGGTAAAAGGTAATGACGTGCTTATTGTTTGTGTTTATGTTGATGACATGATATATATGGGCTCCTCTAATGCTCTTGTTAGAGAATTTAAAGAAAGCACGATGAGTGAGTTTGATATGACAAATTTGGGGTTGTTACATTATTTTCTTGGTCTTCAAATTCAGTAAACTAATGAGGGTATTTTTGTTTCACAAGAGAAGTATGCTATAGACTTACTTAAGAAGTTAATATGCTGAATTGTAAAATTGTGTCTACTCCCATGAACACCTGTGAGAAATTGACAATGAATGATGGAACACCAAAGGCTAATGAAAAGTGGTTTCGAAGTATTGTTGGTGGGTTGATGTATTTAACTCATACTCGCCCAGATATTATGTTTCCGGTCAGTTTGGTCTCAAGGTTTATGCATAGTCCTTCAATGCATCATCTAGGAGCAGCTAAGCGGATTCTTCGATACATCTCCGCAACCAGGAATTATGGGATTTGGTATAGTTCAGCTACTAATATGCAATTAGTTGATTTTACTGACAGTAATTGGGCAGGTTTTCTAGATGATAGAAAAAACACGAGTGGCTACATATTCAACCTTGGTTCAGGGGCTGTTTCATGGAGTTCAAAGAAGCAAGCTACCATTGCATTATCTTCATCTGAAGCGGAGTACATTGCAGCAACTTCAACTGTTTGTCAAGGCATTTGGATGAGAAGAATTCTTGCAGATTTGCAGCAAGTTCAGCATGGTTCCACAGAAATTTATTGTGACAACAAGGCCACAATTGCAATGACAAAGAATCCAGTCTTTCACGGAAAAACCAAACACATCGAACTTCGCCATCATTTTATCAGAGATGTAATTGCAGGAGGAACAATAGAATTGAAGTTTTGTCCTACAACTGAGCAAGTGGCTGATGGTTTTACTAAAACTCTTCCTTACTCTAAGTTTGAAAAGTTCAGGTCTCTTCTTGGTGTATCCAGTTTTTGCATCAAGGGGGAGTGATAAAATATGATGCACGTGACTTATGTTAATATGATGCACGTGAGGTCTTTTTTTTGAGTTAGTATATGAATAAGTAAGCAGTAGTTGTTAGGGGTCATTTACTAGACGCGAGCCATTTGGCTATTCTTTAGGAACAAGCATAAGATGGGAACTTCTTCCACTTCTTCAGGTTCACGAAACTGAGCAGTATTTTACTTTGCTATGTTAGTCTTATTTAAGTAGCTGTTAATTCGTTGCTATTAGTAGATGAGTGAATCTGATTATTAGCTTCCTTCTTCTCAATAAAAAGTTTTAAATATTCCCATTGTTTCGTGCTCTGTTTCTGCTGTAGCAGAGTTTTCTTTTTTGCTTGCTTGATTTTCTGTCGTAGTATTCTATTATTGTGCCAACAGTTAGACCTCCAGAAGAGGTTTTGCACTACACTTCCGCGAGTGAGAGTAGGGGAAGATAGTGCAAATACCATCTTCCTGAGGTCTTATTATATCCCGTGTTAATTGCACCTTTTATCATTTGGGGGATTAATTTAGACCCATTAATTGATTGAATTTATATTAAATAAAAAATGTATTTGATAGTCTATTACAAGGAAATTAATAGAGAGCAATATATGGTTCAAGTGGGAGTTATATAATATTGTGTTTTAATTGTATCCAAAGTGGAGTACATGAAAATGTTCGTTGTTGTTTAAGAAAACTATTTTCTTTAAGTCTCACATTGAGTAGGAATAAAACTATTTAATACTTTATAAGTATATGTGGAATAGTTTAATTCACTAGTGGTACTAAATGAAAGACTTGGAGTTGGTCACAATGACGTGGTGCAAAGCACCACCCGCCTGCGACCCGGGGGACCATGGTGTCGCAAAGTTGCATTGGCGCTAGGAGCCTCGCCCAAGTCATCTGTGATTAATATATCATTTATTTTGTAAATAATTCTTTACTCACAATTCAGTTATAAACTGAAGAGTCTCGTCTTCTTTCTTCTATCATCTTAAAACACCTTAAGGACAGGGACTACCCGCCAATCCTTATCCTAATTTTCTGTATTCATTATATTCTGTAACATCCCGGAAATTAGATTAGATGGCATCTAACGTCAGCAGTGTATACTTAGCTATATATATATAGATAGAGAGAGAGAGAGAGGGGAGAGAGAACCTTCCATTGTCTTGCTTTCTAGAGTTCAATAATGTCAGCGATCTCAGGATCAACGACCTCGATTGGAGCATTCAACTGCTTCGGCCACTGTAATTAATTTATTTAAAATAAAATTCTAGACGTTAAGAATTGACGAATAACAGAATGAACCCAAACAACAAACCAAAAACACGTAATTCAATTTAAAAAAGGGAAAAGGAAATCGTATTACTGTGACACCAGATTTTTCTTTCTCATATACAGCTTCGCTGGGAAAAGATGGCTACAAAATATACAAAAAAAATTAATTAATGAGCCAATTGAATAATACTCCTTCCTTCCGTACTTGGGGAAAAAACAGAGTCTCAAACCATGAAATAGAGATAGCCGAGACGTCGAATTGGTTTGTCTACTACAGAAGAGGTAAGCCTCCGAAGCGCCGTTGCATTGCCATCCTCTCTAACTTTATTTGAGTTTTGTTATGTCTAAAACCCCCACTCCTTCTCTTTCTTAATTGGTTTGGCTAATCTTATTATTTTGTCTTGGATTATATTATAATATATGGCTAGGATTTGGTGGTGGAAGAAATTACTGTAATATTTCTGGTGCCTGTCGGTTTGAGTATTTCATCTTTTTGCTTTCCTACCTATTATCGTTATCCAACATGAAGTTTCAAGCAAGAGCAACGGCTACCAGTAACTGGTGCCCACCATCTGCAAAACCAACGTCAGAATATTATTATTACAGCCTTCTAGCTTAAAACTCGAGTGAAAATAAAAAATAAAATAAAAAAATACTACTTTCATCTAAATATTAGCATAAAGTAATTATAGTATTTTAGTTTGCAATATTTTAATAATTTGAGAAATCCTTTTGTTTTTTTTTCAAACAAAATTTTGATTAAGGTCTCTTCAGAAATAATATTATTAAGTAGAACGTCCAGTTAAATATATACCACACAATTATTTAAGTTTAAGCAAAACGTCTAATTAAATACAAATAACATGGCTATTATATGTTTTTTTAAGAACATAGAAGTAGGTCATTGACTTAAAATTTTGATAACTATGTTGAATATCAACCCTTGTCAATCGTACTCTTAGAGTGTCGCATCGTCTTAAAATCAATATATACACATCAATAATTAGTACAATTATATATAACAAGTCATTATTAATTAAGAGATTAGGACAATAATTTCATAACTTTAATGAGTCATTTTGGTTGATTGTCATGAGTTAATATATACCGAGTCAATCATTCAAAACTTTATATTTTGTGATACAATGTATATACTCTTCATATTCCATACAATATATACAATATATATATATATATGCATAACATAATTTAAAAATCATTTGGGCGAACTACTGAACCTATAAATTTGAAGTTAATTTAATTCATGTTGCTACTACTAAATATCCAAATTTTGAATTTTCATCGATTTGGCAAATTCAATTTTTTTTGCATATATAGAGAATGGGATTGCATCTTGTTTCATTGTTGGCGAGAAAGCAATTATTGTGCTGATTTTTTGGCCAAGTATGCTTTAAAAATCAAATCTACACCGCCTGAGGGTTTACAAGTGGGACACTGTTATTTTGCTTGGGTCCGGCATAAACATCAACCCCAGCCAAAAAAACTTTATGCAAGTACATAAACACACCGTCTTTATGGCCCAAATTGGTAGGTAAAAAAGAAGAAGTAAGGCCACGGGTCGGCCACCCTTATATATGAATATATACAGCTCAGTTGGAGTTTTTAAAATAAACACAGTACAGCTAGCTAGCTGCATGAATATTCTAGGAAACCTATTCAAACAATGTCAATTCCCTTTCCTGATGTGGTGCGCGCAGATGTTGTATGCTCGTCACCTGTAAGTAAAGGAATTGTTTTTAATACTTGAAAAAGTTTATGCATGTTAATTAGATGTATCAAAGTTATAGTAACTAATTAAACTGAACATATATACATATACGTACTTTGAAGAATTAAGTTGGAAGTACCTGGTTTTAGTGAGCAAGCTAGTCAAGATTTTGTTACTCAGGCTGGCTTAGCTGGAGATGGACAGGAACCTGTGGGTCCTCCAAAATGCTTAACTCGTACGGAACGGAGGTGTTCCCATTTGCTATTGCATCTCTTCCATAAACCTGAGAGATCGATCGATGATGAAGTCTCAATTTTGACATTTTTTTTTCTTTTCTTTTTATAATCAATGTTGTGGGTACAAGGACTGTAAATTAATGTAAGTTCTTTAGTTAGTAATTCGACCAGAATACCTTGTTATACATTTCATTGTTTTCTTGACGAATGAGGTTTACCTTCTTATAGAGTTATTAGTATATTGGAAATTGCAGGACATGATGAGTGAATGACCGAGGTTTAATTACATATTTAGATTATGGTGTTAGTTAAATATTTGGAGTAGGATTTTAATTAAGTTTTTCGAGTTATGATAGTTATTAAATACTAAAAATTATTCCCCAAACATATTCTTAAATTAAAAAGAAATACAGAAATAAAAATATATTTTTAATTCTGAACGAAGGGAGTATTACTTAATAGACAAGTTGAACTCTCTATTTTAATTAAGGACAGGTTTTGGTCCTTACCAATTCATGGAAGTGCTCTCCTTGTTACTACTATTTTTCCCAACTTCACTGACACGGTCCCATAGGAAAGAAAGGAAGAAAACTGAAACCGATCAAAAGTTGAAATTATTTTTATTATAATTTTTCATCCCTTTGAAATTACAGTCCATAATATATCAAATCAAAGCTTATGGCGAATCCTACAAGACGGACACCATTAAAGTCCAAAGTTTTCAAGTTTTGGACTTGCTTGAATTATTTCACAATTTAGCTATTCTTTGCATAATTAGGATTTTCAGCTTATTATTTAGTATTTAAAGGATGCATTTATATGTTTTTTGGGTTTCCTCTTATTATTCTGATTTTATAAACATTGTGTCTGCTTAATCAATTTATTAAATTTTACGAATTCTTGTGATTGTAAAGTTATATAAATTCAATTTTTATGATTATTTCTATTATTTATTTAGTCTTTCGGTGTGTCATCCAACCATTGATCTGTTTAAACCTTTCATAATTTGGAATAACACACCAAAAAAAAAATTAGTACGTCTTTTTTGATAAAAGGTAAAAAAATTCATTAATAAGAATAGGATTCTTTGATTATAAGCCTTACATGCACAATTATTGGCCTGACTTGAAGTTTCTAATTTAGGTTTAGTGCCATCCCAATAATCAATTAGTTTACGTCTAGACCACGACGTCTTACTTAATCTTTCATATATTTCAAAATCTCGTCATAAACCCACTATTTTTAAAGATAGTGTTAAGAGTCTTAAATTTTTAATTTGAAAAAAAAAATCACAATAATATGTCAGCATAACATTAATTCAGTACATCTGATTATGCTATAAACTCCGTCGATCTTAAAAATATAAATATTTAATATTTGACTTAGATTCAAATTTGATGCCATTGATTTAAAATTGGAAAATATTATATTTGTAATTAATATTACTTTTTAGATAATTACAATATTCATAATTATATTAATTAAGATTAAATCAATTTATATCAATATCAATTAAAGGGGAAAAAAGGTGTAGTTCAATTGGGTATTTTTCTCATGCTGACATTTTAATAACTTAACAAGGAGAGGGCGTGAGACTAATTTGGTTGGATTGGATTGAATTTGATTAAACGGGATGAGATGAACCCGGTGCTTTTTGATTGAAATGATTCATTCCATTACATGTGAAATGAGTTATTCCATGCTCTCCTTCCTTCTCCCAAGACCCTCATGACTCAATGATAAAAAAAACTACTCATAAGACTTTAGGCATGAAATCTTGAGCAAGAATATTAAATTTCAGTCAAAAATAAAAATAAAAAAATAAAAATAAAAATTCAATCGATTCCAATCGCAATCAAACACAATTTTTTTCATTCCATAAAAATAAGTCATTCCATTCCCACCTTTATTACTTCAATCCAAACGTAACATCAGTATTAAAAGGCAAATTGAAAGCCTCAAAATTGTTCAAGACTTTGATTTTATTGATCAAGACTTTTCGATGATTTTGGAAGTCTCTTATGTAAAAACAAAGGGTCATCCATTGTTGTTCCTCCTCCACTACCACCTTCTTCTGGTTATTTATCTCTTCTCTACTTCTTTCAGCCTAATCCGTTTCTTCGCAGGGAGGGATAGCTATGTCCAAGAATATGGGCTGTAATCAGATTAAAACAACTAGAAAAAGAAAAAGTAATATAATTAATTTTTGAAATTTTACTTTTCAAGTCTTCAAGACGTAAACTTAATAACAGACTCATCCAATACTTCTGCATACCAGGAAAAGGTATTTACGATAAATAAAAGTACATGGTACTGAGGAACCAATAGCAATTGCTCATGCACTTTACTACTTGACCAAACTTGAACTATTCTACAATCAACAGGTTGTTTTCCATTAACCCCTCACCTACAGTAGGAAATTCTGGTGATAATTGCCATTCCCCATCCACCAATAATTTGATTTCGTACCTTTATTGCATTAAACAATGGGTTACATTACAGCTTAAAGCAGAAGACAAATAAAACTAAGAAACTAGTGGTTCAAGCAAATGATACCTCCCAGGTCTCAGCAATAATGTCGTGTGGAACTTCATGTATGAGCCAGTAAACTCTGGTGATAAGTGCTCTCCTTGACTCCAGCCATCAAAGCTGCCCATTACTTGAACACTCTGACATCAAGTGAATGCCATTACATGTACCAACTAAAGAGTTCATCACCAAGATATCCTAAGATACTATGTTTGACACAATCGCAATGAATCATTTACGACCTCTGTTGAGCTACTAGAAATATTACCCCAATATGTGTCTTTAAAGTGACCCCACAAATTTCACGTGATCATTAGTTCAGCCAGAAATATGCTGATTTCAAGTAACTAAATCAGGTTTGCAGTTTTGAGGGTCTGAACATTTAGACTGAATGGTGACATGTTAATGTTTTAATATCCCTTTTTTATTCTCATCAGTCATCATACTCTGAAGCCTAAATTTCATAAAGGAGTCATTAACAAAGTTAAAAATATATTCTCACGACTTAAAAAGAAAATATTTGAGTAAGATAAAGTATGAGTTTCTCACTGCTCACCTCTGCCATGCCACTCCAGAATAAATGCACCTCTTTTGATTGTGCAGCATCAACATCCTTTATCTGTTCCTTCAATTTTGTATTTACAGCTTTACAAAATAAATCAAAAAGAGAGTAAGCAACACTAATTTTGCCCAACAGATGCAGATAAACTTTCAATGACAAAAATTGCTAAACAGTCTTTAGCCAACTTCACTAATCTGCACCAACCTATTCAACTTTACTAAATGGCCTCCTGAGAAGCCATAGAAGGTTTGGACAAGAAAATGAAATTCTACTAATCTAAATAAAGCATGGCAAGTCAATGTACCTTGTAATCGTAAAAGAAGGTGTGACTGAATGTATTTGCCATTAATCTTTCTTGAACCTTGTGGAATGGGAGATTTAGCAATTTCTTCGGCCAAAGATACCATAGTCTGCCGGTGAATTTGAACATTTTAATAATCTATTAGGTAAAACAACTAGCATAGAAAGTACTAGATGCTACACATTCATTCACCGTTTCAATGATAATTAACAACTACAAGCAGTTAGTAATTACTTATTTAAGATATTGTCCGGCCTTTTGGGTTACATATAAGAATATTTTCAACTAGACGTTGTCAACGACTCACTTCTGATATGTGGTCCCAGGAAATCTGTAGACAGGCAATTAGTAAATCAACTTTCAGCTTTATTGACAAACGATTTCAAAATCCAAGAGCTAAGGTTAACAAACGGGTAAATAATTCAATAATCATACCATATGACAAACCCAGCTTGAATCTACAGTTTCTTGATTTAGTACAGCCATTCAAGAAGATATTTTGCAACAAAGCACCACGTCCAGGTATATTTTTTAATCATATATATTAGGTCCTCAAATTCACATGCGAGTCCGAAGTCCAAACATTTTACAAGTCTAAGAGCTTGAGTTCATAGAGCCAAATCCAAAATCTTAAGTTGATACATCTTGACCTCAGTCATAAATATTAAGCCTTCAACTTCACACTCAAATAACAACCTAGACTGTCAACTCACATGTTACATTAACAAATCTCCCTGCTAACATGTGAGTTCGAAATCGACGAACAGCTCCTTGAGTGGAAACATATGCTCTCTACATGCTAAGTCTTGCGCATTACTTGAGAACTCTTAAAACTCAACACACTTAGGTATGTGCAGTACTTGAGAGCCTTTTCAAAATTGTGAACCATAACTCTTGTCCCAATTTGTTGGATCTAGGAAGTCCTTAAGAAATGCCCTATTACTCCTGTTGAACCAAACTTGGCCCAAAAAACTTAAGCTGGTAGGTATTGGTTCAACAGTATATATAACTATGTAAGGCCTTCAACTTCACATGTTAGACGTGGGACTATGTCCAACTCACATTTTATTTTAACAGACTATAAGGTTCATCAGATGATAGAAATGACTGTTATGACGATAATGAGTGAAATCCTTTAAATGAATAGAGTATGTGATAACAACTTTACCACTTCATGGCCAAAACTTCTAGAAAGGGATGCAAAGTCAAGTTTTTTGTCACAAATTGCTATTAACATTGTGAAGGATTCCATCTAAGCTACAGGTCTACACTAGGTTTTTGTTCCACATCTATTCTTCATTATGAACCCTCCAATAAGAGGACTCTCCTTATCTGCACAAGTATCCTTCAATTAGATTTATGGCACTTCTAAGCTATTGAATGTGTTGGACTGACGTATTAATGTTGAATAGAGACAAGTTCAAACCAGTGTATACAATTACCACAAATACAAAAAGGAAAAGTCTGACCTTAACAAGCACATATTCGCAAATGCCAAGTTTTCGTTGTCCTAACATGGAGTTCAATATTCCACTTTATATTCATCAGAAGCTTAAATTGGGAAAAATAAATGCTAATCTCTCTGCAGAGTTGAAAGGTGCAAGTCAAAATTGAAATCGGACTTTGTCAAATAGTCCCCCCGTTCCACCAAAAAAGTCCCATTTGCAAAAAGAGTTTGTTCCACAAAAAGAGTTATCTTTTTATCCATAGTAGCATAAAATAACACAATGTCCTCAAGTTTGTCATCAACATTTCACATTTCATACCATCACTACAAAAATAACAACGTAACGTATTATATTAGGGGTAAATATGGAAATGAAACAAAAATACATCCTTAATGTTTGCACATTTTGCAAATGAGACTTTTCTTATGGAACGAAGGGAGGAACACAGATGATTACTCATGGAGGTTAGGACGTTTCGTTAGAAACTTCATTTATTTGTTGAGAACAAAATATATGCTTAGTATTTCGGAAATAGACAGAAAAGGATAAAGCAATCAGTGAGGGTAGACATAACCTGAATTTCGTGATCCATGGTGGCAAGCTCACTTTTGAAATTAACCAGCGCGTCCTCCTTTGCATGCAACTGTGAGTGACAGCAAGAGATTAAGTTCATTAACTGAAAGACTGAATAAGTCTGCCAAAATGAAGTAGATTTTTTTAAACAATTACCTGAATTTTTTGAACCTACACAGAATTATCAAGTTAAAAAGTACCATTTGGTTTCGGTTTCTGCTTAAATTTTCTTTCTAGATATGTATCTTGTTTTTGTTTTCTTTAATCGTGGTATATGTTCGGTTTATGTTTTCAAAACGTTTCAGTTAGCAATAATCTGAAATTTATAAAATAATCTAATGCACAAAATCTCGGACTAAAATATATTCGAGTATTTTCGTATGTCAATTACTTTTATCCAAAACTATACAGTCAAAAACACCATAAAGAAGTGGGCTGTTTCGAAATTATTTCTGAAAACATAAATGCTGTTCAAATGCATTTTCTGAAATTTTCAGGGAAATAGAAAAAGAAAACTAGTTTGAAAATGCAAACCGTAAAAGATAAATAAATATATATTTGCCCGCGCTTTCAAACTAGTTACGTAGTTTTGGTTAATAAAATAGTAGAATACAACAATACTTTTAACAAAATTGGTTAAATGACACGACTACCCTTGTTATAATACTTGGGCCACAGCTAGATATCTGTAGTGACCACAAATAGATATGTGATAATTAATTGGAAGGTTTAGATTGAAAATAAATTCACCCCAGCCGCTACATGTTATGCCCGAATAACAACTTCTAGCGACTTTTATTTTAATATAAGGGACCCACATGGTCAAACTAAAATATCAAATAGATCCCACTTTGTCAGATTTTATTAAAAAAAAGATTTTTTTTAAATACACGGACCACTACATGTTGTAGCGGTTTGGCACACCTGGAACTCCACAAGTCAAAAATATTGGTTCCACCTTGTCAAATTTTATAAAAAAAAATGAAAATTTATTTTTTAATACACCAACTGCTACATGTTGTAGCGGCTTTGCCTTCTTTTTTTTCATGCGTGCTTCCTCGGTAGACATGGGAAAAATCGACCCAAGCCCGTGGGTCGGCCCGGCCCACCCGTCAAAATGCGGGTTTTGGGCCTCATTTTTTTAGCCTATCAAAATCTGGGCCGTTTTGGCCCAGCCCGCTAATAGCCTAGCGCGGCGATGACCCGACCCATTTGGGCTCGGCCCATAAATGTGTCAAAATTTGGTCATAAATCAGTCCAAGCTCGTGGGCTAACCCGGCCCGCCCATCAAAATGCGGGCCAACCTAGCCCGCCCATCAAAACGCGAGCTTTGACCTTCACTTTTTTAGTCCACCAAAACTTGGGCCGTTTTTTGCCCGTTCTGGCTATGGCCATGCCCATTTGGGCCAGCCCGGCCTGTTTGCCAGGTCTAACTCCTCGGGAATAACTAATTCTCAAACATTTCTAAATTTAAAATGATTATGTTGCTCGATCCTATTACATACACCAAAAAAAAGGAATTAAAAAGGAACCTTTTTTTTAATAATGCAAGCAGGCACGACTTGTGGCGGTCCTTTTTTTTTTAGTATGTCATGCTTGTTACCAAATGAGTTGAGACATTAGACATAATAAGAGACTTTAGACATAATGGTAAATGTACATCACCAAATGAACTGAGACATAATCGAAAATGGGGAAAATGCTATAAAAAAAAAAGGCAAAGCCGCCACAACATGTAGCGGTTGGTGTATTAAAAAAATAAAAAATCATTTTTTTAATATAAATCTGACAAAGTGGGACCAATATTTTGACTTGTGGAGTTCCAAATGTACCAAGCCGCTACAACATGTAGCGGTCCGTGTATTTAAAAAAAGAATTTTTTTAATAAAATCTGACAAAGTGGGACCCATTTGACATTTTAGTTTGACCATGTGGGGCCCTTATATTAAAATAAAAGCTAGAAGTTGTTATTCGGGCATAACATGTTGTAGCGGCTAGGGTAAATTTATTTTCAATCTAAACCTTTTAATTAATTGATCAACGGTTGAAAAGTGAGTTGTTGGAATAGTGACCATGACAATCGGATGCAATGGATTGAATCCCATATATATATATATATATATGAGACAATGTAGAGTATAAAGTAAGAAAAACACTATTGATAAGAGGCAAACAGCATATTCGAGAAAAGGTAACTAGACAATCCTTAGTTTTGAAAGAAATTCAGTATTCCCATTCCACAAATGCATCAATCCACATTATAGCAGTCTCCCATTCACATTTTTCTCCTATTACTCCCTTTTGTATAAACAAAGATACACAGGGAGTCCTTCAACTTGGTAATGGGTAATCACCAAATATACCAAGAAGGATGTTTAAAATATTTCAAAGCTTCTATGTCCCCTTCATACCGTTAACACCAGCTAGCAGTTCTTGAAAATTTTCTTATTCTATTTAGGATTTTCATATGAGGGTTGTGAATGGCTCGCTTTAGCTACCCACTTGGTCACCTGTTGAGCCATTTATAGTCAACTAAGAAAAATCCTAGCGAAGCCAAGCCAAGCCGTTTGATAAGATTTAGCCTAACAAAGCAAGCCGCTATTAATTGGCTTGGCCAACACTAAGCCATCTTATAAATTCACATCGAAATGATAAAAAAAAACATAAAAATTCTACAGCCCTTGGTTAGGGGTAATGCTCATGATGGATGATTTGCAAACGCGGAAAACAAAAGATGTGGAATAGCCTGTCACTATATGCCTTTAGCCGTATCTATAATTGTAATTTTTAAGAGGACTTATGCAAGTAGGTTATTAGGATAATATTTAGATGCTAGCCACCAAGGTTATAAAACAGCAGTAGGACTTGCTTAATATGGTAGCAGAAATCACTAAAACTAATTACGAGCTAGGATTTACTATCTCACTTGTAAAATAAAGGCTTATTTCAGCTTTGTTTCAGCTCCTTTAGGCGTGGTTTGGCATGTCATGCCAAACCAATCGACTAGCTCAAATTTCAAGCCAAGCAGTTGCTACTAATTATTTACTTATCAAAAAAAATCAATCCAAGCTGTTTCCCATTTCTTGTAGGGAAAAAAGAGAGAAGGGGGGGGGGGGGGGAGTCAAGCCAAGCCATGCTGCATGGCTTGATTCTACTTGGTTCGGCTTGGCACCTCACACATACAGCCATTATGTGAATAATATACGTCACATATGTAACAATTGAATAATTATCAGGAGATAGATATTAAAGGTTCATTTAAGTAATCAGACAAACTGGTCAAAAGTTAAGTCATACTAACCTGTCGTTTAAGGAGCCGATTGTGTTGATTGGCTTCACTTAGTTTCTTGGTAAGCTTTGCTCTTTCAGAATCAGTAGTCAGTGACCTTAGCTGTGAGGAAGTATTCATTATTAGCTTTAAAGATACTAACAAACAAAAGTAAACATCCAGCACACTCGATAGAAGATTAATAAGGAAATAAATGAAGAATTCTTTTCTTCTTCTGGAATCATCATATCTAATACATGAAGTACTCAGCCAGGAATATCTAATTGATGATTTTGATCACTATGATTCCACTTTGGAATTAAAATTACCCATAAAACACACAGACTAAGACTATGGAACTACGATACCATGTTGGACAATGTTTCAGTAAGTAGAAGTTTGCATTTATATAGCAATCAAATTCTACATATCTGAATTTATGAAGTTTGTAATCAAACTATCTAACTGTAAGAACTCAACATATAACATGAATATACAGGGATATAGTATACGTACATAAACAGTATATATTTGAGTAACAGACTTCATCTCACAATGTGCAGAACAAATGTCAACAGTTACTATAATTACAGGAAGAATTATAAACTACAAAGTGCATGCTAAGATCACCTCAGCACTGCTCAATGGTTGTGAAAGAACCTTCTCCGTAGCAGCCTCACCGGAAAACTCTTCATCATTTGAATTATTTTCTGTCTGTAGAGATGAAAATTCCTCCTCCAAAATTACATGTGTACAAAATGTTCGCCAAGAGGTATGACGAATAGAATGTCTCCCACTTGATGCTTGGTTTGAGTAAGACACATAATTAACTTTGTAGATATTTTCCAAATTTAGCTTTCTCGTTGACCATAAAATCGTGTGTTTGTCAGCACAACTGTCAGAAGTGTAAAATGAAACAATTAACATAACATATCCATGACTGTTTGGGTTAGGGTTTTAAGATCTTTCAAATGTCCGTGGAAGATGGATTTTAATGTGTACAAGGATCCCAGAAAATATATGATCATAGGAAAACAAAAAACGCAGAATATTAGAGGAAAAACAAATAGCAAAACAAGAAATGTGATTCGGTCTAACTTGCTTACATCCACAGATTCACTAGACTTGAAGAACTCATGGTACTTAATTATGGTCATAAGTTTGTGTTTGTCAACCAAACCCAAGTGCCAAAGCCTCATGTGCATCCTATCCTCTCTCAAGCCCTTTAAAGATCCCCAGCCTTTCTCTTACTCATTAGATTTTTCCCTCTACTCTTCACATCTTGTCTTGTTTTTCTCAAACATGCACAAGGACCTATTTAGGAACCTAGATGGGTCTATCAAATCCACAATGTAATAGAACACAAATCCTTGATGGGAAAAGATTTACGTCATATTATAACAGTTTGCTTATAAATACATCCAAGACAAAATCCAACAGAAGGAAATAACAGAATGAGAATGGTACAGCTTCTAAGCAAGTAGAAGAGTACGAGTGCTTTTGATGACAATAAACGAAATTGTTCAAATTCAAATTGTATAATTAACAATAGTCCCTCTTTTAGATGATGATGATGATAATATATACAGACGTATCAGAAGACAACACATCAATTAAACACAGATATAGATTTGGTATGAATTATAAATTTTACACTCTAAACTAAAGAATCACCTTGTTAGGAATACTATTTTTGCGGTACTAATTTTATGACACTCCATGATAAGGATCCAACTGCAAAATAACGAATATACGTAAGTGTAGGTCAATCCAAATGAGTGGAGCAACAACATAAACTTTAACTTAATAGCAAAGCACCTAAAGGACAATATATTAGACATCCCCAAGATCTGATGAAGCAAAAAACCTCAATTGAGTGACGCACTGAGAAATCATAGTACTCACTTTCTATGATGTACCATATTGAAACTGAATGCCTGATGAGTACAAGGATTCACAGGGTGTAATCATATTCCATAGAAAACAAATATCAACCCCACGCTAGAAAAAAGATATGAATGTAGGTTTTCTCTTTTTCATTTTTAATATGTAAAGGGGTAGGACAGCAAATAGCAATACATTGGAGGTAATCAGTGAGGAAACCGTTCAAAGGAAAATAGGTCAGTTATGGGCCAAAATGCTCAAAAGCTTTTAACGAAAGAATTATCTAAAGCAAAACAAGATGTGCAACGATTCAAGTCGATTGAACCCTTGGCAGATACAATTATGATTCCCAGAAAAATCCTTTAAAAACTATTGACTTGAACTATCCTGCAGTCAATGCAGTGGATGATTCAAATTCCCAAGCAATAGGTCATGATGGTAAAAAAGCCTTCTTGGCCAAATCAAAGCCAACAGAATAAGAAAATGGGAAAATTTGACCTTTTGGCTGGGTAAATAAAAAAAATGACCATGAAGAAATTTTTCTAATCGACTTTGGGCGCCTTTAAGTAGAGGTAGGCACTTGACTGTAAACATATCAATCACTCCAGGCACTCCAAGAATTGTATCAGAAAGTCTGGTTGAACCTTACAAAATTCTAACCGAAAGGCAGTCTTGAAAGGGTTCAACAATTCAAAAGAATTAATCAAACTGAATTATTCGTTGTTGTTTGTTCTCCTAGTAAAAGTCGTTTTAGCCATTGTATTAGTCTTCTTTTGTGGTCTCAGTTCAATCCCATGAGTCGCGTAGTGTATTGACATCTGAATCTGACGGAGCTACTGGGTCATGGTGTGACTCCACATAAAAACCCACAATAAATTTTGTGGGATAAAAAAGATTGAACGTTTGACACCCCCATTAACCAAAAACAGAAATGGGTATGACCAGCAAAGAAAAAAAAACTATATATTCGGTCTATTTTGATCAAATTTCTTTCTTCAGCAATGTCAAAAATTAGCTTGCTTGCTTGCTTAAAGACCAAATTTTCGAACAGGAAAATGCTCAAACACTTAAGAGACAATTCAGCTTAAAAAATGGAAAAGAAAATAACTTTCAATCAGCAAAACAAATTGTAAGCATAGAAACTGTAAGGGTCAGGAGAGAAAATTCAAAGCACTTACGGGAGAGAAACGATGGAGTTTGACGTGACTCTGCGTGTGGAGGAATTCGTGAGGAAGGGATTTTTTTTCGCTCGTGTGGCAGAGAAGCAGCGGAATTCAGCTTTCTGACACGTATTTGGGAGAGTCTATTGGCACGTGGTACAGTAGAGAGAGTATTGGCGCAAAGAGAAGCGGCGATATATAAGAGCGAATGGCAACACGTGATATACATGCATATATTGCTATATAGCCCATTAAGAAATCACCGAAACCCACCATGACCAAAGCCCATTTAAAGTTGGATTTAGTTCCCTCCATGATGAAAGCCCACTCCGACTTGTGAGTCTGTTATTGCCCAATCATAAATGTTACTCACATTCCTGTGTTTCATTTTATTTTATTTTTAAAAATATAATTAGATAAGATAGAACACTTTTTTGTTATGACTTCCCTAAAAAAAAGTAAAAAAAATATATATCTATCTAATAAAATACAAATAATTTTGAATTTCCTGCTCACTCAATAAATCAATTAGGCCGTCCAAAGTTTGAGATAAATCTCACCGTCCATACATCTATCTAATAAAATACATCTATCTATCTATCTAATCTATCTAATAATTATTTTGAATTTCCCGCTCACTCAATAAATCATCTGGGCCGTTCAAAGTTTGAGACAAATTTTATTGTCTATTTAGTGCCGGAGGCACGAGACCCAGCTAGTATATATATATATATATATAGAGAGAGAGAGAGAGAGAGGCCGGTTCAGGACAGACTAATTCATTAATGAACTGGTCTTTAGCAAGAGGTGTGTGTGTGTATATATATATAGAGTCCGGATCAGGTCCGAAATCCCAGATTTTAACAAAATTCGGACTTTTTTTTTATTTTTTTAAAACAACTAAAAAAAATAAAAAATTATGGAACTTGAAATTTTACATAATACAGTGTTTTGGGTGTGATTTGGATACGTATAATAAAATATGTTTGTACAGTCTGGGCAGATTGTACATACATTGGTTGGTGTAGTTATTAAAAACACACCCAAAACACTGTATTATGGAAAAAATTTAGTTCCATAATTTTTTTTAGTTGTTCTACAAAAAAAAAGGTCCGAATTTTGGATCAGGTCCGGACTCCCGGACCTGATCCGTGTTCATATATATATATATATATATATAGGGTTCCATCCACAGCAACCGGTTGTTGGGAGCAACTCATTTTTGGCTAGCCGTAACAGCTTGTACCGGCCCTTATGCAATTTTTTTTTATATAAACCGGTACAAGCTGTTACGGCTAGCCAAAAATGGGTTGCTCCCAACAACCGATTGTTGTAGATGGAACCCCTATATATATATATATATATATCTATCTAATAAAATACAAATGATTTTAAATTTCTCGCTCATTTAATAAATCATCTGGACCGTCCAAAGTTTGGGATAAATCCCACCGTTCATACATCTATCTAATAAAATACATCTATATATCTAATAATCTAATTATAATTTAATAATCTATCTAATAAAATACAAATGATTTTAAATTTTCCGCTCATTTAATAAATCATCTGAACCGTCCAAAGTTTGGGATAAATCCCACCGTTCATACATCTATCTAATAAAATACATCTATCTATCTAATAATCTAATAATAATTTAATAAAATACAAATGACTTTAAATTTTCCGCTCACTCAATAAATTATTTTGGTCGTTCAAAATTTGAGATAAATCATATTGTCTATACAGTGCCGGAAGCACAGCACCCAACTAGTATATATATATATTAACTTGGTTCCTTTCTCATTTGTTAGCATCTCTGTCAACTTTTTCTTCACCCAACGCAATTCAATTAATTGGTGCTTTCATTTTTCTTTCTCACATCTTGTGTCACCCTTATTCTTTTTTTCTTTCCATTTTTTAAATTGTAAATTAGAATACTTATATAAATAATGTGTTTGACTTGGAATTCTAAACATTATCATGATCGTCTCATACCCCTTATAAGTCATCATCATATTCCTACTTGTTTCCGATGGCTCACATTTATTTTACTACATACGACTTTGTAAACCCTATTTACATTGGTCACTAAATTTTATATCCAACTTAAAGCCTTTTTTTAACCCAAGTTTAAGCTTATTTTATTCTTTGCTGATTTAGGGAAATTTCGGATGGATAACGGGAAGGCCAAAACAATTTTGATCTATCCAATGCCAGAAGAATACATGGCATATCAACATTCAAATAAAATCAACTTGTCTTTCAAAAAAGTATTAAATATTAATTTATTTAAGAAATAATACCATTAACAGAATAAAAGTATTTTTACTTATTATATCACAACTTAATCCATATACTAATGCTACCACATTTGGATTGAAGGAATGTAATGTGGAGTGGAATGATTCATTCTATTATAGTTGAAATTAGTTATTCGAGTAATACTCTCCTTCCCAAAAAAATAAAATTTATAAATTTAGGAAGAATAAGTGAGCTGTTTGTTTAGAGCTGAATAAACTGAATTTGAATGGAGCTGAATCTGTCAGTGCGTTTGTTTTGGTCTGAATGGCTGAATCAGTAAGATGGACGAGCTGAATGGCTAAGTCAGATTTTTTGAGCTGAATGAGCAGCTGAATAAAGTAAAAAAAAAATTAAAAATTTTTAAAAAAATATTAATTATTATATTAAGTAATATTAAATAAATTTACAATAATTTTGATTTTTTCAAAAGGGTAAAATAATAAAGTTTTGTCATTCAGATGTTTCAGACATGTCAATTATCAAACAGCTTTTTTTATTCAGATTCAGATTCATTCAATTTTTATCAAACACCCCCTAAAAATGATTCAATTCATTTCAATTGCAGTCAAACACAATTTTAGGAATGAACAATTAACAAAATAAAAAATAATCTATTAACTGAGTTTAAGTTAAGTCAACCAACCAAATTAATCTAATCCAATTGAGGAATGAGTAACTAACTTCTTACTAGCTAGTATTGATTGGTTCCGTCTAGAACCCTTGAACAGGCAACAGCTTAACAAGAAACGGTAAAAGAAAGGACTAACTACATACATAGCTATCAGTTTTGTGATGGTGGACACAGAAAAAAACGACATGACAATTTTCTAGAATGTTATATATATATATATATATATATATATAATTGTACATGGAATTAATGGAGGGAGGTACGTAGAAAACAAAAGGAAAATGTGGCCGGACGGACCCAAACAATGTTAAGATACCTTATAGGCTATTATGCTATGCGGATATATAAGCATGCATGTTACTGAGTTATAGTAGTTTGGGACTTGGTTCCAATTACTAGGTTTGAAATTGAGTTAAACACAACGTAAGACAAATCTTGGGGTAAATGAAAATCAAATAACATTATCATTTTAAGAAGATAGAACGAGTATTAACACTGTTTCTTATTTATTCTTATCAATCTTGTTTAAAAAAAAAAAAAAAAAAAGAGGAGAGGAGGTTTTAAGGGTTATACAAGTCCTTCCATTCCGTGAATCCTACAAATAGAAATAAGTGTAGTAAGTTACAACTTGTATTTTTTTTTAATCCGGTTAGCATGAAGTTTATTTTTTGGTAAGTTGGTCAATTGACCAATAGAACGCTGAAGAGTATCGCATGTGTGTCAGCACTCTATTGATCAATTGATCAACTTACTCAAAAATGAACTTATGTTAATTAACCACTTTCATTTTTTTATATAGGGGAGCATATTTTTCATATGTGTTTTTTATATTTCTTCGTGATTCCTTCTCACATGAAGTAAAACTCACTGTATGTTCATGTGAGAGAGAACAATTTTCCTTCTTTCTTTTTTTTAGTGAGGGTTGAATCCAATGAGAAAGCCATAAATTGCAGTCCATAAATACTTATAATTCAAAGCCAGTTTGTCAGATACCCAACTCTGATTTCAATACTGGGTACTGAAAACTAAAGGTGTAAATGAGTCAAACCAAAGTGAATAGGAAGCTATTCGAAATGTTAAATTCATACTCGAATTGTATTTGAAAAATCACAATTCGTGTCTTGACATAATAAATAGCTTTATGACTCGACTCGAATATTTATTACTCGAATTCGATCCGACTATGATCGAATTACATATTCAAACTACTCGCGAGTTTTTAAATTCAAGTTCGAATTCGTGTCTTCACATAATAACTAGCTTTATGACAAATATAATCTATAAATTAAATTGTTATTTTACTTAAAAATGAGAAAAATATATTTACGTACTATTACACTTTATAAATATAAAATTATAATTAAAAACAAAACAAAATAATAACAAATAATTACCCAAATTTGATTTAATTTTTGTATATATTATAAGAGAATGTATCGAGTATGTATAGAATCACAATCTAGAATTCGAATAATTAGAATATTAAACGAATCGAGTATAATCTTACTCACATTTTAATTATATTTTATTCGAATTATTTTTTATATTTAAATTTAAATTCGAATCTCACATATATTTTTTCGAGTCGAGGAACTGTTTAATTGATTTACTGTCGTACTCAAAACACACAGAATGATAGTGGGAAAGAGTCAAATTTAACGCACCGCCGTGATAGACTGAATCATATTAGTATAGTAGGCCAAAATCAAATTCAATTAATTGCTTCAATTACTCCGGAAGACCATGACTATGATTTTGTATGTCCTATACTCCGCCTCTCCTAAGAAAAAAATTCTTATTACTATCCTCGTTACTAAAAGATTATTGTTTAAAATTTTTATATATAAATTAAAAAAATATTATTTATCAAATGAAATTTATTTGAAATTCCATCAGTATCCCTTTATAGAAAGTTAAAAACTATTAATATAAGGGTGATAATTTATGGGACAATGAGAGAAGGTATAGGTAATATAGAAAAATAAATAATTTATTCTCCTCGAAAATTATAAACGACAAATATTTTAGAACAAATTTTTTCTTATAAAACGACAATCTTTTAGGAACGGAGGGAGTACTATTTTGGATAGTCCTTATTACTATTTTAAATAGTCCCATATTAAATGTCCACTTTCCTTTAATAACCAAATTTTTACACATTTTTTTGATTATGTGTTAGCATTAAATATCTCATATTTTTCTTATTCTAATTCTCTTTCTATATTTAATAAGTATAGAGAAAGAATATTTTGAATTTAATAGATAAAAAGTCACTCTCTCACTTATATTGAAAACAATTAATAACATATAATTTTGTCATTTTATTTTTTTTATTAATATGTAAAAAAAATAACTTTTATTGAGGGAGGGAGGGCACCAGTAACGTTGTACCAATTAACCAATAGTTGTTAAAGTCGTCAACCTCTTTATTTTCTTTTCCCTCTCCTCCTTTTCTGTACGCTAGTCTTCGCTTCAATTCAAGTATCCTCCTTCTTCATTTAGGTACAAGTAGCATTTTTTTCTCACAAACTAATTAACGAGAAGATCGATTTGATTGATCTAATATTATACTGGTCTTTGATTGTTGAATGGAGAACTTGTTGGGTCTGCTTAGAATTCACATTCAAAGAGGGGTAAACCTGGCTATCAGAGACACCAGAAGCAGCGATCCCTATGTTATTGTCAAAATGGGAAAACAGGTAACCCAATTAAACCACGCCCATATTCTTCTGCTTACAAATTCCTGCTCTTTCATTCATTTAGTCCCAACGCCTATATATGCCGATTGAACATCTTTATTAATCTTTGCTTATTGAGTTTTTTTTTTCCTTTTTTTGGTTGTTGACTTTTGAGTTTATGGGTGCGATTTAATGTAGTTTAGTGACGTACTGGATTCTTATAGAAAATCTTTAACTGTTTTGATTTTGAAAATCTTCATTTTATAACTAGTTTGGCAGCTCAAAATTGAAGTTTTTCCCTTCCCCTTCAGCCTTCTGCTGCTATTGTTTGAAGGTATAGCTTAATTTTGTCGCCCTCTTTATCCCTTTGGTCGTTAAACTGTAGGAGGTGTGACGTATAACATAATTTTTGGAAAAAGGAAACTATTCCCATTTCCCACTCTTTTCATGCTATTGACTTTCTAATATCTTAATTGCATTGTGAATTAGTACAATTTGTTCGTAGCAAGTTTAAATTGGAAAAAATGAATTTGATTTTGTTTTGTTTTTGGACGGCATAGTTTGGATTTATATATATATATATATATACGGTCCGGATCAAGTGCATACCCTTTATCTTACTCACCCGTGCTTACCTCCCTTTAGGCGACGGTTTCGGTCATACAACCGTCGTCTATACTTTTAGCGACGGACAAACATATAGCGTCGCTAAAAGTATAGACGACGGTTATATGACCGAAACCGTCGCCTAAAGGGGGGTAAGCACGGGTGAGTAAGATAAGGGGTATGCACTTGATCCTTGCTATATATATATATATATATATATATATATATATATATATATATATATATATAGGTTCCATCCACAGTAACCGGTTATTGTGGAACAACCTTTTTTGGCCTCTTGAAATTTTGGCCGGAGCAAAAAATAAAATAAAAAAATCAACCGGCCAAAAAAAAGTTGCTCCACAGCAACCGGTTGCTATGGATGGAACCCCTATATATATATTGATGCATGTATTTCTTTGTGATTCCTTGAAGCAGAAGTTGAAGACTCGTGTGGTGAGGCAGAATGTCAACCCCGAGTGGAATGAAGATCTCACACTTTCTATTGCAGATCCCAATCTCCCAGTTAAGCTAGTAAGTAATTGGCTTTATAGTTTAACAATATTACACCATTTTATATAATGATAATCAGTAGCTTCTCAACAATAATCAAGAAAAGAAAGTGAAGCAAATAGAAACTAAATGAAGTTGAAATATTAACTTCATAGTACACTTCATACAATCATACAGCGGGAGGTTGAGATGATGCTTTTAAAAGACCCATTTTTTACTGCTGCATGCACATTACACAATCAGATTATAACAATCAATTTTTTGTGATTCGTTTGATTATATTGGAGAATATTCATGAAAGTTAATTCATTGCAAAATCTATAATTAATAATTCTCTTCTTAGAAACTTCTACATTATGTTTATTTAAGGTACAGTACTATACATGTGGCTTATGATACAAATTGGACTAAAAGCTACAATACCAGTTTATAGCTAGTTATAGGCTATATCACCAAACAGACATAATCTTGTGTGTAATTATAATATGAAATCTTTTTTTCTTTTTTTTTTTGAGATATTAACTATACTTTTACAATTAGGATACATTTCAATCCTAGGGAGAAACCTTCCTGAGCGAACTAGGAAAAAAAATAGGGGAACATTACTTTCAATATATAGCGCCTGCCTATTCTGACTTTGTAGATAGTTAGATTCAAGCCTGTGACCTAGCACATTAAAAGAAGAGGCCTTACCACTAGGTTATCACCTTTGGTCTAAATAATAGGAGATTATATAAGTAATATTGTAAACAAAAATTATTTCTAAAATTGTGAGCATCTGGGAAATGGAAAATAACTCTAGTTTGAATGTTTGATACTCTTGTTAGCAACATAAGAATTTTTTAATAAATAGTGCTCATGAGTTCTGACATAATTTTACTTGAAATATATGAAGGTAGTTTATGACAAGGATATATTCTCCTTCGACGACAAAATGGGCGACGCTGAATTTGACATTAAACCTTTTTTGGAAGCTGTAAAGATGGGGTTGGAGAACCTTCCTAGCGGCACCATAATCACAAGAGTAAAACCAAGTAGAGAAAACAGCTTAGCAGAAGAGAGCTGCATCATCTGGACAAATGGCAAGGTTGTCCAAAATATGTTTCTCAGACTGCGAAATGTCGAGCGCGGCGAAGTCGAACTCCAGTTGCAATGGATAGATATTCCTGGTTCCAAGGGCCTTTAAGATCAATTTTCATACCCCTGGGATATGATTGTGCGGCGGTGAATAAGATTTTCCCATCAGGTTGTTTGTTCATAGAATCATAGTTATCTAAAATTAGGCTAATGTTTTTATAGTAAATCCCTAGTAGGAGGTGGTGTAATTGTGTAAATCTTACTCCATTTATGGGTGGAATTTAACTTGGACGGAACGATTGTTTAATTTTCACTGCGAACTTGTTATATATATATATATATATATATAGGGTCAGGATCAGGTGAGGGCTCCCTTACTTTATTAAAATGCGGACTTTTTTTTTTTGGTTTTTTTTTGGTTTTTTTTTTTAAACAACTAAAAAAAATATTTAATATTTTATGGAACTGAAATTTTTTCATAATACAGTGTTTTAGATGTGATTTGGGTACGTATAACAAAATATATATGTACAGTCTGGGCAGACTGTACCACCACTTTTTGGTATAGGTATTCAAAACACGCCCTAAACATTATATTATGAAAAAATTTCAGTTCCATAAAATATTAAATATTTTTTTTAGTTGTTTAAAAAAAAAACCAAAAAAAAAACCAAAAAAAAAAGTCCGCATTTTAACAAAGTAAGGGAGCTTTCACCTGATCCGTTCTGTATATATATATATATATATATATATATATATATATATATATATATATATATGTCTTTTGTTTGATCAATTATGCAAGTATTTGTCAAAGTATCACAAAATTATAACCAGATTGATTTGAATAATTAATTTGGAATTTGAGAAAAACAAGCAAAACACTACGCAATTAATGGGGTTTTAAAATGCTTGGGTAATCCATTTTCTTTCTAATGGCTTGAGCCTTGAGCTAATTAACTAAAAATTACTACTATTTATGTTTCCATTCCCTAAAATTTCAAAACCTTGTGATAATTCATGGAAACTTACAATGGATACACCTACCTCGGTTCTGGTTGAAAGATTATATTACTCTCTAAATAAAATGTAGGCTAATTTTGTTACCTTCTACTACATCAGAAGTCACTCCTGTGGCTGTGGCTTTCTAACGGTGGACTAATTGGTTCAATGATGATAGAAATGACAGGAGTTTTAATTCCCACTGCATATATTTGGCTCTTTAGGAATTCTTAACTTGTAGGATTTGATTTTGCATGATGGTCCCTTGTATATATATGATTTCTTGATACCATACTTAATTTGTGTCCATAGCCTTCATTGATGTTCACCTATTGAGGCAGACTGAATCCGCTATATACTTTGTGTCCATAGCTAGCCTTCATTGACCTATTGAGGCAGACTGAATCGGCAATACCAAATGATATCTCATCAATAAAAAATTTATGTTATTGTACAATTTTTTAGACTATTTTTAAATAACAAATATAAAAAAAAAAATTTAAAACAAAAGGAAGGGAAATTTGTTCAATTCACGCTCTTTCCAATTCACGATTCTTTCTTCCGTCGCGATTCACGGGCCTCCTATCCTATTTGGAACAAAGTACAAGAAAGGATTTTCGCCTTTTTTTTCTTTGTTGTTGTTGTTGTTGTCGTTTTTCCTATTGTCTGTCTACAGTCTATTTATATACTGTTAAAGGTCTATCTACTGTTAAAGGCCTATCTATCTACAGTCTGCGAACTTTGCCTCGTACTGAGACACCGTCATGTTGTTCTGTTCTAGTCTAATAAACTCTATCTCCTTCTATGACAAATACTTTCAAGAAAGTACTTGTCATTGAATAATTTCTGAAATCTTTTCCAAGACATGTTAAGTGCGGCTGGCTGGGTACACTTCACAGATTCCCACCAATAATCTGCCTCATCACGAAACATAAAGGTGGCGAATGGAACCTTCTGTTCCTCCGTGCATCCCATGACATCAAATATCTTAGTAATTTGCTTGGCCCATGTTTCCGCCTTAATTGGATCGGGCTTTCCCCAGAAATCTGGTGGTCCCAACTCCTTGAACTGCTTGGCTGTGACAGACTGCACGTTGCCATCATTTCCACCCGTATTTTATACACGAGTCTCCTTCGTCTGATTTTGCATGAACTGCAAAAAGCTCCTAAACATTTCATCATTCATCATTTGCTCGGTAGTGTTATTTACAGGAGGAATATTGTCTTCTTGTTGCACGTTCTCCTGGTTTGTGACTAAAGGTTGTTCCACAGTCTCATACACTCCATTGTTAACGTTCTCAGCAGCCATTCTTAAATACTGCCATAAAACAAGGGTTAATTAAACAAATTAACATATCACATAATATCCCTATATTATGATCGACCAACAAATAAGCTTAGATAGGACACACTAGCGAAGGATTTACTCATCTCTCCCCTCCTAGTTCTATTCCCCGATCTCCGCCAGAGATCATATTCCTAAGTTTTGATACCAATTGTGACGCCCCCAAAATAGGTATACAACACCCATTCGGAGTTGCCAAATACATGGTACAGAAAGCAAACTACAACTTCAATAATACAATTGTCGTGCAAAATACGACAACACATACTGTGAGTTTAAATACAAATATTGTCTTCTAGACAATATCAACACTCAAATAATTACTACTAAAAAAATGGTCATTTGTGATGGCTAAAATCTATCACAAAAAGTAGAAAAACCATCACGAAAGGTTTACGTGATGACTTTAAACATCACAACGACCGTCTTGTATACGCCCATCATGAAAAGTTTTACGTGATGATTTTGGCAATCACGCAAACGCTTAATGTTTTTGTGATGATTGATACAATCACATTAACACGTAATCTATTGTGATTGTCAAAGTCATCACAAAAAGACTTTAGGGATCAAATGTAAGAATGTGAATATCTATTTACGTATATTTTATTTCACTGTATTAATTGTATCTATATTAATTGTATCAAATGATACTTGTTGGATTCGAACCCTCCCCCCATTTGCAAACAAAACAACGAGTATTACCACTACACCAAAGCCCAGATCATGATTATAATTTTAAAGCAAAATATAAAAGGAAACATATGTGAGTCGACTTACTAAACAAAATTACTTCCACATAAGATTTGATGATTGCAATGACAGTCACAAATACTCTATAATGATGGTAATATTAGTCATCACTAAGAGCCATCATATATTTTATTGTTTTGTGATGGCTTAAAAATGCCATCACAAAATACTTTCTTTTTGTAATTGCAAATAAAAGTAGTCACAAAAATCTATCTTTTTAATGATTGTCACGACCATCACAAAATATTATTTTGATTTTTTCTTACATTAAAATATTAGTGATAGCTTAATTGTAATCACGAAAAGGGTATATCTATAAGTGATGACTTAGTGCGTCACAAAAAGAAAATTTATTTTGCGTGAAAAAATGGTGTGATTGACATGGCCATCACAATTATAATACATTGATGGCAAGATTAGTCATCACTAAGAGCCATCATATATACTATTATTTTGTGATTGCTTAAAAAGTCCATCACAAATTACTATCTTTTGTGATTGTTTTTAAAAACTGTCACAAAGTTCCGTCACGTATTCTTATTTTTCTAGTAGTGTAAGTCCTCATTATAATTATTCATATACTATTTTACAGAAATAGTGAGGAATGCTAAAACATCTTTCCAGAACCATCACTTCATACCCCGACTCGATCCTGCTGTGTTCTCACTTCCTGAGAAGAAAAATGGAATAAAAAGGAAAAGGGTGAGCTCAACTAGCCCAGTAAAGAATATTATGACTAAGATAATATACAACAAATTATCATTAGTCTTCAACAGAAAAAAATCTGATACAATATAATAGACAACAAGTTTTAGATCAATATTCTGCAGTGGAAACAACAATCCATTAGAAGAGTCACGTAGATAATAAATTATATTATCTTCTAAGATTTAAAAGTCCATCATCAATATTTTATCCCTGTAACATCAATTAATATACATCTTTAATCAAATATTCATCTTTGCACTACAGGCCAAAGATATTTGTATCACCAGTTGGTCATGTTCATCTCAACACCTGTTCATCTTTGCACTACGGGCCAAAGATATTCATCAGTTAATCATTCATCTTTACACTACAGGCTAAAGATATTCAGTAATATCATCA
Source organism: Panax japonicus (assembly GCA_020205505.1). Classification (NCBI taxonomy): domain Eukaryota; kingdom Viridiplantae; phylum Streptophyta; class Magnoliopsida; order Apiales; family Araliaceae; genus Panax; species Panax japonicus. The sequence goes on along the minus strand of CM035095.1, from coordinate 10,875,572 downwards.
TTTAAGACTGAGGATGATAAAAAATACTTTAAAAAAAATGAATCCAGTGAGACAAAAGGACAAATATTAGGGATTCGTATAACAGTTTATCCAAGATCAATAATACTTCATAATAATCAATTGTGAAGCAGAATTCAAAAATAACGATCAAAACATGGATACAATCAAAGATAGTAGCCAAAATAGACATCTTGGACAAAAAGAAAATTTTTATTTTTCGGTGAATAGTGTCGTATTCGTGAATAGTATCGTATACGTGAATAGTAACCCCGGTACAAAAATTTCTAAATTTGATTAAAAAGTTCACCAATATTTCGGCATAATAATATTGAAGAAAATAATATCATTTAAGAAGAAAATAACATCCCTGACCTCAAAATAACGGTACTTCTGATCGAAATATTGGATATAAAGTCGAAAGAAGCTTGTTCCGAACAGCAACTCTCAAAGTATATAAATATTCATAAAAATAAGTTCGATAATCTAGAGATCAGAAAGAAAACTTATTTCTAGTGTGATTTTTAATTATAACCTAAGTTTATAGGAAAATGTTAGAACGCCAAAGAATACTAAAATAATTTAATATTATTATTTCTTTCTTTTCATTCAACGCATGCTAGGTTGGATATTTAATACCAGCCATCTTTGAACAAAATCAGCAACTCACATGTTTTCAAACAAGAGTGGGTCCCACCCATAATTTAATAAAAATAATTTAATTTTTGAAACTTCAGTAATTCATAGAAAATAGTCCGTTTATCAGAAAAATACGAATTTTATATCCATTCTGCCTGAAATCGAATTCTCTACAATTTTGTAGCTTTGAGTTTTTCCAAATTCCAAACAGAAAATATCTGAAATCCACAAACGGATGATTTTTAATTCCTCCATTCTGATAAAATACTGATAAAATACCTCAGCATTAATTCCTTTATTTATAACCACATAAAATAAATAAATCCATCATTTATATCCACATCAAATAAATATTTTCTTATCATATAAATCAATAATTAATTATTCATAAATAATATTATAGGATCACAATTATGACAACCAGGCAGTTTCTAGGAAAGAGGGGGCTTTCCAATAAAGAATTTTTTCTTACTGGCGCGCAATTAGGTGACAAAACCTCTCCTTGACAGAACTTTCTAGACATTGCCAATAATACTATCTAATAATATTATTCAAATAATATGAATTATTGATCTGATAATCGAAAATATTGTGCACTGATAATTATTGAAACAATAATAATATAAACTATCAACGCACCAATTATTGAATCAATAAAATAAAATATTAAACAATAACTACTGTAATAATTATTGAGTAGTGTCTTCTTACGTACGAATCAATAATTCAACAATACTGTGCAATATCGTGTGCTACTGTGCAACCACGCGTATTACTGTATTTTAACCACCGGGTATTCCAACAGTGTTAACGGTAACAATTACGCCATTATTTAAAAACTCAAACTTTGTTGTTTTCTTCATCCGACCGTTATTCCGTTTGGGCTCCACGAATGGCTGCACCATCGTACGAATATTCCCCGACAAAAAGAATATTCCACAACCAAACGAATATTTTCCGACAAAATGAAATATTTTATAACTACTTGTTTACTTTGTAAAATTTGCACATTTCACCCATAACCAAAGCATTATATCAAATTAACACCTTATTAATTTAGAATAATGAATAGAGAAAATTTAATTTTATTTATAATAAGTTGGGGTCTTACAACTCTATTTTAAAAGACTCCAAAACGACGTAGTTTTAATAAAGTGTTATTTAAGGAGGAATGCTATTTAAGGAAAATGTTCCTGATCCTTGCTATATATATATATATATATATATACATATATATATATATATATACACACACACACACACATGTTGTAGTAATATTTGCTTAATTTGATTTTGTTGGGTTTGTATTTATGATTTGATAGGAGCCTGAATTTTTATGGATGAATGCAAAGATAATTTAGAGGCAGATGCAAAAGGTTGTTGTTGTCAATTACCGCATTTTCATTTCTATCGCAGATGCATTGCGTTTCATTCACGAGGAAATTTGTTCTATCGATAAACATCTGAGATTAGAGTACCCAAAATATTTTCTTTTTTGAATTTCTTTTCCAGATAAAAAATTAATGTCTGCTTAATTGTTTTAACAGAATAACTCAATTTCAAAATAGATAAAAAATTAATGTCTGCTTAATTGTTTTAACAGAATAACTCAAATTCAAAATAATAATTAGTTTAGTGGGGTAACTTGAAAAATTAAAAGTTCAATGGTGTAATCAGTAAAACGTGTCAACTACATTGTGTAATTCATTAGTTTTGCCGATAAAAAATTAAAGTCCGTTTATTTTTTTTAACGGAATGACCCAATTTCAAAATAATAATTAGTTTAGTGGGATAATTTGAAAAATTAAAAATTCAATTACGTAATCAATAAAACGTGTCAACTATAGTGAATATTTCATTAGTTTTGCCATTTTTAAAGCAATGGACTTGTTTGAAACATATAATAAATTAGAGTAATGATACAGACATAAACTATTCTATAAATATTTTACAAATTGCTGATATGACATATTTCAACTTAATCAACAAATTGTTTCAATAAAGTCTTCTGTCCCACATAAAAAATTGGAATAGAGTATGTCATATCAGTCATTTCTAAAATATTTATAGAATAATTTGTATCTCTTGGGTTATTCAATAAATTATTAGACAGTGGTTATTAATTTCAAAGTTTTATTTGTAGCTCTCATCTAAATCTGAGAAAACCTCTTCGACCGGAATATTGGCTTTAAAATCGGGACCGTTTCTTGATTATCGTACATTAACATTTCACTGTAATTAGTGCAGACGATGGTTCTTTGCTGTTCCAAGCGGAGGAGGAGGACTTTTTTTTTCCCTTACCGGAATCCAGTCGAAAGAAATTCGGAGAGAGAATCCTGAATTGGAAACGGTAATTGCTTGAATTGAATTGCAATTTTTATTTATTATTAAAAATAGTTACGACATAATCTCCTTGTTGAGAGACATTGTTTGGGATAATTGATATGAGACGGGTGTTCTAAGGCTTCCTTCTGCAGTCCTGTATGAGTGCCTCATCGGCATGGTTTAGCTCATCACCACATTCAATCAACAACCCCTCACGTAGAGAGTCTACAACTCTATAATAAGGACACTATAAAACCTAATCCTGGCATATATATAACCCATTCACCACTGTCATTTCGGATCAGCCCTTATAAATATGATTCAACTATAAATTATATATTGTGTTATAATTATAATATATGAAAAGGAGTATTGTTGTTTGTAAAATTATTTTTTTAAAATTTCACATAATTAAGTATTAAAATTATTTAATGTCTTATAAGTATAAGTGAAATATATTAATTTATTTGTGGTATTAAAGAAAAGAATAAGAAATTAATTATCACAATAATTTAGTGGGACTATAAACAAAGACACTATAAATATGACACCTTTAAGGACACAAACTACATGGGGTTGGGGTTGGGGTTGGGGTTGGGGTTTGTGGGGCGGGTCCGGTATCCTTAACGATGACAGGTGATTAAGGGCACTGGACGCCCACCCAATTTGACTACTTGTGTCAACCTTCAGTTATGCTTATCCTGCAAGTTGTTCAGACGCAGCTCTCTATTAATCTCTGATTTTCATCTTTGAAAGAAAATACTACTACTGTTGGAGACTTTATGGATATTTCAAAAAGATATTTTGATGATGACTCTTGAACCGTCGATCTTCTTTGCCTTAAATTTTTCTAGTATTTTTCTTTAGTTTTTCCAACCCATGACCACTAATTAATGTCCACATCGATCTCAATATACATATTCATTGTATAACAATTCCTTTCCGAAGAGGGTTTTTTTTAATGTACTCCTATGCTAGATCAAATTTAACCTTTAAAAATTAATTTGAGATTTATTTAAATTTAAAATTAATGCAACACATCTAACCTTGAAAATAATAAAAGTTGTATATGGTAATACTGTTTAGATAGCATATATATAGTTTTTTTGATATAAATATATTGTCTATAATTAAATTAATTTTTATCAATTTTAAAATATCTCAAATTTATTTTGAAAAATTAATATTGATCTTTCATTTGTATACTGAAACTCCTCGTGGCAGGCATGCATGCAATTGGATTCGTGTACTGCTTCTAGAACAGTTAATTTTATACGTCAATATATCTATCTAATAAAATACAAATAATTTTAAATTTTTCGCTCACTCAATAAATCATCTGGGATCATCTGGGCCGTCCAAAGTTTGAGATAAATCACACTGTTCTTACATCTATCTAATAAAATACATCTATCTATCTAATAATATAATAATAATTTAATAAAATACAAATGACTTTAAATTTTCCGCTCACTCAATAAATTATTTTGATCGTTCAATGTTTGAGATAAATCATATTGTCCATACAGTGCCGGAGGCACGGGACCGGCTAGTTATATATAGATGATCCACCGGAATATAATCTCTCTCCGTCACAGGTAAAAATGATATGATGTTCATTTAATTCACTTCCCATCAAACGTCAACTCATTAGAATAAGGAGATGACTGGAGATTCAACCATGTTCACTAACCTCATCATTGTGGGCTAACTCTAGTACAATTTGTCTTGAGTTAGTTAATGCACTATAATAGAGACATTTTTAAAAACAATTTTATTTTTTCAAACATAAACAAAAAAAATAATATAAAGAGATTCAAATTCAATATTCTGTATTGAGGAAATTTTGGGCAGATTTCACTCTTGTTGGGGTTGTTAATTAGAACCTCTATCCGAAGAAATTAAAAAAATCTCTTTAATTCTTTATAAAACGTTAAATATTAATTAATTTCTTGAAATTTAAATATTAATTAATTTCTTGAAATTGAAATACGTTAAATATTAATTAATTTCTTGAAATTGTCATGTATATAGGAATATTGATTGAAGCTACTGCATCAGCATTTCGGTTCTCTGGGAAAATGGAAGCAAACTGGTTTTGTCATTTAATATCATTCCCTCTCGATCTTATACATAATTTAATACTACTCCCAGTCACACCCACACCCACACCCACACCCACACCCACACCCATGCCAGTTACATATACAAGTAAATGCATGTTTTAATACTACCCCTACCTAAATATAACTACTTTATTTATTATCCTTGCAGAATGAAAGTCTTTTCTTTAAAAGATGGAGTACTCCATAATGCATGTTGCAATTGTGCCCTCGCTTTGATCTCTTTCTTACTAGTAGTATTTTTATTTTTTCGCTTGACGTGACGTGGCTTCCTATTCTACTAGTAGTACTTTTTATATGAGAGTTTGTGTTTTTTCTCTTGAGATGATTGAAACAATCATTTTGACTTATATAAATTCAATTATTAAAATTAATTTAAAATTGATGCCACTGTATCTAATTCATAAGAGATGAAATTGATAATTCAGAAGAAGACGCCTCTACCATTCACGTTCTTTCATTATATATGTATATCCTAGCTTCTGAGTGAGTGAGAGAGAGAGAGATTTTTTATAACATTTGTGAATATTAAGAATATATTTTCAGTAAACACAACCTATAAAAACTGTAAGTTTTACATGTATGTATGCTATGCAACTATCAAGAAAATCTTGGCATTAGTAAAGATATAAGCATGCTATGCAAGAAAATCTTGGTTGTCAGGTTTACCATCTTTTTCTTGCATGTTGTCAAGTAAGTAATAGTATATATATATATATATATATATATATATATATATATATATATATATATATATATATATATATATATATGGGATTCCATCCACAGCAATCGGTTGCTGGGGCATTTTGGCCAACCGCAACTACCTGTACCTGCTTATAAAAAAAAATTGTCTAGGGCCGGTACAGGTAGTAGCGGCTGGCCAAAATAGGTTATTCCCTAACAACCGGTTACTGTGGATGAAATCCCTATATATATATATATATATACTAGTACTTACTTGACAACAAGAATATACATACGGTGTTACACCTTAACAAATCTCAATATTGAATAATTTGAGTTGCGAGGGAGATCTAGCAGAGATCTAACATTTACTTTTGTCCGGTAATCCCCGTGGATGTATTGCACTGAATCCCTCAACGTGGATTCTTTAAAACGGTTAGTTCACGTGTTTTTTTTGATATTTTTACATAATTTTTCTTATATGAAGATGAAACTTATTTATTTATTCTTATGTGAAAATATTAGTTTTCTTGAACAATTGTGTTGTGTTAAATGACTTTTGGAACAAGATATTATTAATTAAGCGTATTCAAAATTTCAATACTAATACTACTACTTAATTTAAATAAACATGTTAAAATTCTTATGTTAATTAAGAATTTATTTGGCGCAATAAAATATAAAATATATGATGATATATGTAGATGAATTAAAATTCATATGTTTAAGAAACACTATAATATCATGATATATTTATTTATTATTCACATATTACATATTTTAATTATATGTGAACTAATTATTATATGTATACAATTCATTTAAGTGATGACATGCATGTAACCATTTCTAGTAAAGAAAATTGTTTTATGTTTTGTTCGTGCTGTATCTCAAATTGTTATCCCTAATACACTCACATTCACAACATACATATTGTTATTATTAAACTGTAGGACAAAGAAAAGTACTACCTCTAAAATTAAGAAAAATGCAATTAATATTTGTTTGATTGACTAAATTGTGTCTAAAATTAATATTAACCTTCTAAAATTTATTGGAAATATGAGATAGAAACAAATTTATTGGAGTAACTTTTTATCATAAAGGATAATATAAGAAATTAAGCATTTAAAATTTTCTTAAAATTTAAAAAAGATAAATAAAAAAAACAAAAATCTCTTCCTAAAAAGACAAATAAAAATGTACCGAGGAAGTAATAATAGAAATCCTAGCTCACTTATTCCTAATGCAATCCCGTTCCTCCAATGAAAAGGCTAGAAAATTAATGTGTTCCCAATGCCTTATACATACCTACTACTTCAATTAGTAGTACAAATTAAAATAGAAACCCTAGCCCTCTTATTCCTAATGCAATCCCGTTCCTCCAATGAAAAGGATAGAAAATTAATGTGTTCCCCTATCCAAAACGTTGTCTTATAGTTCCCACTTGCTCAACCCAAGAGCTTATAATACATTATACATGCGCAGTGTACGTTCTTTGCACCTAGCGATCATTCTATTAGCTCTGATAGTTCCTGGCTAATAGCCGTAACGAATTGCAAATTTTAATTTCCTTTTATTTGAGCCCTACGGAAAATATTTCAAAAGGTAAAATGTGAAAGTTGCATGCATTGTGCTACTTCAAAAATAGAACAAAATTAATTTGGGAGAAATTTCATCGATGCGAGTAATATTTTCTAGCATGATTCGATGCACTGGCGGAACTAAGGGGGGCCAGGGGGGGCACCTGCCCCCGGTAGGTTGGTACTAAGGTTAAGGTTTGGAGAGAAAAAAATGATATTTACATATATTTTATATCTTTTCTGTATTTTTTTTATAGGTCCTGCAACTCAATGTGAGTGAGAAACGTAAATTTGAATTGTCTAAATAATGACAAAATGTTTGCAAATAAAAAACATAAAGAGGCTATTTTGTTTTGTTCAATATAAAATTATTATGAACTTTTTAAAATCAAATTAAGATATTTTTAAACTCTAAATTAATATAATTTTATTAATTTTAAAAATTATGAGGCACATGCTCTCAATAGTCAAAATCTATTAAAAATTGCATGAAAACACAATTTATTTCTTATTTGATGCATTAGAAACTCCAAAGTAGCCTTTAATTTAATTAATGGGTGATATAATAAGCATCTCAATTTTTAAATGCATTCTTCTCCGGAAAAACTCCAAATTAACCTTTAGTTAATATGTAATCAAGAAATCTTTGTGAAGAGATTCAATCAAATATGCTCATTTCTATATTCCTACAATTTTTACAAACACATTGAATTATTATATTTTTCCAACAATTGAAAACGAGCAAATTTTGAGACGTTTTTAAACTACACAGACTCGCATGATACAGTTACCCCCTCTTAGTCGTAAAACCGAAAGAAGCACTTCAAGCATCAATAAATAAAAAAATTTTACTTATGTATTTTGCCCCCCTATGAAAATCTTCTGGTTCCGCCACTGATTCGATGATGAGATATTGCCATGCATATATATATATATATATATATATATATATATATATATATATATATATATATATATATATATATATATGTCTTTTTCAGATTAAACATGCAGTGTTGCATATGATTAATATAAATCCAAGGACTCATAAATGATGAGATGGTTCAGTCGTTGCTACATTGGTGAGACAACTAATTTATGGAGGCAGAAAATAGATCGCTTGTTTTCCTGTCTGATTAACTATTGCTTATGTGCCTGTTCAATATCATAATAAAAAACTAATAGAGCAAGTTTAAAGTTATACGTACTAATTACTCGCTTCACATAAGTCTCAAAAATAGTGGTTTAATTTGAGTGCAAAATTTTCCAATCATTGATCATAAAAGTACAAACCTAAAATCAAAAGCACATGCACCAGCAGAATTCAATTGTACGTAGCTAAATTATAGGACTAGTAGGAGCAGTAATTCAATTTTGGAATCTTTAACAGCTGCTGCGAAACTATGTGGAAAGTTCATTCGACTGATGATTCAACCACAGATGGCAAGCCTCTCTCTCATGGTCATTGAAGCTCTTGTTGGCAACACCACTGATCATCAAAAAATTGATATATACGATAGGGATTGAATGGCACCTTTTGATGATAAAAAACAGTAGAAGGACTTAATAGGACACTAAATTACACATTTGTTTTCAAAATTTAAAGGTTTATCCGTTTATATTCATCATGACATCACTCATGATAGCGACAAGTTAATTAGGTTGAATTTATATATATATATATATATATAGAAAGAGGATCAGGTCCGGACTCCCGGACGGGAGAAAATCCGGACCTGATTTTTTTTTTTTTTTTTTTGGTAGAACTAAAAAAAAAAAAAAATTTATGGAACTGAAATTTTTCAATAATACAGTGTTTTGGGTGTGTTTTTAATACCTACCCCAACCAATGTATGTACAGTCTGCCCAGACTGTACAGACATGTTTCGTTATAGGCATCCAAATCACACCCAAAACACTGTATAATGTAAAAATTTCAATTCCATAATTTTTTTTTTTTTTTTAATTGTTTCAAAAAAAAAAAGCAAAAAAAAAAAAAAAAAAAAGTCCGGATTTTAACAAAATCCGGGAGTCCGGACTTGATCCGGACTCTCTCTCTCTCTCTCTCTATATATATATATATATATATATATATATATATATATATATATATATATATATATCTGCAATTCTTCGTCTCTATTTTTAGTATAAAAAATAATTCACACGGTTTAAATTAAATGATTGAAAAAGAAAACCTTCAGAACCCAATTTAAACAGTTTAACATGGTTGGACTCGTTTAATGGTCATTAAAACCGGAGTAATTAGTAAATCATAAATATATTATTTTTGGAAGTGTACTACATATTCTTGAATTGAAATAATAATGTCGTTCTTCTTTGTGGTAGAAAAAACATGTACTTTGAGGGCTAGGCACCCAGCTACATAGAATGAACTAATTAAGAGACGGTGAATGAGACAATTTTCTCAACCGAAAATTACTAAGATAGCCAGCCTATGAGCCTACCGAGCACACTGGCGGAACCAGGGGGCCAGGGGGGACACCTGCCCCCGGTAGGGTGGTACTAAGGTTAAGGTTTGGAGAGAAAAAAATGATATTTACATATATTTTATATCTTTTCTGTATTTTTTTTATAGGTCCTGCAACTCAATGTGAGTGAGAAACGTAAATTTGAATTGTCTAAATAATGACAAAATGTTTGCAAATAAAAAACATAAAGAGGCTATTTTGTTTTGTTCAATATAAAATTATTATGAACTTTTTAAAATCAAATTAAGATATTTTTAAACTCTAAATTAATATAATTTTTTTAATTTTAAAAATTATGAGGCACATGCTCTCAATAGTCAAAATCTATTAAAAGTTGCATGAAAACACAATTTATTTCTTATTTGATGCATTAGAAACTCCAAAGTAGCCTTTAATTTAATTAATGGGTGATATAAGCATCTCAATTTTTAAATGCATTCTTCTCCGGAAAAACTCCAAATTAACCTTTAGTTAATATGTAATCAAGAAATCTTTGTGAAGAGATTCAATCAAATATGTTCATTTCTATATTCTTACAATTTTTACAAACACATTGAATTATTATATTTTTCCAACAATTGAAAAGGAGCAAATTTTGAGACGTTTTTAAACTATACAGACTCGCATGATACAGTTACCTCCTCTTAGTCGTAAAACCGAAAAAAGCACTTCAAGCGTCAATAGATAAATTTTTTTACTAATGTATTTTGACCCCCTATAAAAATCTTCTGGTTCCGCCGAGCATATATATTGGAGTAAGTTCAAGTTCACTTGCATATATGTTTATATATTAAACCTTTTAGGTGTTGGTACTGCAAAATTTAAAAAACACTCTACGTACAAGTACGTATATATATAGAGCATCCAAAGAGAGAATGAAGAATAGTACAGTAGCTTTAAGGCTGAGGAAAGGGTCATGGGCTGCCGAAGAAGATATTCTTCTCAGAAACTGCATTGAAAAGCATGGAGAAGGAAAGTGGCACCAAGTTCCTAAAAAAGCAGGTATATCTATTGTTAACACAAAACACACACACACGTACGTACGTTCATATAAAGAAAATTGTTTAAACACAATCGGTTCTTGTTACTCCATAAAATACGTACTAAGATTATCAATAATATAAATATATAAATTTGATTCATGTTTGTAGGGTTAAATAGGTGCAGGAAGAGTTGTAGATTAAGGTGGTTGAATTATCTTAGGCCAAATATAAAGAGAGGAGACTTCACTTCAGACGAAGTGGATCTTATGATACGGCTTCACAAGCTATTAGGCAACAGGCAAGTCCAAACTAAACATACTAATTATATATTCAATCTCCACATGTCATGATAAAAAAAAAGAAAAAAGAAAAAATTATTCACGTCATATATATATATATAGGAATTCCATCCACAGCAACCGGTTGTTGGGGAGCAACCCCTTTTGGCCCAGCCGCTACAACCTGTACCAGCCTTAGACAATTTCTCCGAACAACCGGTTGCTGTGGATGGATACCCATATATATATATGTATATATATAATTAAGAGACCCGGTACACCTCCAAGTTCTAACATAAATAAATTAAATTTAATTACTAAATTTAGCACTGATGATTAGGAACTAGTAGTATTCTTTAATTAGTTCATTGCTTTACTTGATTAGTTGTATCAGTACGTACTTGAATTGGGTGTTTGTAGTTGGAATGTGCCAAAACGTGTTAATTTGTGAGTTCCAAACTAGAGAGAAAAGAAAGGGAAAAAAAGGAAATTTAGGAAACAGAATAAAAACCCTTTGTTTGTGAGTTTTTAGAAGAAAGAAAAGAAAAGAGAAGAAATGAAATTTTTTTTAAAAAAATCTCCCAAAAATTTCCTTTCAAAGTTCCAAAGATTTGAAAATAAATTTGCTACACACTTAACTTCTAAACTAAAATACCAAAATTACTCTTATAATAATTTTTAAAATATAATCTCATAAGAGTAAAATAGTAATATAAATATTATTTTAAATTAAAAAATTTCTTCCAAAACTCACAAACACAAGGGAAAAATAAATTTCATTTCCTTCCCTCTCTTTTTTCTCAAAATTTTAAATTCTTTTTTTTTTCTCTTCTCCTCAAACTCACAAACACAGCGGATCGTACATACCAAATAGTGACACTTTCATAAAGTACTTTTGTTTACTACTTTTATCGATTATCATTTTCTTGACCAATACTAATTGATTGTGGATATACAACGAAACCTTCTTTAATTCATAAAATAAATGATAGATTTGACATTTTAAGTTAGTACGTTTCAATAATATATAGCCTTAGCACAACATATTGTTAATCCCCCCTACACACACATATATAGAGAAAAAGAAGCGTGTATTACACCTATTATTTTAAGAGTTTTATTAATAACAGTTTTGACATTTTAATATTTTCATTAATGACTGTTTTAAGATTTTATCATCTTATTAACTACGTTATATAAGACAAATACTCTATATTCCCACATATATATATATATATATATATATATATATATATATATATATATATATATATATATTATTTGAAAACATGCATGATTTGATTTGTTCCAAGATAAGTATATTACTAATACATATATACATATCTAGATGGTCACTGATTGCTGGACGATTACCGGGAAGAACGGCTAATGATGTGAAAAATTACTGGAACACCCACCTCCAGAAGAAGCTAGCTGCAGCTGCCCCTGTCGTCCACAAGTTAGAGGCCAAAAAGGAAGACCTAAATAAAACCAAAGCAGGAGCCTCAGCCTGTATATGTACGTGTACCCTTATAAAGCCTCTCCCTCGGACCTTCTCCAAAACAACTACTAATTGTTTCAGTAACCCAAACAACATTGTTGATCAATCGGCTGGACAAAATAATAGCAATAATAATAATAATAATATTTGTAATAATGTTGTCATGATAAAGCCACCATCACCGCCAACGCCGCTGCCGTCGCCACCACCATCGCTATCGGAAGATTGGTGGAACAATTTGCTTGTGCAAATAGGAACTAATCATGATCATCAAGGATCCGTATCAATGTCCTCAGGCGGCGCAGAGATTGATCATAAAGAAGCTGCATTAGGACTTAGGACCGATGAATCATCCCTTGCAACAATTTCCGATGGGGAAGAATTAGGCAAAAATGGTTGGACTGACATTTGGAATCTTCTAGATGTTGACTAAGTTGTAAAGGCTGTTAATTTCTGTTCGTATTTTCCGAATCAATAAATTATTCTGTATTATTATTTACAATTATATAACCATGATTATTGTTTAAATGAACTAAAACACTACTTTAGCTTAAAATTAAAAAAAAAAACTAAAAGTTCTCATAACACGTAAGTGGACCCGGTAAAATGGGTGTAAACCCAATGCGTAACAATTATTCAGTACCCAAGGTTCTGGTTGATAGGTACGAAATGAAAGTTATAAATGGTCTCCGCTCATATTCACAATGGGTTGATGCGGGTTGTTTATTAAACTCTGATTATATATATATATATATATATATATATATATAGACTATAAATATATACACAATTGTGTATTATACGGTAGAGCTATGACGACAAATTTTTTAGGTTATAGCGACGGTAAACTGTCACCATAGCCTACTGTGTAATATACAGCTGTGTACATATATTTTTTCCTATATATAGGAAAATGATCTATAGAAAACATTAGTTCTAGACACTATTTCAACTAACTGTTATCCAGCCATCCAAAATTAAAGTGAATGACTGAGATGAGGGCCCAACCGCTACTCCCTCTAGTGGTCAGCCAAATTCTTTTATGTCGGTCGCTACTCGCTCTAGCGGCCAGTCAAAACGACCGTGTTTTGACTGGTCGCTAGAGGGAGTAGCGGCGAATTTGGCTTAATTACTGATTATCCTTATACATACTACTTATTAATCAGTAAAATAAAATAATAAAATTAATAAATATTAATAAATGATGGATAAATTAATTTGACAAAATTAGACTCTAAAATTTAATTGGGTTTAATTTATATTTGGGGATAAAATTAAAATTCTATTTAAATTAGGAGAGTCCATCAATTATATAAATAAATATTTAAATTCTAATCTATCTCACGTACATCTGATAACTGACAAAAAAAAAGGGCGCAACCAATGACTGTTTCAGAAGGGAGAAAAAGAAAAGAAATTAGATTGCAATTTGATATTCGGATACAAGTTGTCACTCTATTAATTAAGTAGTTGCGTGAACAAATAGCACTACTCTGAAATTTTTGATTTGTAATCATGCCATCTATCTATCTATATATATATATAGGAAATCCTTCCATAGCAGTCGGTTACCATGAGAACTGTGCGACAACCACTTTTTGGACCGTTGATAAACTTATTGGAAGGCTGAGATTGAAACATAAATATACCAAGCCGGCATAACTTGTACCGGCTTTTATTTTAATATGAGGACCCCACATAGTCAACATGTTATCAGTTTGTTTAAATAAAACGAATTTTTAATATCAAATAATGCCCGACCGGTACAGCTTGTACCGGCTGTGCCTTTTTTATTTTTATTTTTAAGCATTTCCCCATTAATAATCATGACTCAGCACATTACGTAAACTTAAAAAAATATAAAATAGTCCTGACCGCTAGAAGCTCTTACGGCTGTTAATAATAAAAAAAAATAACAACCAACCGACACAAGCTTATGCGGCTTGGAATAAAAACAAGATCCAACATATATCAAGATTAATACATAATAATTTATAAAACAATAGCATAGGTATAATTTATATCCTTATTTTATATCCTATTTTATATAACAATAGCATATATTTGTTATATAAAGAATTATAAAAATATTTTTATATCCTATTTTATATAACAAATATATGCTATTGTTATATAAAATAGGATATAAAATATCATAAAGAATTAATATTTTAAATTAAAGTGGGAAGAAATTAATATATTTGTTATATAAAGAATTATAAAAATACAAATATATGCTATTGTTATATAAAATAGGATATAAAATATCATAAAGAATTAATATTTTAAATTAAAGTGGGAAGAAATTAATATATTTGTTATATAAAGAATTATAAAAATACAAATATATGCTATTGTTATATAAAATAGGATATAAAATATCATAAAGAATTAATATTTTAAATTAAAGTTGGAAGAAATTTCTTTATAATTTAAAATAAATAGGATATTTTATATCCTATTTTATATAACAATAGCATATATTTGTATTTTTATAATTCTTTATATAACAAATATATTAATTTCTTCCCACTTTAATTTAAAATATTAATTCTTTATGATATTTTATATCCTATTTTATATAACAATAGCATATATTTGTATTTTTATAATTCTTTATATAACAAATATATTAATTTCTTCCCACTTTAATTTAAAATATTAATTCTTTATGATATTTTATATCCTATTTTATATAACAATAGCATATATTTGTTATATAAAATAGGATATAAAATATTTTTATAATTATTTATATAACAAATATATGTTATTGTTATATAAAATAGGATATAAAATAAGGATATAAATTATGCATATGCTATTGTTTTATAAATTATTATGTATTAATCTTGATATATGTTGGATCTTGTTTTTATTCCAAGCCGCATAAGCTTGTGCCGGTTGGTTGTTATTTTTTTTATTAACAGCCGTAAGAGTTTCTAGCGGTCGGAACTATTTTATATTTTTTTTAAGTTTACGCAATGTGCTGAGTCATGATTATTAATGGGGAAATGCTTAAAATAAAAATAAAAAAGGCACAGCCGGTACAAGCTGTACCGGTCGGACATTATTTGATATTAAAAATTTGTTTTATTTAAACAAACTGACAACATGTTGACTATGTGGGGTCCTCATATTAAAATAAAAGCCGGTACAAGTTGTGCCGGCTTTATATATTTATGTTTCAATCTCAGCCTTCCAATAAGTTTATCAACGGTCCAAAAAGGGGTTGTCGCACAGTTCTCATGGCAATCGACTGCTATGGAAGGGTTCCCATATATATATATATATATATATATATATATATATATATATATATATATATATATATATATACACACTCTTGGCCATGAAACTTATATACGGAATTAATAAATTAAATTGAAGTTATGTATATTAATTTGAATTAATTAATTTTGACGACATAGTTATAAAAAATTTTAATAATAGATTTAATAGTATTATGTTATTAATGATTGGATTGCAATAAAATCTTATTAAATTATTTAGATTGAACGGCAAGAGTCTAAACGTATTTTTGGAATATACTTTGGGTATTACATTATTTAATCCAGGTACGAATTCCGTACTCCTTCAGCGATAATCCTTTTAAATTTTGATTTGTTCGTTTTGTTTTCGTTTAGAAGTTAGTTATTGTTTCGCATATGTGTGTTCCTTTTCAAATCCATGTGATAGTTTCGTTTTGGGGTATTGATATTTAGAACTCATGTTTGTACTCTTTGAACTTGTTTATAATGTTTAATATTTATTTCTATCTTTGTAGTGATGTGCATGTTAGTATATTTTTGGAGACTTGTGTTGATGATTCGTTCGATCTAATATGTACACGTTAGAACCTATTTGTGTTGATATTGTGTCGTATGTGTTGTGACATGATACTTTTGTTAGAATACCGTAGGGTATATCTGAGCTATAATCACCTGTGGGGGTACCACAGACATGTCCTCTTGGCACCGAGGCATGACACCTTCCATGGCGGTGTGATCAATCCACGGCGTCTCCGTTTTGTGCTCCAGTAAGAGTTGGCCATTTGGTGTTTTGTTGTGGGAGGCGTATGGGTCGACCCTAATTTTTTTGTTCTGTTCTGTTCTGTTTTACGAATTGGTGATATTTGTGCTAAACACACCTTTCGATTTTACATGCATCTAGATTGCGCAGTCCGATGTGGGATTGCTTGTGTGGTAAGGTATATTACTATTTGTTTTGAGTTCGGTATGAAATAACACCTAGCCTTTTGATTCAGCCTATCATTTCTATGACGCCCCCAAAAATAGGTATTCATCACCCATCTTGAGTCGCTAGATACATGGTACATAAATTCAAATATAACTTAATTATACAACATTCGTGTAAAATACGACAAAACATAAATTGAGAGTTTTAATAAGAATATTATCATTTAGACAATATTCACACTCAATGGAGTACTCATTATATTTATTGGCACACTATTTAACAGAATAGTGAGGACTACTAATGCTATCATCTGGACCGTCACTCCGTTTCCCAACTAGTCCCGGCTACGTTCTCATTTCCTGAAGAGAACAGTGAAAGAAAGGGTGAGCTCAACTAGCCCAGTAAGAAATATTATGACTAAGATAATGCATAATAAATTATCATTGGCCTTCAACAATGTTAAACTGATAAAATACAATAGACATCAAGTTTAACTATAGCGGAACAATCAATACATTAGAAAAGTTAAGTAGAGCATAAAATCTACTATCTTCTATGATTTAAAAAGTTTTTCATCAACTTAATCGCTGAGCCTAAGCTTAATAAATAAACCACGTCATCAAGTCATCTCTGCTTTATGGGCCAAGGATATTCATTAAATTATCAAGGGTCATGACTATACATAATAATCCATGGTTATAATCATACCAAAAACTGTCCATCAATGCACTGCAGGCCACTAAGGACTTTTACCACATCATTCGTCACATTACGGTCATGATTATACCGAATAATCCCTGGTCATAATCACACCAAGTCCACCTATGCACGTAAGCCAAAGATGACTTTTATCACAATATAAACATGAGAATGATGACAATGATATAAGCATTAATCAAACGAAAACAAGGATAAATATTAAAGACTTTAAATTTATCCAAATATTATCAATTACTTAATAAACTCATAATCTATTATTATTAATACATAACAATATTATAATCACTTCTTAAACTTATAAATAATTTATTTTAATTATTTATACTTTACCAAATAATGCATTTAATCATGCAAAGATGTCATGCTCATAACATTTCATCACCAATGATCAAATCACTCATCAAAAATCTGTATATACCTTATATAGGATTCCCAAGCCATAAAATCCTATTTACTAATTTTCAACTTCACATAACATATTTAACTCATATACTCATAACTAGTGTATTTTCATGAAAAATATCAAATCAGTCCCAAAAATATTTCTTTTCTGGGATTTAGCAGAATATAGTCCCATATTGAACATATATTTTTCTCAGAATTTTTAAAATTCATTTACTATTTTTCATAAATCAATTTCTAATTAATTCCTTAAGAAATTAACTACCTCAAGTTTAACTCCAGAAATTCCCAAATCTTGACATAATCTTACACATGTTAACGTTAGCTTTCAGTTTAAATTTCATGGTCATTGGAGTTATAGAACTCCGGTTATAGCGTTTTTCGTTGAAAAAACCTAATATTGAAATAGTCATAACTTGCTCATTTTAAGTCGGAATGAGCTCATTTCTGGACAGGAGGTACTTTATACCATATTTTTCCATGTCCCAAAAGGCCAAAATTTTTCTCATAAATTATGTGGCCGATACATCCCTTTTAAACTTCTGGGCAGTAGCCTTTTCGTAATTTGCAGCTTTTGACTCCTTTGCTAAAATCAGTCTACACAAAAATCTACAACACCTTTTACAGTAATTCCACTTGGATAAGTTAGAAAACTCATAGATCTAACACTAGAGCTTGACCTCACTCAAAAATTTGAAATATAATAGGAGATATGGTCAATTGAATTTCATGTTTCATTTTCACCAAAATCTGATTTTTAACCCTTTGTGATTTCTAAGAAACTTTCGTGTTTTCACATAATAACCAACATAACTCATCATGAAAATGACATATTAATTCAATAAAATAAGTTCAAGAATTAATTTATTCAGGAACCAATAACGTCCAAATTGTGAACATGATACTGTTTTGTAGAGAAAAATTCAAGAATGCTCAGAAGAATATTTCCACGAAAAGATACTGGATGAAACGTAAATATCCAGGATATTCCACTATTTTCAAGGAATATAGAAGTCAAAACTTTAACCAACTGAGTATAATAGAATATATGAAACTGCAAATGGATTTTAGCCCGCCATACGGTAATCCACGTATATAGATCATTTTCACAATTTAATAAGGAATGAATACAAAGGATCATTCACCATGAATGTGGTAAATCATATAGACAAGTTATTCCAACAGAATAATAAAGAATGAATAACAGAAGAATTCACCATGCGTGCGATAGACTGCACAGACAAGTTATTCCCAATAGAATAATAAAGAATGGAACTAGGTCATGCATAAACGCACAGGCAGGATATTCCGACAGAATAATAAAGAACGGAACCAGGTCAGGCGAAATTCGCACCGACAGGATATTCTAACAGAATAATAAAGAATGTAATAACAACAGAAATCACCATGCATGCGATAGACCGCACAGACAAGTTATTCCAACAGAATAATAATTAATAGAACTAGGTCAGGCATAATACGCACCGACAGGATATTCCGACAGAATAATAAAGAATGGAATAATAGAAGAATTTTACCATGTATGCGATATTTCGCATAGACAAGTTATTCCAACATAATAATAAGGAATGGAATAACAAAAATTTTTTACCATGTATACGAAAGTCCGCGTATACAGAAGAATAATAAATAATTGAATAACAGAAGAATTTCACCATGTATGCGGTACTTCGCATATACAGGTTATTCCAACAGAATAATAAGGAATGGAATAAAAATAGCTCTCTTCATGAATATGAAATAAATAATACACCTTACGAGTACAACGAATAATATCCCTTACCTTAGAAGAAAATTGGATACTGGAATAGTGAGGTAGCAGACTTCTCTTCTTCTTTCTCTCTATAAATTTTCTCTCTATATCTTCTCTCTCTAGAGTTTCAGTGAATTCGTAAGAAATAATGAAGGAATGAGCTTCTATTTATATGAGAATGGACTTAAATTAGTAACTAATTCATGAGCGATCCAGATTGATTTACTTTTAAACGGACAGTCCAGATTGATTTACTAATAAAACAAAATCTTTTAAATAAAATATAATATATTCTATTTATAATTTAATAAAACGAATAACTTTACAAAAGTATTCTACTTTATATAAAAAGATTTTACTATGCATGCACTATGCAAACACTATGCATAATAAAATATAATATATTCTAATTATTGTCTAATAAAATAAATAACTTTATAAAAGTATTCTGTTTTATATAAAAAGCTTTTACTATGCAAAATACTATGTATAATAGAATATAATATATTCTATTTATAGTTTAATAAAACGAATAACTTTATAAAAGTATTTTGTTTTATATAAAAAGCTTTTCTGTTTTATTACATTAATAATACTAATAAAACAAAACTTTATCATCATTATTATAACTCACATTACACTACAAAAATAAAGGTCATTGCCGACGGCCACTACCGTCGCCAATGACTCTCTTGCCGTCGGCAATGAGGTCATTGGCGACGGCAATTTCCGTCGCCCCTCCCGTCGCCCAGGAGGTCGTCGCCCCTGGCTCCCGTCGCTCGCCGTCGGGAAGGTGGTCATTGCCGACGGGGTCATTGTCGACGGCTCGCCGTCATAAATGAGTCATTGTCGACGGGCATAACGACGGATGTGCTGTCGCCACTAATCATTATTGAGTTTTAATTTAACAGTCATTGCCGACGGGCTGCCGTCTCCAATGAGAGTCTAGTCCCGTCGCCAATGACCTTCAGGTCATTGCCGACGGCCCCCCCGTCACCAATGACCCCGTCACCAATGACCTGCTGGGAAAAAAAATTAAAAATTACAAAATTCCCCTGTTCATTTACATATATATAATTGTACCTGTTAAAAATTAAAGAAAAACAAATAAAGACAATGCACGCATATCAATAACAATCATATCTTTCACCATCAACAATCAATATAGTTAGATACAAAAGTCTAGTCTGTATAACTCAAAAGGTATATAAATACATACATAAAAGTCAAAATATAAACATAAACTAACTACAATCCAAGATCAGGAATGTCAGTGCCAGCATCACTGCCATCTATCATATGATCGCCGGTCCCATCGCCTGTCCCACCTCCGGTCCCACCCTCTATTGTCTCATCAGCTCGGCGATCATCACCATCTCCGCCACGGGCATCGCCTGTGCCGCAGCCTCCACCCCCATGAGTCTCCTCAACAAGACCCTACAAAAGTAAAATATTAAAAACGAAGTCAAAAACTAAGCATATTTAAATTTTTTTAGTTTGTTTTCTACAAGTGTGGCAAACATGCTGATAACTCGGCATCCGTATATCGGAATCGAGTCTCGTAAGTTACAACACGTGTCTAATGCCTATGCAGTGCTACATGTGTGTTTGCGTGTTATTCGGACGACCGAGGCGGGTTTTGGTCTCTTTTTCGACTTTTTGCCTAACTCTTGGCGAGTTTTGCAATTTGGGCGATAACTCGATCTCCGTATGTCAGAATCGAGTTCCGTAAGTTGTAACACGTGTCTAATGCCTATGCGGTGCTACATGTGTATTTGCGTGTCGTTCGGACAACCGAGGCGGGTTTTGGTATCTTTTTCGGCTTTTTGCCTAATTATCGGTGAGTTTTTCAATTTGGACGATAACTCAATCTCCGTATGTCAGAATCGAGTCCCATAAGTTGCAATACGTGTCTAATACCAATACAGTGCTACATGTGTGTTTGCGTGTCATTCGGACGACCGAGGCGGGTTTTGGTCTCTTTTTCGGCTTTTTGCCTAACTATTGGTGAGTTTTGTAATTTGGGCGATAACTCGATCTCCGTATGTCAGAATCGAGTTTCGTAAGTTGCAACACGTGTCTAATACCTATTCGGTGCTACATCTGTGTTTGCGTGTCGCTCGGACGACCGAGGTGGGTTTTAGTCTCTTTTTCGGCTTTTTGCCTAACTGTTGGCGAGTTTTGCAATTTAGGCAATAACTCTATCTCCGTATGTCGGAATCGAGTCCCGTAAGTTGCAACACGTGTCTAATACCTATACGGTGCTACATGTGTGTTTGCATGTCGCTCGGACGATCGAGGTGGGTTTTGGTCTCTTTTTCGGCTTTTTGCCTAACTGTTGGCGAGTTTTGCAATTTAAGCGATAACTCTATCTCCGTATGTCGGAATCGAGTCCCGTAAGTTGCAACACGTGTCTAATACCTATTCGGTGCTACATGTGTGTTTGCGTGTCGCTCGGACGACCGAGGTGGGTTTTAGTCTCTTTTTCGGCTTTTTGCCTATCTGTTGGCGAGTTTTGCAATTTAGGCAATAACTCTATCTCCGTATGTCGGAATCGAGTCCCGTAAGTTGCAACACGTGTCTAATACCTATACGGTGCTACATGTGTGTTTGCATGTCGCTCGGACGATCGAGGTGGGTTTTGGTCTCTTTTTCGGCTTTTTGCCTAACTGTTGGCGAGTTTTGCAATTTAAGCGATAACTCTATCTCCGTATGTCGGAATCGAGTCCCGTAAGTTGCAACACGTGTCTAATACCTATTCGGTGCTACATGTGTGTTTGCGTGTCGCTCGGACGACCGAGGTGGGTTTTAGTCTCTTTTTCGGCTTTTTGCCTATCTGTTGGCGAGTTTTGCAATTTAGGCGATAACTCTATCTCCGTATGTCGGAATCGAGTCCCGTAAGTTGCAACACGTGTCTAATACCTATTCGGTGCTACATGTGTGTTTGCGTGTCGCTCGGACGACCGAGGTGGGTTTTAGTCTCTTTTTCGGCTTTTTGCCTATCTGTTGGCGAGTTTTGCAATTTAGGCGATAACTCTATCTCCGTATGTCGGAATCGAGTCCCGTAAGTTGCAACACGTGTCTAATACCTATACGGTGCTACATGTGTGTTTGCGTGTCGCTCGGACGACCGAGGTGGGTTTTGGTCTCTTTTTCGGCTTTTTGCCTAACTGTTGGCGAGTTATGCAATTTGGGCTATAACTCGATCTCCGTATGTCGGAATCGAGTCCCGTAAGTTGTAACACGTGTCTAATACCTATTCGGTGCTACATGTGTGTTTGCATGTCGTTCGAACGACCAAGGTGGGTTTTAGTCTCTTTTTCGGCTTTTTGCCTAACTGTTGGCGAGTTTTGCAATTTAGGCAATAACTCTATCTCCGTATGTCGGAATCGAGTCTCGTAAGTTGCAACACGTGTCTAATACCTATATGGTGCTACATGTGTGTTTGCATGTCGCTCGGACGACCGAGGTGGGTTTTGGTCTATTTTTCGGCTTTTTGCCTAACTGTTGGCGAGTTTTGCAATTTAAGCGATAACTCTATCTCCGTATGTCGGAATCGAGTCCCATAAGTTGCAACACGTGTCTAATACCTATTCGGTGCTACATGTGTGTTTGCGTGTAGCTCGGACGACCGAGGTGGGTTTTAGTCTCTTTTTCAGCTTTTTGCCTATCTCTTGGCGAGTTTTGCAATTTAAGCGATAACTCTATCTTCGTATGTCGGAATCGAGTCCCGTAAGTTGCAACACGTGTCTAATAATAAGAAGTATCCCAATAAAATATATAATTATACCTAACAATCCGACCTGATCATCACACGTAGAATCGCCACGGCCCCCATGACCTGCACGCCCACCACGATCACGGTGTGGTGCGCGCGCCATATGCATATATCTATACCACCGAAACTAAAAAAAATACTATATTGATACAACTAAAAGAATGCAACATACAGTAAAAGAGGGATAACATAGAGGATAACATACAGATACAGATAAAAGAAGATAATATATACTGTCAAATCATATGTATGTATACATACGTAAATACTATATTTGTGAACAGTAACAAAGAGGATAACATATAGATACAATTAAAAGAATGCAACATAAATAGTAACCTAAAAGGATACAACATAAATAGATGTAAAAAAAGCTACACAGACTCTTCATGATTTGCCCTAAAATACTAGTTACAGAAAATTATACGATTACTTGTGTTTGTAAAAATGATAGATGTAATAAAATTATACATTAAGTGTGATAGTAATGGTTTAAACGATACAGTGGGCAAATTTTATTTATTTGTACCTCAATTCTTTCTATATATATCAACTCCAGTAGGTTTACTTATATGGAAGTTTCATAAATAGTAAACTCTGACTTTTTCACAATGTCTTCTGTTGAGTTCGATTGCAAACACAAGAATTTTCCCAATACTCCAAACATATTTCTTCTTACAAAATGATTTACCACGTAAATTACCACCTCAATTAATCATAGGCGGGAATAGGGATGGATCCACGACCGACAATCAAAGATTTGCTAGCTTTCTTTCTTCATGAACAGAGGCAAATATATATATAGTTGGATCTAACTCACAGCAAGAGCAGGAGGATCCTTAGCTTCTTTATATGATTTTATTGTAGTTTTTTTGTAAATTAAAGCAACTTAGGTTCCAAACCTCCTTTAAGAGCCAAGACAAACATTACTTACCATTTCTATTTGGTTGAACCACTATCTTTTGATTGATGTTGCTCCACGTACTTGTTATTTAGATATATTTTTCATAACATCTATTGATTTGCTCTTGATTACTATGATTAGATATTAGTATCATTCATACCTAATTAGTCTAACATGTTGAGATTGGACTTCATATGATTAGATTGAATGTTAAGCTTCTTCATTATTAAAAAAATTCATATTTTAATAGATCAAGTACACATAATGTCTCATATAGTTCTGAAATTTTGTATAAAAATTAAAATGAGTTTAGAATGTACAAGGCACGATCTAAGCTCAAACCAATTGCATCTCAACCTTATTCTTTATGAACTCAAGCTTAACCCAAGGCTTGAAAGCTACTAGTGATAACAAAAAACTTAACCCCCAAAGAATTAAAAATATAATAACACAATGCCCAAAAGTTTTCATACTTTGATTTAAAGAAGCTAAACACAAGCACTGTACTTTGGATTTTGGTGAAAAAAATTGGGAAATTTACCAAACTAGCTTAACACAAGCATTGTCAATACCAGTATAAATCAAATAATATAGACCTTAAATCAAATCTTATTCTACATTGAGATGATAACAAAGCTATTATAATGGTTCCATAAGTTAATTAGGGGAAAAAGTTGAATTGGAAAAACTTACTGAGCTCGAGGCGAGGACTATCGAGGACAGAGGCGAGGCGGCGACGGGGACTCGACGGCGAGGTGGTATGTGGTAATCGGAAGCTGGGCGATGGCGTAACCGGAAGATGGACGATGACGAGCTACTCAGGGCGACGGCAGGAGGAAGAGGGAAAGAAGATTCGCGCGGGGGGGGGGGGGGGGGAAGAAAAATGATAAGCAAAAAATTAAAACTGATCTGTTATACAGGACTCATTCTCGACGGCATCGCCGTCGAGATTACTCCCGTCGCCAATGACTTAATACCGACGGTAAATCCCGTCGCCAATGGTAAAGCCCGTCGCCCTACACCCTTCCCGCGCGCGGGTAGTGAAAAAGATGGCGCCATATGAGTGAAAATAAGTCATTGCCGACGGCATACATTAACGACGGCGTGGCCGTCGCTATTGAGGTCATTACCGACGGCAATTCTCCCGTCGCCATTACTCCCGTCGCCTATGACCCAGTTTTTTGTAGTGTTATTAATTGACCAGGTCGTTCCCAGGAAAGAGGGGGCCTTCCAATAAGAATTTCTCCCTATTGGCGCACAATTAGGTGACCAAACATCTCCTTCGCAGAACTTCTAGACATCGTTAATATTGAAAATAATAATATTAACAACTTGTCATCTCAATTATTGATTTAATAATATAAAAAATATCGACAATAATTAAATCAAATAACGTGAGATACTATGCAACAATTACTGTAGCAATAATTGAACAAAACTGAGTGACTTCTCACGTAAACATCAATAATCAATACCGTGTGCTACTATGCAACCACGTGTATTACTGTACTTTTACTACCAGGTAGTTCAACAGTTTTAACGGTAAAACTTCCGTCGTTATTTTCATAAATATATTTTTATCGCTTTCTCATTCTGACAATAATTCCGTTTTGGGTCCACCAATGATTGTGCCATTGTATGAATATTCTCTGTTAAAACGAATATTCCCCGACCAATCGAATATTATATAACAACTTGCATACTTTGCAAAATTTATAAATACTACCCACAACTATAACATTATCTCAAATCCACGCCATAATATTTAAAAAATATTTTAAGAAAATTAAATCTTTATTTATAAAATTTGGGGTCTCACAATCTGCTCTACTTATGAAATTTCTCCCTCGAAATTTACATACGTACCTGGTATGCCGAAGTGGTGAGAATACCTTGTCAGATTCTAACTCTTGAGGTATAATCTTTAAGCGTAGAATATATTCCAGGATTTTAACAGGTACATCTTCATTCGTTAAATTATCCGCTATCTCGTCCGATTTTAAATCAATAATATGGTTTGGGTCGTTCGTATATTTACGTAACATCGATACGTGTAAAATGTTATGAACACGCGAAATTCTTGGAGGTAAAACGAGTCTATAGGCCACATTTCCTACTCGATCAAATGAGCCAATAAAATTAAAGGTTGAGATTTCCTTTCTTCGTCGATTCTTGCTTCTAGAATAACGCCCTCTTGAACCTTCTTCTTCACATTCATCAGCTCTGAGTATGTAGCTTGAGCGGCTTTAACTTTATCGATTAAAGTCGATTCTACTCATATATTTGATATCACCACGTGGGTCCTAAGAGTCTTTAACTCTATCTTCGTCATTTGTAATTTATACGAAATGGGTTTTGTACTGGGGTCAATACAAATTTTGATTTCACGCTCTAGGGGTAAGCTAAGAAGTCTTCAGGAATACATCAAGAAATTTATTAATAATAAAAATATCATTCAAAACTGTGACCCTCATCCAAGACTTAGATAGCACGTCACATTGATACCTATCAACTTGCCACCGTTATTCACGATGTCACCTACGAAAAGTCTGGCTTCGGTGCATTCCACACAAGGAAGTCACCAGATAAAGGCTCGGGACTCTTTACTTATGACTTGATATGAAAATGATTGGCTTTAGTGGTTTGGTTGCTTAAATTCGCATAACAGGTTGGTTAGGAATATAAAAGCTAATAACTTTACGAAAAGTATGATGATTAGTCAACCAATCGATTCCTAAAATCACATCAAAGGCAAGTATTTTTAAAGAGATAAGATCGACAGGTAACGTAAGGGTATCGATATGAATCAAACAAGATTTATAGACAGTGGAGGTAACGAAGGTTTCTCCTAATGGAGTTTCAAAAGATAAGTCAAAGTCTAATTTCTCAGGAGTCAAATTTAAATGTTAAGCGCAAGCAAGAGAGATAAAAGAATGGGTAGAACCAGTATCTAATAAGGTATAGACTTCGCAAAAATTTATAATTAACTAACCCGTGCTAACTTTGTTCGAGTTACTCGCTTTTTGAGAAGTCACAAAAAACGCTCTTCCTGTAACCACCGACTTTGTTTTGTCTGTATCCGCCTTTGGTGCCACCGTCCCAGTTGGACTTGACTTCACTATACGACAAAATCGAGCTAAATGACCTTCTCTTCTTGAAATTTCCACTTCTATTATCTTGGCCATGATTACCACCGAAGTGGTTACCATTCTTGGCATGATAATTTCCCCCACGATGGTCATCATTGTTCCGATGGCCATTGCCACCGGTACGATTATTATCGTGTTATTGGTCGTTACCTTTTAGTTGTGCTAACTTATTATCGCGCTCCAATAACTGAGCCTTATTCACAACATCTGATTATAAACAAAGTTTATGAGAAATGAGGTATTGACGTATATCAGGTTTTAAACCTGTTAGAAACATTCGCGTCATTCGCTCCTCATTATCGACCAAATGGGATGCAAACCGGGATAACTCCGCAAACTTAGCCTCGTACTGCGATATGGTCATATTATTTTGCTCCATTGCTTATCTCAACATTTTCAGATGTCATTCTCAAACATTTTCACAAAACAAGGGTTAATTAACATATCACATATTATCCCTATACTCTGACCGACCAATTAAATACCAAATAAACATAGGTAGGTTATACTAGCGAAGAAATTCTCCGTCTCTCCCCTCCTAGTTCTTATCTTACATCTCAGCCAGGGATCATATCCTTAAGCTTTGATACCAATTGTGACGCCCCCAAAATAGGTATTCATCACCCATCTTGAGTTGCCAGATACATGGTACATAAATTCAAATACAAATTAATTATACAACAGTCGTGTAAAATACGACAAAACATAAATTGAGAGTTTTAATAAGAATATTGTCATCTAGACAAAATCCACACTAAATGGAGTCCTCATTATATTTATTAACACACTATTTAATAGAATAGTAAGGACTACTAATGCTATCATCTGGACCGTCACTCCGTTTTTTCGACTAGTCCCGGCTACGTTCTCATTTCTTGAAGAGAACAGTGAAAGAAAGGGTGAGCTCTACTAGCCTAGAAAGAAATATTATGACTAAGATAATGCAGAATAAATTATCATTAGCCTTCAACAATGTTAAACTGATAAAATACAATAGACATCAAGTTTAACTGCAGCGGAACAAGCAATCCATTAGAAAAGTCAAGTAGAGCATAAAATCTACTATCTTCTATGATTTAAAAAGTTTTTCATCAACTTAATCGCTGAGACTCATCTTAATAAATAAACCACATCATCAAGTCATCCCTGCATCAATAATCAATACCGTGTGCTACTATGCAACCACACGTATTACTGTACTTGTACTACCGGGTAGTTCAACAGTTTTAACTGTAAAACTTCCGCCGTTATTTTCATAAATATATTTTTGTCGTTTTTTCATTCTGACAATAATTCTGTTGTGGGGTCCACCAATGATTGCGCCGTTGTACGAATATTCCCTGTTAAAACGAATATTCTCCGACCAATCGAATATTATATAACAACTTGCATACTTTGCAAAATTTATAAATACTACCCACAACTATAACATTATCTCAAATCCACACCATAATATTTAAAAAATATTTAGAGAAAATTAAATCTTTATTCGTAAAATTTGGGGTCTCACAATTTCGTTGTGTTAGTTAATTTTATTCGTTACAATCCAGTTCATTTAATTGTGTTAGTTTCTTCGTTTCATTATTCTTGTATTCTATATCCGTACTGGGCATTTGGCTCATGCTGTATTTTTTTCTTTCGTCAAGCAATCAGGGGAATCAAGGAAAAATGTGACGAGAGCTTCCTTTTATCCAAATGGTTTAGTCATTTTATTTAGGTTGTCATCTAATAGTTTAATTAGAGTTGTAATAAATACTTTACATTATAGGTTTTAGCCAGTTTAATATCTATTATGGTTTGAATGCTAGTATTTATCAAATTTTCGGTCTACTTTTTTGTGATTTTAAGTCTTGTTATTAAATTCATCAATTTTGTTGTGTTTTGAATAACCTCTTTTTATTTCAAAAAGGGGTGTTACATGTTAACATGAAATGAACATCATAGTAAATTTATTTTCACTTCATAGAAACTCAATCAGTTGCTAGTTGGCAAGTATACAGTGATGCCAACTTCAAATAAATGAAATGGTCCCATCATTGTGGCCTTGGCTAATTAAATAACAAAAAAGACCCTTGGCTAATTAAGGAATTCGTACGTACTGGTCCCGTCCGTACACACATACACATATATATGAAAAAAGAAATATGTCTTGCACACAATTTGTGTGTGAATACGACATAATTTTAGTTAATAAAATGATAAAATATCAAAATAATCATTAATAAAAATAATAAAATGTTAAAATTTTCATCAACAAAAATTGTTTAAACACAAACTTGTATGTATTTAAGATACACTTCTTCTTTTTTTTTGCGTATGTATGTGTGTGAATTAGAATAACAAAAAAAAATAGATAACTCGACTACAAACGGAATAACAAAAAAAAAATTAACATCGACTAGAAACGCTATATAATTTTGAAGTGGATAGTGTTTCCTCCAGTTCATTGATAACTTCAACTAGAAACGAAATAACCACCAAATAAAAATAAAATTAAAAATAAATAAACTCTATATATATGTCATATGAAGAGTTTATTTTATTAATGTTTTATTTATAATATAAACCCATACAATATACTCAAGTTTACAAAAATAATTATGTCAAAAAATAAATGACTATTAATCTATAACTCAATAATATATATAAACTATGTTGTTTTGACAAATTTATTTTTGATTTCTGATTTGGAATGAGAGAAGTTGTTTTTTTTAATAAATAAATATGCCAAAACGACGTAGTTTTTACAGAATATGCGTAAATAAAATATGCACAGATGTGTATGGCCATATTACCCTATATATATGGGATTTAATTCGTGGCAAACGGTTGTCATGGGCACTATTCAGCAACTAAGTTTACATCCGTTGATCCATATATTTAAAGGCTAAGATTGGTCGATTTTTCCCTTGCCGCTACAGCTTGTAGCGACAGTCCACTGCCCTTTTCGTCCGTTAGCTTATTACATTACTGCCCCTAACAATAAAATACACACATGCCCTTTTCACATATTTGTAATTTTACCCACCATTGGAGGTCAAAATACAAATAAGTTAAATTTAAATACACTTATGTCCAATTTTCATGTCCAAATATAATTTTTGTAGGCAAATATATAATATTAAACAAATTAATACTCCCTCCTACGTATGAAAAACTATTATATATATATATATATATATATATATATATATATATATATATGGTTATGAGTTAGTTTTGGTTAATAAAATTTAGTTATGGTTTTATTTAATAATTAAAATCACATTATCTATTTTTAAAATGGGTTGTGTTAGATTTTCTCTCTATAAAATTTGATTAAAGTTTCTCTCTCTAAAATGTAATTATATTTTCTATCACTAAAATTAGAATGAACATGAAAATGTGTTGAATTATGAAATGTGTGCCAACTCCTTTTATAAATTGAAATAACTAAAATACTTGCACCGTTATGAAATATAACATCATTATTTATTTTTCAGAATCAATTTAAAATATTTTTAAATTTATAACTAATATAATAATAAATATTGTATATTTTTAAAAATACTAGTTGTTATAAAATTTAATATTTTATAATGTTCAATGAATCAAATTAATTTTTAATCCGATAATGATGCATCTATAATACACAATATTAAATTATTATTTGTGAAGGGCTTATAAACTTTGTGACAACTTAGATAAAAATGCATTTATAATATACAATATTTAAACTGTAAGACCCCAATTTATTATAAATAAAATCAAATTTTCTTGATTTATTGTTTTGAAATAGTAAGAATTGATTTGATTAATGTGGTTAGTTATGGGTAAAATGCGTAAATATTTCAAATATGCAAATGGTTATAAAATATTCATTTTTATCGGAGAATATTCGTTTGGTCGTGGAATATTCTTACTGTCGGGGAATATTCGTACGACGGCGCAGCCTTGTGTGGGCCCCATAACGGAAAACGATTGAATAAAGAAAACGACAAGTATAAGTTGTTTATAAATAACGGCGTAGTTGTTACAGTTAATACTGTTGGAATACCCGGTGGTTAAAACACAGTAGCACACGGTATTGCACCAATTATTGATTCTTACGTAGGAAGGCATTACTCAATAATTATTTTAGTAGTTACTGTTCAATATTTTATTTTATTAATTCAATAATTGCTACATTGATATTTTATATTATAGTTGGTTCAATAATTGTCACTACACAGTATTTTCATTATCAGATCAATAATTCATATTATTTGAATAATATTATTCCATAACATTATTGACAATGTCTAGAAAATTCTGTCTAAGGAGAGGTTTGGTCACCTAATTGCGCGCCAGTTAGGAAAAATTCTTATTGGAAAGCCCCCTCTTTTCTGGGAACTACCTGATTGTCAGTATTGTGATTCTCTAATATTATTTGTGAATAATTAATTATTGATTTATATGATAAGAAAAATATTCATTTTATATAGATATAGATGGAGAAAATTTTTAATGTGACAATTGTTGAAAAATTGTTATTTTATCTTTTCTGAAAAATAATTTATTTAAATATATTATTATATTTTAATAATATAATAATGGTGATATTCTTACAATGAATGTGGGATATATGAGTATATGAGGAGGAGGAGTATTTTTGTTACAATTAATGTTTAAAACATGTTAAACATGTCGGTGGACCCCATTTCTTGACTGAAATTGATTTATAGCCCGTAAAATCGTCCGTTTGTGAATTTCGGTCAACTTCTGCTTGGAATTTGGAAAAACTTAAACTTACAAAGTTGTAGAGAATGAAATTTCCTATGGAAAGGACATGTGGTTCAAATTTTTCTGATAAAAGGGCTATTTATTATGAATTATTGAAGTTTCGTAGTTCCGAAATAATAGATTTTTGAAAGTTTTAATTATTTTTAATAACAAAAACGTTTTTTTTTGTTTTTGTCATTATTTGGTGGCTGAATTCAGATGGTCAAGGTAGGCAAAGGAAAATTTATAAATATATTAATATTTTATTAAATTTTCTGCTTTGATGTTCTAAGTATTTTCCTATAAATAGAGTGCTTAGGTTAGAATTGAAAATCACACCAGAAACTGAAGTTTTCTCTCCCTTTCTCTCTTTATATTATCGAGCGTATTCTTGTGAGTATTTTGATACTTTGAGTGTTGCTATACGGTGCAAGTTCCCTTCAGCACTATATCCAGTATTCCAACTAGAAGTACAGTCTTTTCAAGGTAAGGGATATTATTTTTTTAAAAGTGATATTATTTCTTCTAATATCATTATACCGGATTATTGGTAAGATTTTTCTTGTAAAATTCTTGTCTTTTAGTGTTGGGGTTACTATTCACGTATACGACACTATTCACGTATACGTCACTATTCACAGAAAAATTAAATTTTTATTTTTTGTCCAAAATTTCTATTATGGATACTAGCTTTGATTGTATCCATGTTTTGATCATTCTTGAATTTTACTTCACTATGATTATTAATGAAGTATTTTTGAACTTGGACTGTTTAAAGTACGAATCCTTAATATTTGCTCTTTTGTTTCACTGGATTCGTTTTCTTTAAAATATTTTTTATCATCCTAAGTCCTAAATGATTATATTACTGAATATCTTTGGCCTGTAGTGCAAAGATGAATGAATTTTTGATGAATATCTTTGGCATGTAGTGCAAAGATGTACAGGTGTTGAGATGAACATGACCGACTGATGAATATCTTTGGCCTATAGTGCAAAGATGAATATTTGATTCAAGATGAATATTGATTGATGTTACAGGGATAAAATATTGATGATGGACTTTTAAATTCATAGATAAAAGTAGATTTCATTCTCTACGTAACTCTTCTATGAATTATTATTTTCGCTGCAAATATTGATCTAAAACTTGTTGTCTATTGTATTTTATTATATTTTTCCCTGTTGAAGACTAACGATAATTTTTTCTATATTATCTTAGTCATAATATTCTTTACTGGGCTAGTTGAGCTCACCCTTTTCTTTTTTGTTCCATTTTTCTTCTCAGGAGGCGAGAATGTAGCGAGTTCTAGTCGGGGTATAGAATGATGATTCTAGAAAGTTGTTTTAGTAGTCCTCACCATTTTTATAAAATAATGTACCAATAATTGTAATGAGGACTTATTTGGGTGTGAATATTGTCTAGACGACAATATTTGTATTTAAACTCACAGTTTTCATGTTGTATTAATAAAGTTGTAGTTGTTTCTGTACCATGTTATTGAAGACTCAAAATGGGTGATGTATACCTATTTTGGGGGCGTCACATAAACAACCAAGATTGTTAAATATGTTTTAACTTAATCAATCCTGTTGGGCCATGATATTTTATGTAGTGGGCGGACTGTTTGGGTCGAATTCTTTGATAAATCCATTGGGTCATATCTACTGGGCTTGGCCAGTTAGGCCAGGTCAATGGGTTATCTTTGTTGGATCTTGAAAGTCTTAGGTCGGATTGTTGGGCTGACCCATCAGATAATTAAATATCTATATTTTAGGCTTTGACCGGTGATGATGAAAAAGATAGCTGTTGACCGATATCCTGTATTGCATTAATGAGGATGGGACAGAGTCGGCCGACGGTGAACAAAAGTGATGGGATTAGCAGGTAAACTACCTGCAGTGTGAATGTCAGGCAGGTCGGTTGCACTCAGAGACGGAGCTACATGGTTGTTGGATGTGGCCACGGCGCCCCCCCAAGGTTTGAAATTTTTATAAGATTCACCCCAAAGTTTGAAAATTTTATAAAACTCACTTGTACATTTTGTTTGTTTTGAAAATTTTGTAAGACTACGGCCCCCGAGTTTTGATATGTTTGAAAAGATTTTTTTTACTATGTTTTATTATCTTTGTCAAATCAAATTCTATTACTATATTATTTTTGTTTTAGTAAAAATATGTTTTATAATAGTGAAATTTTATTTTTTAGTGATGAATATATTTTATGATGTTAAAAAAAATTTTTGCCCCCCCCCAAAGAACAAATCCTGGCTCCGTCCCTGGTTGCACTCAAAATCGGGGAACTAGTATATGAGAAGATAGGACGACCCAAAGAGAGGTAACTGATATTTTTCTCTCTCAATACACTAGATATTATTTTCCTCCATTGTTAACCTTGTGATCGCCTGTACTGACTCTTACACCGGAGCTATCTCCCGACGGTCGAAGCTGTCAAGCTTTTGGTGTTGTCATGTTTACTGTGTAGGATTGGACGTGTCTTACGTGATTGGGGCACGTGGAAAGGTCTTGACGTTAACAAATTCCAAACTCATCATTCAATTAAAAATTAAAAATTAAAATTAAAAATTAAAAATTAAAAATTAAAAGATTAGTAGGGATTCATATGTGAGTAATTCTGAGGTGTTTGTGTCATCAACCAACTCTAATCCTTTCATTGCTGATGACGGTGACGTGTCATTACGTGACCACATTAGAAAATAAAAGGAATGAAAAAGTAGATTTGGGTCATTGGAAAAGAAAAAGACCAACATTACGTCCAAAAACTCTCAAGGATAAATAAGCGGCCGCTCTGTTTCCAGTCTACTTCTCCCTGATAAATAATAAATGGATAATTTACATATTCTATTACATTTTTAAAAATAATTACAACAATAGTGTCCTCATAAAAATTTTACACAACTAATACACTTCCATATTTATTTACAATACTAGTTCAATACATAATTACCAAAAAAGTGTAATCTTATCCCTTTAATTATGCTCACGATTTTCTCCCCTATCTCTCCCACAATTTTCTTCCCATCTCTCCCACGATTTTCTCCCACTCCATTTCTGTTTCCCTTCTTCTTCTCCTCCCTCCCTCCGCCTCCTCCTCCTCCTCCGCCTCCTCGTCCTGTCCAACCCCTCCCCACCCTCACGCCTCCCTCGCCTCCCGCCTCCCCTCCTCCCCTCCTCCCGCCACTCCCTTCCCACCCCTCCCCTCCCTTCCCCCTTCCCCTTCTTCATCCTTTGCCCCCCCCTCCTCCAGCCCCCGCCTCCGCCTCCGCTCAGTCACAACCACCTCCCCTCGCCTCCCCTTCCTCCAGCATCCCCCTCCTCACGCCTCCCTTCTCCTCCCCTCTTCCCGCCCCCCTTTCTCCTCCACCTTTCTCTCCCCCCACACCCCACGCCCCACCCCCTCCTCCCGCCCTCCCTCTCCTCGATCCCTCCGCCTCCCACCGCCACCGGTCCATTCTTTATTTTCACCTGTAACGAAATCTTCCGATAAGGTAATCAATTCAGTTTTATTAGGTTACTAATTTATTTTGGATGTAATGCAGTTGGTAATCAAACTTCATGTAGTTGATTACCAAATCATTTGATAAGGTAACCAATTTAGTTTTATTAGCTTACTGATATATTTTGAATGTGATGCAGTTGGTAACCAAAATTTATGCAGTTAGTTACTAAACCTTCCGATAAGGTAACCAATTTAGTTTTATTAGGTTACTAATTTATTTTGGATGTGATGCAGTTGGTAACCAAATTTCATATAGTTGGTTACCAAACCATTTGATAAGTTACCAATTTCGTTTGAATGTGATGCAGTTGGTAGCCAACCATTCATACAAAGGTAACCATTTTATTATTTATGAGTAACAAAATAGTTATGTAAAAAAATTTAGAACATTAATAGTTACATCTATTTATTTTTAAACTTTTTGTAAGTCGAATCTTCTTCTTATTCTCATTGGTGTTTTGGACAATGGAGATTCGCGGCGGAGTATCGGCGGTGTAGCGTTTAAAGTGTATGTTAGGGAGATGAAGATTTGAATTTGAATATTTAAATTTGAATTATTATTTTGAATTTGAATTTGTTTTTGTTGTTAGATCTAAATATTTGAATTTGAATTATAGCAGTTATTTGTCCTTAATTTTAGGTTTCCTTATTAGTGTGAATTGTACTATTTTTGTAATAATTACCTTTTTTATAATTATTGAGTTGATGCACTTTTCTAGTAATTACTTTTTATTTGTTGTATACTTATGTAAAGGACCCATAATAAATTGGGTTAAATATCCGTTTTGGGCTTATTTTTTTTTCTTCTAGAAATATAGGTTTAAAGTTTATTCAACTGTAAAAAATAATAATTAACCAACTCAAATAATTTAGTTAATTTGATTTGATTCAATAATTTATGACTTATATTGTCAGGTTTTATATATATATATATGAGTCTCCATCCACAGCAACCGATTGTTGGGGAGCAACCCCTTTTTTCTCAGCCGCTACAGTTTGTACCGGCCACTTAGAATTTTTTTTTATAAGCCGCTACAAGCTGTAGCGGCTGGGAAAAAATAGGTTGCTCCCAACAACCAGTTGCTGTGGATGGAATCCCTATATATATATATATATATATATATATATATATATATATATATATATAGGGATTTAATCTGTGGTAAACGGTTGTCATGAACACTGTTCAACAACCAAATTTACATCCGTTGATCCAAACATTTAAAGGCTCAGATTGGTCAATTTTTTCCCCTGCCGCTACAGCTTGTAGCGGCAGTCCTTTTACTGTAGAAGATATAACTAATTTAGGGCTAAGTTACCGAACCGCCCCTCCAAAATTATACTGCCTACCGCATGAGCCTGTAGCGATAACCTTACTTAGAAAATCAAAGCAATGATAGTCAGACTGACAACACGTAAGCCAAAACACACGCAAGCCAAAACATTGACTGACACGCTGGCTGACAATCTACATAAATCGCCTTTAGGGCTTGCGTGTGTTTTGGCTTGCGTGTTGTCAGTCTGACTGTCAGTGCTTTACTTTTATTATATTATATTTTATATATATATATATATATAGAGCAAGGATCAAGAGTTTACCTCTTATCTAACTCACCCGAGCTCACCCCCCTTTAGCGACGGACCCGGCGATGGTTCGGTCATACAACCGTCGTCTATACTTTTAGCGACGGACAACATATAGCGTCGCTAAAAGTATAGACGACGGTTTTATGACCGAACCGTCGCCGGGTCCGTCGCTAAAAGGAGGGTGAGCTCCGGTGAGTTGGATAAGGGGTATGCTCTTGATCCGGACCGTACATATATATATATATTTATATATATATATATATATAATAGTTTTTCATACATATGAGGGAGTATTAAATTGTTTAATACAATATATTTGCCTACAAAAATTATATTTGGACATGAAAATTGGACATAAAAATTAGACGCGAGTGTATTTAAATTTAACTTATTTGTATTTTGACCCCCAATGGTGGGTAAAACTGTAAAAGTATAAATAGGTGAAATTTAAATACACTCATGTAAGGCTGTAAACGATCGAGCCAAACAGTTCGAGCTCAATTCGGGATCGACTCGAAAAAATACGAGCGATCGAGACTCAGATTCGTTAATAATATGATCCAAATCTGAGCATTAAAAATAGTTCGAATAAAAATATAAGTAGAACCTTACCAAGGTTATATTCGACTCGTTTAAGATTCAAACTACTTGAATTCTTGATTGTGATTCGATACATATACTCGGTTAATACATATTCGATTAGATGTTCGATACATTCTTTTATAATATATAAAAATTTAAATCAAATTAGGATAATTAGTTATTATTTTGTTTTATTTTTAATTTTTAATTGTGATTTTATATTTGTAAAGTGTAACAATAAATATATTTTTTTATTTTTAAGTAAAATAACAAATTCAATTTATAATTATATTTATTATAAAACTAGTTATTATGTGGAGACTTGAATTCGAGCTTGAATTTGAAGTTCACGAGTGGTTTGAATAAATATTCGAGTCGAGTCGGATTGAATTCGAGTAATAAATATTCGAGACGAGTCGAATTTGAGTATGATTTTTTAAATATATTCGAATTCGAGTACGAATTTATTATTTTGAGTCGAATTCGAGTATAGTACTACGTCGTGTTCAATTTTAATATCCACCTAGAAGAGTTTATGTACTTATAGTACTCTCGTGATAATATAATGCTCTCTCCCACTAAATTTGTTTCATCAAAAACTATGTGGACATGATTGTATTTCAATTTTATCTATTTGTGTTTTAACCTCTAACAAAAAGTAAAAATAAAATTGAAATAGACTCCTCTCCAATATTTTTTGTCCAAGGCAATTAGTTTCACATATATATAATTGACAAGGAAACAAGTTTTTACGGAAACATTACAACAGGCATCTCCTTTTTTTGGGGATAGGTAGGTAGTAGTAGGGGACAAAGACCACTGTTGTTTCGTCTTCTCTTTTTGGTAACATTTATAATAATTTAGATGGTACGTCGCCAGCACCACATAATTTCAACTAAATTAATGACACACAAACCAAAACATTATCTCGACGTACAGCAAAGATATACTACAATCATAGAAGAATCTTGTTTGATAATTAATCTGTACCCGAGGAAAGTTATAAAGGAATTGTGTTTAGTTATAAAAATATGTACTAGTATTTTCCATATTGTTCATCTTCATTTTCTGTATCGATACCACCCATGTATATGTCACATTCAGTTTTGTCTTTCCCGTACCAGTATGGCCAATTAAGTGGCCCAAGCTCAACTAGATCAATAATATAGCCGAGTACGAGTAGCCGTAGGGACAAAGCTAGGAATTTTAGTGATAAGAAAAATATAAAGATAAAAATCTTTTAATAATTAATAATATTAAATTTATTTAACAATAACAATAATAATATATTAAACATTGACATGTTTCATCCTTCTTTACAACTTAAAACAATTGTGATTTTGCTCACATCATTCACCATCAGATATTTATTCAGCGATTTCTTCTATATGTTATTAGTTTTTACCAAACAACTTGGGGTCTAAAGAAGAAGAAATTTTTTTAAAAAAAATTAAGGAATTATTTCCCTGGCCCCCCCCCCCCCAGGTCGGGGCTCCATCCCCTGTAGCCAAGATAGAGAAGCCGGCCGGGAGAGAAATAGTGGTGCCGGAGGGAATAAAGATAAATTTTGTCCTTAAATTTCACTATTTTAAATAAATAACTTCAATTTATTAATTACACTTTCTATTTTATACTTATAACTTCAATTTACCTTGCCTTCTAATTTAACTTTCAATACTATTTGATCAACAAATCTTTAACTATTTAAAATTAATATTTGAGATTTTCACTATTTTAAATAAATAACATAATATAAATTGCGTGCGGCTCCTCAAAGTACTAATTTATATAATTCCAAGGCATGCATTTTGTAGGCATGCGCAAAAGGCCGGTCTAATTTATTAAGTTTTGATCAAGTCAAGTCTTGGTTATTGGGTTGTGGTCTGATTAACACATGTAGATAAGGTTAGACCCAAGTCTAGGTTAGGCCAGGGCAAGCCTATGTTGATCGTGTCCATCTTTTTTCTAATGTTAAATATTAAATATTAAAAATATAAATTAATAAAGTTTTATAAAAATGATGCAATATTTTATGGATTTATTTTATTTTAACATTCTACTGCACACGAATATAAGTTGGATGATTAGAACAAAAATATATAAATTCCTCTTTAATTAAAGGAAAATATAATTAATTAGATGTAACTGTAATATAAAACAAATTGATTTCCTAAATACATGTCTACTATGCATAGATTGTCTTTCTATAAAATATAATTTGAATAAAAATCTACTGTGGTACATATGACTAGAGATGTAAAATAAAATGAGCTTAAGTTAGTTTCTATTTTATTTTCTCTTAGTACTAGGATCAGTTGGACATATATTTTGTAAAATTTAAATACAGTTATATCTTTTCATTTGTGGTCATTAAACACTTACATACTTATATCTCAAGTGTTATTTTCAATTAGTTTTCTAATTATTTTTTGAAATTATTATTTAAATTACTACAACAAAATACCTGAAAAATAACCAAAATTATAAATCCCGTTAAGAATTTAGTATATTCAAATTAATGAAGAACTTGAGTATTTACAAGAAACTAATTTATTATTAATATCTAATATTAAAAGTAGCAATGAATATTAATAGAATTTTATTATTAAATATTAGTAATTTAATATTTATAATAAACTAATTTATTATTAATATTTAATCAACTAAGTAACTGACTTATTATTAACATTACATATATTAACTAATTCTATTCATTGAAGGTGTATATTAATTAAATGTATCCATAAGAAATCAAGAATGAATAATTAAAACTTTGAATTTTATTGTTGTATTAATTAAACTAATGTTTTATAATTTATAAATTACAATAATAAGTAAATAAATATTTACACTTCAATTATAAATAATTATAATTTTAAAATTCAAAAATTATAAATATTTGTATAAATAAATATGTCAGGCCTCGGGTCAGGTCAAGATCAGGCAATGCCAAATTTTTATCTTAAAATAATGGTCTTTTTAAACAGAAAAAAATCACTATTATGTTTTTATTTTTTTCAAAGTACTTTCACAATTGTGTAATTAAAAGTAAGTTTATTTAACAATTGTCTTGAGATTAAAGGTAAGTTTCTCATACCTTCCCCTTAATTCCTGATCTCTTTCTCAGACTCCTCCTTAGTCACCTAAGATTGAAATGTACCACAAGAGCTGGGCTTTCTCTTAGTTTGTTTATTAGTAGACCAGTAGTAGGTGCGATTTTTCCGAATGTGATTCTATTCAAATTTTATTTTAATTACCGATCAAGACCCGAAATTTGTATTCAGAGTTCAAATTCTTTATAATTGCATCAAATTTGACACTAATTACATGATCTGATATAATCTAAAATTTGAGTTCGATAATCATTTTTTATAATAATGAACCAATTAGTTTAAGCATAATAAAATATGTGTTTATTATTTATTTAATGTTATATAAAAATGATATGACAACCCAGATCTATATTCAAAGTCGGGCCAAATCTCCAAAATAATACTCTCTTAATTTCATAAAAAGGTAAAATAATATAAGAGCATCTCCAAGAATAGTAGCAAAAAAAAACTCTTCAAATTGAAGTTTGTTAACCTATGTGTTAATTTGAAGAGCATTATTTGCTAATTTCATATTTTGTGTCTCATCAGTCTCTTCAATTTAATGCGCTTTATATCAAACTCATCAAGCGTAATAAATATTTTTAGCCATTAATTGTAGATTTGAAGAGTGAGAAGGAGGTTGCAGATTTAATGACTAAGGTTGAAGAGGTTGTTGGATAAGATTTTTCTGATATAACTCACTTATTTGAGTATCACAAAATTATTGAAGAGGTTGTTAGAGTTACTCTAATCAAGCATTTCTTCCTCGCTCCTTGTCTACTTTTTGTGCTATTAATTAATCACTTATATAGTATAATGGACTAATATTATAATCATATCCAATCTCCATTGACATCCTAAATAAATCTATGCAGCAAGATCAAGCTAAGAAGTTCTGAATTTCTAAAATAGTACCCCTCATTTTCATTATATATATATATATATATATATATATATATATATATATATATATATATATGATGGTTTAGAAGGAAACTTTTTACCCATAATATAAGACGTTTTACATATATTTAAGAAAAAAAATCTTTTCATTTCCTATTTTATCCCTAAAAATTCTCAATCAAGAAGTAATTAAGAGATAGAATTAATTAATTAGTACATGGTAATAATAAAATTTCAAATTTCAAATTAATTACCTAATATTAATATTAATATTAATGAGCTTCTTTATATATGTGATTATGTCTTACAGGTCATATATAATAAATGGATTTATTAATCATGTACCACAAGAGATTTTTTTGATATTAATAGCCATTAATTTATTATACATATGGAAGGGCGCCTTACACACTAGGTTGTTATGAACCGAGGGACATTGTTAGATGATCTCCATCTTTGGGTAACAAGAGTTCCTTTTCTTTCCTTTATTCTTTTTTTTCTTTTTCTTTTTGGGAATCCAGCAACCTTAAGAAAATTAGGATATTAAATCTAGCGATCACAACCTGCCTGAAATAACTAGGCTTTATTATATATATATATATATATATATATTGTATATATCATGAGCTAGAATATTATTAAATAATTAAGCCAATTAGGTTTGGGTTTTTAGTTTAAGAGAAGATAGGCATCCAAGCCTTTGGAGATAAGAGCTGCTAATTCGGCATAAGGATCTGCATCAGGTGCGCCCTCAAAAGCTTTCTCATACTCAATAGACCATTTCACATGAGTAGTACCATTATCCCCAGCTTCATTCACCTCAACTTTGACCTTGAAACTCGTGTATATCTGAAGGAAGTCTCCTTCAATCGCAGTGTAACGTATCGATTTATTTGCATCGTCTACTTCTTCAACCTTCATTTTTGCGCTCATTGGAGCTCCTATATATATATATATATATATATATATATATATATATGCACACACACATATGTTTTTAGTAACAAGTCAACTAGAGCTGCAGTAATTGTAATGTTGAACTAAAGTAAAAAAGATTAATTGCACGGTGTGAAGTAAGCGTATATACATACAGTTTCTTTTGTAATAAGTATATAGTACGATATATAATAGACAACGTGTTCATCGCAAAGTATATATATATAATGCTACAACTAGCTAGCTAGCTAGTGAATTATAAGTATATCAATATTCTTACCAATTACATATTTCAAATTCTGTACAGAGCCTGCAGAGCCTTCCTCTCCTTCAAGTAATTCAACACTAGTAATACGTTGAGGAAAGATATTGGCCAGGCCCTTGATATTGTTTTTCAAGTACCCATAAAACTTGTCAGGGCTGGACTTGATCTCTGTCTGCACCTCAAGCTTATCTATCTGAGCCATGAAGAATCGAAGAAGCAATCACCAATTTGGATTCAATTCTGCTGATACCAAGGTTGCCTGTTAATTAGCTGCCTTTATATAAGAGATCGAGATTTTTAGTTAAAGGTTTAGTAGCTAGGAGTCATCTGTATATAGAATAAGAATATAACAAAAGTAGCTAGTAGTAGGACTAGTTGCATGCATGTGACCACTGTTAGAATATATTTTTTTTATGTGGTCTCTAATATTTATGAAATTATCGGGCTTATATATTGTATTAATTTAATCACCTTATTTATGGGTTTTAGTAAATATGTGACTCATAAATATTATTACTAATATTTAATTTGGCAAAATAGGTACTAGGGTTTCATAATCTTGATGGACGATTTTTGACTGTTAACTATTCTATAAATAAAACAGTTAGGGTTTGGTCTTAATTGTCGTCTCAAAAATTTTATACACACCTATACATCCATCTTAAGATTGAGAGAGACAATTGAAGACAATTCACCCTTAAGCGCAGCGGAAGCGTGATACATACAAGATAATTTCTATTAATTCATGTAAGTACTTACTATTATAATTATTTATTTTATTTTATTTTATACGTACAATAACACGTTCCAATATAATTTATCCATCAACCACTTAATTAATACTATAATGTGAATCTTTTTAGTAGTGGCTAGTTCCTTGATAGATTCTGATAATATGGATATGGATTCCACTTGATCTATATATATATATATATATACATATATATATATATATATATATATATATATATACGGTCCGGATCAAGTGCATACCCATTATTTTACTCACCCGTGCTTACCCCCCTTTAGGCGACGGTTTCGGTCATACAACCGTCGTGAAACCGTCGCCTATACTTTTAGCGACTTACAAACATATAGCGTCGCTAAAAGTATAGACGACGGTTGTATGACCGAAACCGTCGCTTAAAGGGGGGTAAGCACGGGTGAGTAATTTATTAGTACCAATTAGATAAAATAATAAAATTTATAATTTTGGTAATTATATTTCTAATATTAATTAATTTAGACTAATTTTGAATTTAGAGATATTTCATATTGAATTCAAAATGTCAATATAGAAATAAATAAATAAAAAGAAGAATAGTATACTTTTTATATAAATTCTAAAAATAAAAAACGAGGAAGGAGGAGAGATAAAATTAATTTTTAATAGGTGAAAAAAATTGGAAGCAACATATTTGCGTGAACAAGGCATCTATGTGGAACAGTTGTGCTAAAAAAAATTTAGGAAACATTAGAGGAATACTTTTGTATGACTATGTATCTAAGAGGAACAATTATGCTAAAAAAATTTTAAAAATCATTTAGCAAAAATATGACAAATATAAAAATAAAAATTATAATTTAGTTTAATAAAAGTACGGACTATAACTAGTGATTTATATTAAAGGAATTACTAACTAGCGTTCAGCAATATGAAGCATTCGATGTTTTAAAGCCAAAATTACTCG
Organism: Panax japonicus; assembly: GCA_020205505.1. NCBI lineage: Eukaryota > Viridiplantae > Streptophyta > Magnoliopsida > Apiales > Araliaceae > Panax > Panax japonicus. The sequence goes on along the minus strand of CM035095.1, from coordinate 10,830,721 downwards.
ACTTTGACTTCTGACACATTATGAGAGTCAAAGAGAGACCACAGTGACATCCTCAAATTTAATGGTCAAACATATACTATGGGATAAGGTCCAAAAATGTTTCTAATATTTTTTCCAATATCTACCGAGCATCTTATACTCTTTTTTTTTTCTAAAAATACCTTTAACGTTACATATTTTGGGTCAGCCGTGCCCCTGGATCGAACGGCGTTGCCACATGGACTAACGCTGCTCATACGTGACCTTATTTTGCTGACTTGGACTCAAACAAAGTTTAAAGAAACACTATCTCAGTCCAGATCTTACTCTCATACGCATCTGTTCATTTTTCAAAAGGGGCAAAGGTCCCTAATCGTGATAAAGCCCTAGTCGACATCTCTTGCCGTAGAGAAAAGGAGAAATAGGAGAGAAGGAGAGGCGAAGACGAAGGAAAATCCCTGACTGAGTTCATCGACGAATTAGAAAAAGCCCTAATTTTGTCAACTGCAGTCAGTTCGTGGTATGAACGTGCGTCTAGGGCTTTCATATCTGCTTTAGACAGAAGAAGAAAAGGAATCTCTTAGATTTTCATACGTACTTTCATATCTGCTTTTGATTGATAAAGTGCATTTTATATGGGTGAATAGGTAAAATATGGTCATCACATGTGGTCCATGTTTCAGTTGGGTGTTGACTGGTAGGGGACATGTGGTCCCCTATATTATTCTTTATTACGTTGCTAATAGCTGATATCTGAAGCCCTAATTCTGGGTTATTTGTTTTTGAATGGCAGAATGGTTGGGCGTGTAGATGTATATTTACATCATGGGGGCAGATGGCTGGAGGATCCTGTAAATGAACAGATGCGTATGAGAGTGGGATCTGGACTGACGTTGTGTTTCTTTAAACTTTGTTTGAGTCCAAGTCAGCAAAATAAGGCCACGTATGAGCAACGTTAGTCCATGTGGCAACGTCGTTCGATCCAGGGGCACGGCTGACCCGAAATATGTAACGATAAAGTTATTTTTGGAAAAAAAAAATATAAGGTGCTCGGTAGACATTGGAGAAAATAGTCAAGGACTATTTTTGGACCTTATCCCCACATACTATCAAATATGTACTTATTAAATGAAGAAGGGGGAAATACTTTAGATGTGTAGAAGAAAAACAAAAAGGATTGGTAATATGAGGTTGAAAAAAAAGTTTTTTTTTATATGTAAATAAATAATAGGAAACTGATATTTTTATAATTAAAAATACTAGTTTTATAAGATCCTTCTCAGAGCATGTCAGAGAAGACCTTGTAAAACTATCAGTATATAAATGAACCGAGTCGAACCGAATATAGAGTTGTTCAGATTTGGTTTATAAAATTTATCGAGTATGAAATAAGGTTTGATTGAAACACGTTTAACTATCGAGTCGGACACGATCTCAAATCGAACTCGAACAATTTGAACTTTTTGAACGAATATAATCCATGTATAAATAGAAAATTGCAATATGAATTGGCCCGAATAATTTATTAAATTTTAAAATTTATACATATTTAATTATTTATATTTTGAGTCGAGCTCAAATCGAATTTTTAATTGAATTGAATACAAATCGAGTCCAAACTATTTAATTTATTTTACAATCTTAAAAACTAATATTTTGAATTATAAAAATATCAATTCCCCTAATAGTATTACTTGAATTTATCCCAAATGCTAACATTTGGACTAACCGTGAATTATTTGTGTTAATATTGATCGGTTGAGAAGAGAGGGAAGTCAAATACGGTACAACGTGGACAAAAAAATTGGTCAACAATTAGGCGACTAACAAAGAGAGAATATCGTCATCCGTTCACCCATCTTTCCCGGGCACCATTAAAGCAACTACCGAAAACCAGCCAAGCACATAAACGGGCGGAGCAGAAACACAGACAGAGAGAGAATTCAATTGGGTAACGTACATTTTTTTTCATCACGGCTTTATTCGGATCCCTACGTTCCAATTCTGAGCACAATCATTACCAGCGAGCTTTAGAAATAAGCTTTAATTTTGAATCAAACAAAACGGTGGCAGACAAACACCGTACCCCTTCCCCACACGGCGGCAGGGGTGCCCTTCCTTCCGAAGGCGGTTGTCCCTCCGATCTCCTCTTCCTGGCCGGAGGCGGCGCTGCCGAATCTCTCTTCTTCCTCTTTTACCTTTACTAATCTTTATTTTTTGAAAATTACTTATGTTATTCATATTTTCATATACTACTACTACTTGAATACATTCATATAATTATAATTAGATATATAAATTCTGACCCAATTAAACGAAGATGCTGACCATAAAAAGGGTTCCTACAGTCGTTTCCAATTACCAAGAGGATGCTTCACAAGATACCCTAACCGTTGGTTGTGGCCGGAATTGTCTTGGCAAATGCTGCTTACCTGGTACATTTTTATTTCAATTATGCTCATTTATATTCTTGAATTATCTTTTTCATTTCACGGATTTATGTTTTTTTTCCTCCCCTTCTTTGGTCCAATTAATTAAATTTTGAACATACTACTAGATTAGATGAAATGCTTGTATACATTGCAGGGAAAATTTCTGAATGAGTAAAATGTTAAATATATGAAGAATAGGGATATTGTGTTTTCATTTTTCTAGCTTTTTCCGGCAATGAAAGCAATGCGGTATTTAGCAAAAAGAAAAGAAAAGAAAGCAATGTGGTTCTTTTACTAAGATTGCGACATAAGCCTATGCTTGGTGAACATATATTAGTAATTGTTGCAATTCTTATTTTCCTGTTACTTTGTCATTGAAGATATCATTATTATAAAGTGAAAAAGTTAAATAGAATAGTCACTCCCTTCATAGTTAAGTGTCCTCTTTTTTACTTAGCAACCACAAAATGAAAAAGTTTTCTTTTATACAATCTATATGTTGTGAATTTGGGGTTTGATAATACCTTGACTTATTCTTGGGAGGGGGTAAATTTAGAAATGTAAGTTTTCCTTAAGTGGGTCATGTTTAAAACGGTCCAATGGCGATTCTGTTTTGTGAGAGTGAGAGTGAGAGTAATCAGGAATCACTACGGTGTCATGAAATTTCCAGTAGATATTAAAGTTATAGCTACTGAAACATTACTTTCAAATGTGATTATTATTTTTGGAGGCAGGAAATACGTTTTAAGTTTCTATACTACAACTCTTAAAAAATGATGAGCATTTACTGAAGTGTTTGATTCTCTCAGTTTCTGCGCTTCCTCTATATGCATTCAAGAAAAGCGAGGATGAGTCTCTTGAATATGGTGCTGCGGTATATTCTCTTAAGGAACCTCCAATATCCTTTTTAAACAACTTGTTGCTTGGGAAATGGGAGGAGCGAATGAAGCAGGGTCTATTTCGATATGATGTGACCAAATGTGAGACAAAGATCATTTCAGGGAAATATGGTTTCATTGTACAGCTGAATGAAGGACGCCACCTGAAGAAGCGGCCTACTGAGTTTCGAGTCGACCAGGTCCTCCAGCCCTTTGATGATAACAAGTTTAACTTCATGAAAGTTGGTCAAGAAGAAGTACTTTTTAGGTTTGAACCTAGTAGTGACAATGAGTCACATTTCTTTCCTTGCTTTCCGGTGGATGCTAATTCCACACCAACTGTTGTCGCTATCAATGTGAGCAATTGGGTGTTTTATGATGGTCGGAGAATGAAGACATTGTAAGATTTTATGTTTCAGCTAATAGAACATGTTTGGTTCTTCAGGTGAGTCCAATTGAGTACGGGCACGTTCTTCTAATACCTCATGTCCTTGATTGCTTACCCCAGAGGATGGATCATGATAGCCTTTTGCTTGCTCTTCACATGGCTAAAGAAGCAGCAGATCCCTTCTTCAGATTGGGCTATAATAGTTTGGGTGCTTTTGCCACTATCAATCATCTCCACTTTCAGGTATAAATGACTTGATAATGTGTTTATTAATTTTTGAATAAGTTAAATTATTGTGACTGATTGATATTGACCATTTTCTATTGCAGGCTTACCATCTTAATGTGCCTTTTCCAGTTGAGAAAGCCCCAACTCAAACAATAATGACAGTTAAGGCTTCCTGTGACAGTGGAATAATCCTCTCAGAGTTGCTGAATTATCCTGTACGAGGACTTGTGTTTGAGCATGGCACGTTGCACTGTTTATCAGATGTTGTTGCCAAATCTTGTATTTTCCTACAAAATAACAACATCCCATTTAATGTTCTCATCACTGATTGTGGGAAAAGAGTATTTTTGTTCCCTCAGGTATCTTTCGCATTCCTTTGTAGTGTTTTACTGATTTGTCTTTCAAGTTGATCATATGAGTAACACTCTTCTTCTTACTTGCACATGAACCATGTTAGTTTTGCGTTTTTTAAGCTGAAGTATATAATTATTACTTCTGTGGAGTGGGAATAATATACAATACATTGTTTCCCTGCAGTTTGTATCAAGCCAATGGAAATAGAAGACAATGTTCAACTCTAAGATAAATTGTAGCTGTAGTTTGTATATAGCGTCCAAAATGCAATATGTGATCAGTGAAAACAGGATGTTCGCTACTGCTGAAAGTGGTTATTTCAGCAGTCAGCAGTAGACAGTAGTTATTGTACTTTGTGCTACATATGTTGTACATTTTCTCCCAGTGTACAAACAAGGTACAAGATGTGATGCAGACTGCTGAAATTGTTACTTCGGCAGTAGGGTACAATTTGCAGACCTTTTTTCTTATGTTTATTAGATATGTTATTCTTGTTTTTTATAAATGATATCTGCCATAAATATCACGATTATACCCATGATTCCTTATGGTTTGTATCTTGTTGGGAAATGGGAGCAAGTTGTATGAGCTGGCTGTGAGTCTGCATAGTATTGAGCTTTCAACTTTCAATTCTATAGTTGACAGGGTTGTGTTGGGGTTTTTGAAATTTTAATTAGGGAAGATGAATGCAATGCTCCCAGGCCCCAGCACACAGGCTAATGCACAGACATGTCCGCGCTCTTGTAGGCATCAGTTGCATTCTTGTCTTGCAGATGTATCAATAAACACCTTCTCGCATATATTATTTAGGGGAATGGCTAATGCCATCTTTATTTTACTCTATGCCTATTACTGATATATCTTCTAGTTTTTTACCTTGAAATAAAACTTATTGATTGCTTGAATTGATGGTCAGTATTATGCGGAGAAACAAGCTCTTGGAGAAGTTGGTCAGGAGGTGCTGGACACTATGGTTAACCCTGCCGTGTGGGAAATTAGTGGGCATATGGTACTTAAGAGAAAAAAGGATTATGATGATGCATCTGAGGATTATGCGTGGAGACTTCTTACTGAAGTTTCTCTATCAGAGGAGAGATTCCAAGAGGTGAAGAACCTGGTATTTGAAGCAACTGGTTTACATGAGAGGGGATGGGGCAAAACCAACATGAAGCTGGAGGAAGATCTTCACAACCCTCGTGCATCCAAAGTTGCCTCGCAGCTACCTCAAGATTGTCTACTTTTGCGTTAGACTTGTTATTTAGGGAATGTCTTGGACTATTAGGGGTCCCTTTTGCTGATTTCAGTTGTAGGTAAAGCTGATGTCTGAACTACTTGCACATGAATGTCTCTGAATTTATTTCTAGTATTTCAAATGGAATATTATGTTGCGTTTTACATCCTTTAAGGATTGGAACAATGTTGCATGTGAACCGAGGAAGGCTTGTTTGTTCCTTTCCTCGTAATCAAGATTCTGGTTGCACATTATATTGGGGTTGGGGTAGTGTTTCAGTGTGCTTACTTCACAATGGATTTGCCACAATGTTTCTAGATCGAGATCTTTTATATTAGGTTGTTTAAAATCCTAATGCATGAACTGAATTAATTTTTGTATGTATGTGTGTGTGTGTGTGTGTGTGTGTATATATATATATATATATATATATATATATATATATATATATATATATATATATATAGAGTCCGGATCAGGTCCGGACTCCCGGATTTTAACAAAATCCGGACCTTTTTTTTGTTTTTTTTTTTGCTTTTTTTTTTTGAAACAACTAAAAAAAAAAATTATGGAATTGGAATTTTTACATTATACAGTGTTTTGGGCGTGATTTGGATGCCTATAACAAAACATGTCTGTACAGTCTGGACAGACTGTACATACATTGGTTGGTGTAGGTATTAAAAACACACCCAAAATAATGTATTATTGAAAAATTCAGTTCCATAATTTTTTTTTTTTTTAGTTCTACAAAAAATAAAAAAAATAAAAAAAATTTGGGTCTGGATTCTCTCCCGTCCGGGAGGTCCGGACCTGATCCATTTCATATATATATATATATATATATATATATATATATATATATATATATATATATATATATATAATAAAATACAAATGATTTTAAATTTCCCGCTCACTCAATAAATCATCTGGGCCGTCCAAAGTTTGGGATAAATCTCACCGTTCATACATCTATCTAATAAAATACATCTATCTATCTAATAATCTAATAATAATTTAATAAAATACAAATGACTTTAAATTTTCCGCTCACTCAATAAATTATTTTGGTCGTTCAAAGTTTGAGATAAATCATATTGTCCATACAGTGCCAGAGGCACGGGACCCAGCTAGTATATATATATAGTAGAAGATTACTCAGGTGTGGAGTGGCATAGCAGCTTTTAGGAACAATTACAATAACTAGTACATTTTATTAAAATATTACAAAAAAAGTGTACAAACAAAATAATTACAAAAAGAGTACATATGCAATATTTAATTACAAAAAAGTGCAATCTTATCCCTTTTATTTAGTTGACTGATTTAATTAGTTATTGATAATGGTCCATGATTGTAGGGATTTAAATCTTATCTCTCTCATCAACCTCCATATTTTTATCTAACGAATCAATGGAGTAACCACCTTCTTCTTCCTCCTCTTCCGCAACCTTCTTCCACCTCCGCCCCCGCCACTGGTCCACCAGCAGTCACCCCACCTCCACCCCCCGCCACTACTCCTCCCCCCAGCCCCAGCCCCAGCCCCAGCCCCAGCCCCAGCCCCAGCCCCACACCCTCTCATTCCTCTTCCTTCGCCTCCCTTCTCCACCCCACGTCCCCACCCCCTCCCTCCGCCATCCCCTCCTCCTCCCCCTGCCCCCTCCACCTCCCTGTGATGAACGGAATCTTGAAACGGTAAGCCATGTTGATATGAACCCAGTATTATGTTTCAAATGTTTGGTACTGAAGGTTACCAAACATAATCTTGAATCTTACCTCAAATGTATTCTTGATCTGAAGCCATGTCTGGGTCCAAAACAGAATTTTGAAACGGTACAATGGACTCGACAAATATGAAGGACCGGGGATGAGGGTGGAGACTAAGGAGAAGGGAAGAACGTTACCATCGTCGCTCTATTTCTGCAGTTTTTTCATAATGCAGTTGGTAGCCAAACCTTTATACCAAGGTAACCAAATCTGTTTTATTAAGTTTCCAATTTATTTTGCATGTAATACAGGTTGTAGCCAAACCTTCGTGCAGTTGGTTGCCAAACTTTCAGACCAAGGTAACTAATTCATACTGCATGTGTGAAGGTAGATTGGTTATCTTGGTATAAAAGTTTGGTTACCTTGGTATAAAAGTTTGGTTACCAATTTAGTTTTATTAAGTTACCAATTTCGTTTGAATGTGATGGAGTTGGTAGCCAACTATTCATACAAAGGTAACCATTTTATTATTTATGAGTATTAAAATAATTATATAAAAAATTTCAGAACATTAAAAGTTATATCTATTTATTTTTAAATTTTTTGTAGGCCGAATATTCTTCTTATTCTCATTGGCGTTTTAGACAACGGGAGACTCGCGGTGGTGTAGCGGCGGAATATGTGCGGTGTAGTGGCGGTGTAGCGGTGGACTATTATTTCAAAGTGTATGTGAGGGAGAGAAGATTTGAATTTGAATATTTAAATTTGAATTATAATTTTGAATTTGAATTTATTTTTGTTGTTAGATCCAAATATTTGAATTTGAATTATTAATTATGGCAGTTAGTTGACCTTTATTTTAGGTTTCTTTATTAATGTGAATTGTACTATTTTTATAATATGGGTCCTAATTACATTGTTTTTGTAATTATTTAGTTGATGCACTTTTCTTGTAATTACTTTTTATTTGTTATATAATTATGTAGAAGACCCCAGCTTTTATTACTGGAATAAATTTTAAATCAAAATCACACTGATGCGAGGCTGCGTAGCAACTTTAGTAGCAGTTTCTCTCTAAGCCCAAAGAAAGGTAGTAATATATTATGGGCCTAAAGTAATAAAAACCAGGAACAATTACATTTTATAGTACATTTGAAAACATAATTACAAGAAAAGTGCACTCATTAAATATTTACACAATTAATATATTTAAAATTTTATTTTCATTATTAGTACATATTTATGCTTCCTTTAATTATGGGATGTGCTTTAATTCTCCCCCATCTCTCCCACAATTTTCTCCCTATCTCTCCCACGATTTTCTCTCACTCCATTTCTGTTTCCCTTCTTCTTCTCCTCCATCCCTCCGCCTCCTCCTCCTCCTGTCCAACCCCTCCCCACCCTCCGCCTTCCCCTCCTCCCGCCTCCCCTCCTCCCATCCTCCCTCCTCCCCTCCTCCCTCCTCCCTCCTCCCGCCACTCCTCCTCCCCTCCTCCTCCCGTCTCCACTTTCTCCCGCCACCCCTCTTCCCCTCCTCCCCTCCTCCCTCCTTCCGCCTCCACCTCCTCCCGCCTCCCCTCTTTCACTCCTCCCTCTTCCGCCTCCACTCCTCCGCCACCCCTCCTCCCCTCCTCCTCCGCCTCCTCCCCCCGCCTCCACCTCCTCCCGCCACCCCTCTTCCCCTCCTCCCCTCCTCCCTCCTTCCGCCTCCCCACCCTCCGCCTCCACTTCCTTTAGCCTCCCCTCCTCCCGCCCCTCCCTCTCCCTCTCCTCGATCCCTCCGCCTCCCACCGCCACCGGTTCATTCTTTATTTTCACCGATAACGGAATCTTCCGATAAGGTAACCAATTCAATTTTATTTAGGTTACTAATTTATTTTGGATGTGATGCAGTTGGTAATCAAACTTCATGTAGTTGATTACCAAATCATTTGATAAGCTAACCAATTCTGTTTTATTAGCTTACTAATATATTTTGATTGTTCTGCAGTTGGTAACCAAAATTTATGCAGTTGGTTACTAAACCTTCCGATAAGGTAACCAATTTAGTTTTATTAGGTTACTAATTTATTTTGGATGTGATGCAGTTGGTAACCAAATTTCATATAGTTGGTTACCAAACCATTTGATAAGGTAACCAATTCAGTTTTATTTGATTACCAATTTTATTTTAAATGTGATGCAGTTACTAGTCAAAATTCGTATAAAGGTAACCATTTCAATTTTTGTGGGTAACCAAATCGTTAAAAGAAATTCAGAATACCAACTCCGGCGGCGGCGGCGGCGATGTGGCGGCGGCGGCGGCGGCGGTGGCGGTGGTGGCGAGAGAGGAGGATGATGAACATTAGCTCCTTCATAATTTTTTATTTTTAATTTTCTCATTTTGATTTGAATTTTGAAATATGGATTTGAAATTGTTGTTAGAGACATAGTTATCCTTGATTTTAGGTTTCTTTATTAATGTGAATTGTACTATTTTTGTAATATGAGTCCTAATTACACTCTTTTTGTAATATGAGTCCTAATTACACTCTTTTTGTAATTATTTAGTTGATGCACTTTTTTTGTAATTATTTTATATTTGTTGTATACTTATGTAAAGGACCCTAAAAACCACCCAACAATTGAAGGCCTGCTCTGTGGTTTGGGTATGCAATTTATACTAGTGGTAATTCGGCCAAGAATTCTATAATCTTCTTTTTCCATAATATTGGGCTATGTTTGGAATATGCTAAACTTGAAAAATATAAAAACAAATGAAATTAAAAGAGAAGAAAAAACGAAAATTTTTAAATACTAAAGAACACAAGTTTAATTTTATAATTTATAATAGACTCGGAAAATCTAATATCAAGAATAATGCTGTAACGTAATATGATGACTGGGTAAAACTCCTATAATTTTTTAGATTTTTTCTCCCGCCATGGATTTTCTTTTTCTTTCACATATTTTTTGACATAGCGAATAATTAGAGAATTATGAAGATGACGATAAATATGTCATGATCCAAGTATATAGGATTATAGAATTTAATATGTTCTCAATATCATTTTACGAAAGATGCATGTGCTCGAAACACCAGGCACAGTTTGTAGACGTTAAATACCATGCACAATCTTATATATGAACTGAAATCCCCTTCCGAGACTCTTTCATGTAGAAGACAAATTTAATTAGATCTTCACTAAGAAAAATAATATATATATATATATACGGAAAGCTTCAAGAGCATAATTCTTAAATAGCATAATGCCTTAAATAGCATAATTTTATCAAAACGGCGTAGTTTTAGAGGGACGCGGTGGTATTTTTGTATATACGCGGTGGCATGGTATTTACAAAAATGCCACCGCGTATTTACAAAACTACGTCGTTTTGATAAAATTATGCTATTTAAGGCATTATGCTATTTAAGAATTATGCTCTTAAAGCTTCCCATATATATATATATATATATATATATATATATATATATATATATATATATATATATATATATATATATATATATACAGATTTGATCAAGTCCGGACTTCCGGACTTGATCAAATCCGGACCCCTACTTTTTTTTTAAACAACTAAAAAAAATATGGAACTTGAATTTTTACATAATAATACAGTATTTTTTGTGTGATTTGGATACATATAACAAAACACGCCTGTACAGACTGTTTTGTTATATGTATCTAAATCACACCAAAAACACTGTATTATGTAAAAATTCAAGTTCTATAATTTTTATTTTTTATTTTTTTAGTTGTTTAAAAAAAAGGTTCGAATTTTAAACCTGTCCGGGAGTCCAGACTATATATATATATATATATATATATATATATATATATATATATATATATATATATATATGGGTAATGATCCATTATATCTATTTGTTATGAATAGAGCATACACCATCTTTATCATTGAAAAGAAGAAGGATTACAAACTAAAATCGTCTGCTATTAATAGTAGCGGATGATAAAAAGAACACTCATCGTGATTTGGTTTAACCAATAAATATTTATTAACTAGAGTTTAGAATTTATTAACCAATGTTTATGATTTATAAAGTAGGGTTTAGGGTTTATTAGCCAATTGTTAAGTTAAATAAACATAAACCTTAGTTAACAAATCATAAATCAAGTCAAATCTTTATTTTAATTATAGCGTTCATTACTAATAGTAGCGGACGTTAATTTTTAATTCTTAATTTTGATCATTTATTTTAATAATAAAGATGTTGTATGCCTTATAAGAATACATAATAAATAAATATTTTCGATCATTTCTATATATATATATATATATATATATATATATATATATATATATATATATATATATATATATATATATATACGGAAAGCTTCAAGAGCATAATTCTTAAATAGCATAATTTTATCAAAACGACGTAGTTTTGTAAGGACGCGGTGGCATTTTTGTAAATACCATGCCACCGCGTATTTACAAAAATGTCACCGCGTCCTTACAAAACTACGTCGTTTTGATAAAATTATGTTATTTAAGGCATTATGCTATTTAAGAATTATGCTCTTGAAACTTCCCGTATATATATATAGAGAGAGAGCAAGGATCAAGAGCATTCCCCTTAAATATCATTCTTTCTTAAATAACACTCCTTTATTAAAACTACCTCATTTTGGAGATTCTTAAAAGAGAATGGTCTCACTTGCTTTCCTTTTAATTATAAAAATGACACTTGCGGCCTCGCTTATATTTTAAAAGAAATTTCAAAACGACATAGATTAAAATACTAGTTCAAGCGTGTAAAGATTAAAATTTGACTAGTTTTGCATAAATATGTAAGGTTTCTTAATTTAGTTAAACAAATTGGAATTTGGGACGTAAAACTAGTCAAATTTTAATCTTTACACGCTTGAACTAGTATTTTCTTCCATTCCAAATGCAAGGAAAAAATCTAGTCCTCCGGTCCCAATAATGCCCATTTTAAAAGTGGGTAATGTTGGCATATAATAAAGCTCAATAAAAATATACTCTCTCTGTTTCAAAATTTGGGTAATATTTGCAAAACCCTTATTTGAAGCCAATTTAGGGGTGTCTAGACTAGTACTCTAGAAAAGATTTATGTTTCATGAAAAATCAATTTTTTACAATAATAAACTAAAATTAGGGGAGAATAGGAAACTGCTCTTACATATAACAAATTGAAATCCCTAAAACCTTGAAGATGTTTGAACAGTAGAAATTCCAAGTTGAAATCCCAAAACCGAATTTCTGAATCTAGGGCACGCCTTTCTCTCTCCTCTCTTTTGCGATTATAGGACTCTCTCTTCTGAAGATTTTAGGCCTCTATTACTATGAAGATATCTACCTCGATGGAAGATTTAGAGAAACTTTTCTGCAGAATAGAATGAAAAGTTGGAAGAGGAAAACTTGCTCAATCGAAACAGCAAAAGCGAGGAGAGAGAATGTGAAGGAAAAAAATACGGAGCTCTTATATAGTAATGCTTTTTAAGAAAATATGGCTACGTAGTTTTAATAAAAAAATATTATTTAAAGAAGAATGCTGAATAAAGAGAGTATTCTTGATCCTTGCTTTATATATATATATATATAATATGAACATTCAAAGAAGTACTATATATGGAAGTAATAACTCCCTCTTGCATACAGACCAACTTGTCACTGCCCATGTTGAGCCAGCACATTAATAAATTAAAAAAAATACTAAAAATTTCACAACTCAAACTACTCAATCATTTATCCATTGTCTATTGATAATAGGAAATTGATATTTTTATAACATTTTTTGATATTTTCATATAAAAAGTGTATATGAAAAGTATTATTATAAATGTATAATAATGGTAAAAATCATCGCTATAAGATCTATAGCGACAATTTTTATATAAAAATATTATTTTTTATTGTGAATTTATCAATTTCCTTGATAATTTTAGAGAAGCATGATGTGATAAAAATATGTACTGCAAGTGCACAGTGTCTAATTGAAGAACTGACAAGTACAGGTCGAACCCACAGAGACTGGATTAATTTTAATGTTTCCTTAATATTTATTTTAGGCGAATTAGAAATAAAGATTGAGAATTAATTAACTAGAATATGAAAACAATTAACGAGAATGCAATCTAGGAATCTGAATCCACTAAATAATAAACATAACATATAATTCAATCTCTTCTATTTTTATAACTCAAATTATGATTTTGATCTCTCTTCCCTTTAATTTAGTAATTTACAATTAACGTGGGCAAGCATAGACTATGAAAATTTAAGGATTAACTATAACCCATCAAAACTTCTTGGAGCAAGCATGGATTATGAAAAAATCATATCTTAACAATAATCTATCAAAACCTCTTAATTAATTTAAAATCACATAAGAACTATAAAATGAATGTATTTCAATAACGAAACATGAAGGCGAAATCAATTAAACATAAAAGCATAAATAATAGAATAGATAAAAAATATTATTAGGAATAATTATTTAATTTCGTCTTCATCCTAGATTAAAGAAATTAATTAGACATGAAAATAAATAAATTAACTAAAATAAAGAAGAAGAAGAAGATTGAAAATAAATAAGAAAACTCCCTTCATTCACAATCCTCCAACAAGCGTTGAAACATAATTTAATTTACTCCTACTCCTAACCTAAAGTAATACAATACTTAATTCCTTCATTCTCTCTAAAACAAGAGACCTATTTATAAGGAAAATAACTTTGAACCCTAATTTAGATTCATTGAACTTGGACACTTTGATTCCCTTTTCATGTAGGATTCAACTTCCTAGTAGCAATCAACTTCTCAAAAAGATCTTCTAAATAGACTTTTCTTTCTCTTGTTGGATTTGAATTGCACTAAGATTGTTCCACCTCTTTCCTTCTCCTTGTAGGATTCTTCTTGGACATTCCTTATATGAATAAGAGCATTAAATATTGCTTGATCACCAAGATTTTGTCTTTATTGCAATAAATATTAAATCCTACAAAATAAAATAAAACATATTAATTTATTAAACTAATATAATTAAAAGGACAAAATTAGGAATAATTAAATGTATGAATTATGTTTCTATCAAATACCCCCATACCTAGCTTTTGCTCATCCTCGAGTAAAATAAATAAAAAATAAAAATAAAACAAAAATTACAATACCCTATTTTCGTAGGAAACACGATTGCACTTAGCATGTGCAACAAGCCTTTAAACCCCAAGGTTACCCCAAGTGGACGAGTTGTGTCTCGTGAGGGTTTGCAGTGAATATACCCACAAAATTTAAAAATATTTTTGGGTTCAACAAATTATGAAATTGAAAGAAAACTTCTAAATATTTATGGGCATTATACATAAGCAAGATTAAATTCAAAATCACACTTTCACCTTATCAAAAATACTCGATCTTCGTTTTAGATACCATCCTTCATTAAATCAATTTTATGTAATGCATGCATGTGTATGTGATGTAACTCTTAGTAGGGATTTTTATCATGAAAATCAAGCAAACTTTTTTTTTCTTTGTCTTTCTTTTTTTTCCTTCTTTTTCTCCATTTTTTTTTTAATTCTTGACTTGTGTAATATCTCATTTTCTTAGGCTTTTCAGAGTTACCCATGTAGAGCGAGCGTTAGACCAATGACTCCCAAACCTGATGGCTTTAGGGCACTAGGTGTAGAGACACCCCTAAGGATTTACTAACTCGAGTAACAAAGGCCACAAAATTAGACTAGTCAATCTGCTTTTATCCATCATACTTTTCAGCGTGAATATCGATGCTTCCCAAGGCTTGGATACCCAGTTATTTCGTTTAAAGGACATTGAAGCAGTTATTTATTTATTTTTTTTCAACTTCATTTTTTTTCTTTTTTTTTTTTAAAAAAAAAAAGAATTTACTCGAATCATGATTTATACCCCATAACTAAGAATTAGTGCAAACGTGAAGTGCAAAAATGTTTGTTAAATCAATTTTAAATCCAGATGGTGTTTTGAACTAAGATTTTGTATCTTATCAACAATTCAAGAGTTCTAAATCTTTCAATCTCACTCATGCGCTTTGCTCCATAAACACTTATTAGAATTAATTCAATTCATAAAAAGTCAAACAATTTTTTTTTTAATTTTTTAATTTTTTTGTGTTTTTTTTTTCCGTAAAAAGAAAAAAAAAATTTAATACAAACAAACTCCCCCATACCTAAATCATGCATTGTCCTCAATGTATGCAAATGAAGAAAAAAGAACAAAGATATGAAAGAATTGTACCTTGTATGCGGGAAACAAATGTACATATCTACAAATTTTATAAATCCTAAAAATTATGTGACTAAAAATGAATGTTACAAATGGATAAGTGAGTGTGAACTTTTCATTATTTTCAGGAGGTCTAGGAAATTGAAAATAGTCAGAATTTTCATCATAGTTATGCTTCAAGTTTACATCAAGAAAACTTTCATTAACATGTTCAAATGATGGAAGAATTGGTTCAAATACATGTTCTAGTTTAGTTGACTTATTTGTAGTGGATCTCAACAGCTCATTGACCTTATCTAAATATTCAGATTCATTCCAATTTTGGTCAAGGTGATTTAAGAAAAAATTAATTGGATCTTTTTTAATCAAGAGTCTATTTTCAATTATTTCTTGGGTCATTGACAACTCTTGGATCATGTTTACTTTAATGGGTTGGTCCAAGAAATCGCTAGGTGGTTTTTTAGGAATAAGTCTTTCAGGGTATGGAGCTTTAGGCTTATAAACTTTTTCAACCGACTCATCAAATGCAACATGATCAATTTTAGGCATAGACTCATAATTTGTAGACTCCTCAAATACGCTGGACTCAAATTGTGTAGAATTGAATATAAAATTTCTACTTTCCTCATCATTTCCACAACCATCAAGATTTTCAAAATTAACCTCAGAGTTACTAGAAAATTCACCCACCTCTTGTTCATTTATTATGGTGGCTAATCGACTCATTTGAATTTCTAGACGAGATATAACTTGATTCATGCTAAATTAATTTTCCATTAGAACTTTCATAGCTTTCTCTAAGGCACTAAGTCTTTCCTCTTCTTTATTTGATAATTCTTGTGGATATTGAGGTTCTGGATCCGAATATGGATATAAACATGAAAATGGATAAGGATTTTCATAAGTTGAAAAAAATTGATTTACTTGGTGCGGATTAAAATTTTCATAGGATTCTTGATTCCAAGCAAAATTATTATTCCAACTATAATAAAAATCCATTTTTCCACAAATCACAAAACAAATAGACAACTAACCACGAAAGTCACACAAAAAAAATATATAAAAAAAATCTAAACTACTATATATATATATATATATATATATATTTAAAAAAATATGGAGATACGAAGTACCGAAGAAAGCACAGCAACAAAATCTTTATCTTTTCGCTTCTTCGATCCGCTTCAATAATCCTGAAAAAAAAATGAGTTAAAACTAATTCGAATAAATAAAAATTAAGGAATAAATAAAAATTAATTCTAGTCCCCGGCAACGGCGCCAAAAACTTGATGTGATAAAAATATGTACTGCAAGTGCACAGTGTCTAATTGAAGAACTGGCAAGTACAGGTCGAACCCACAGAGACTAGATTAATTTTAATGTTTCCTTAATATTTATTTTAGGCGAATTAGAAATAAAGATTGAGAATTAATTAACTAGAATATGAAAACAATTAACGAGAATGCAATCTAGGAATCTGAATCCACTAAATAATAAACATAACATATAATTCAATCTCTTCTATTTTTATAACTCAAATTATGATTTTGATCTCTCTTCCCTTTAATTTAGTAATTTACAATTAACGTGGGCAAGCATAGACTATAAAAATTTAAGGATTAACTATAACCCATCAAAACTTCTTTGAGCAAGCATGGATTATGAAAAACTCATAACTTAACAATAATCTATCAAAACCTCTTAATTAATTTAAAATCACATAAGAACTATAAAACGAATGTATTTCAATAACGAAACATGAAGGCGAAATCAATTAAACATAAAAGCATAAATAATAGAAGAGATAAAAAATATTATTAGGAATAATTATTTAATTTCATCTTCATCCTAGATTAAAGAAATTAACTAGACATGAAAATAAATAAATTAACTAAAATAAAGAAGAAGTAGAAGATTGAAAATAAATAAGAAAACTCCCTTCATTCACAATCCTCCAACAAGCGTTGAAACATAATTTAATTTACTCATACTCCTAACCTAAAGTAATACAATACTTAATTCCTTCCTTCTCTCTAAAACAAGAGACCTATTAATTTATAAGGAAAATAACTTTGAACCCTAATTTAGATTCATTGAACTTGGACACTTGATTCCCTTTCCATGTAGGATTCAACTTCCTAGTAGCAATCAACTTCTCAAAAAGATCTTCTAAATAGACTTTTCTTTCTCTTGTTGGATTTGAATTGCACTAAGATTGTTCCACCTCTTTCCTTCTCCTTGTAGGATTCTTCTTGGACATTCCTTATATGAATAAGAGCATTAAATATTGCTTGATCACCAAGATTTTGTCTTTATTGCAATAAATATTAAATCCTACAAAATAAAATAAAACATATTAATTTAATAAACTAATATAACTAAAAGGACAAAATTAGGGATAATTAAATGTATGAATTACGTTTCTATCAAAGCACAATCACATCTTTGACAACTAAGAAAGAAAAAGAAATCTTTCTTATTTTTGATAACATATACTCCCTCCGTCCCAAATTAACTGCTCAGTTTTGACTTTTTAAAGTCAAATTGACTATTTTTATAATTAATAATTAAGTATATATAAATATATTTCTAAAATTATAAAAATTAGGATTAGTAATAAATTGTATATACTTTCTTTTGGTTATAATCTATTCACCTATATTTTAGCAAAAATAGTAAAAAAATTAGTTTTAAAAATGGTCAATTTGACTTTAAAAAATCAAAACTGAGCAATTAATTTGGGACGGAGGGAGTACTTCCTTCGTCCTTAAAAGAATGACTAAATATACAAATTCTTTTATTCTTAAAAAGATAAATAAAATACATAAAGTAGAGCTTAACTTAGCCATTTAGTATGGTCCATTAGTATTAAAAAAATACTCATTACTTTATATACTCTTGTGAGACTACTAAGAATAAATTTGAAATTTTTTTATACACTTTTATTTATTTTTATTTTTTAATATATATAAATTATATTTTACTCATTTTTTAAGGCCAGAGAATAATATATTGTGATCTTATAAATTATATTGGAATCTTTTTATAAATAGTATTGTTGTATAATAAAATAAATTAAAAATAGAATTATATGCACAATATGCCACGACACGAGTTCTAGAGTCACAAGTATCAAGTGTTTCTTTTTAAACGAGTGTTTCTTTCTAACACCATGAATAAAAAAGAGGGAGACGTTAACATAAGTTATTATTTGTAAGGATTATAATTTTGAAATTATAATTTTATGAGTTATAATTTTAAGATTAAATAATTTAATAATATATTTATTTTTTATGGAATTATTCACGGGATAATTTAAAATAATCTCATGTTAATTTTATTTTTTTAAAATTAATTAAAGGATTGGATTAAAAAATTATCATTTGGACTATTATATCCTTACCAATAATAATATATTTTAAGTTATAATTTAAACTTATTTATACATTAAAAAATAAAAAATTAATTAAAAACTTTTAAATAAGTGGTTATATTATTTAATCAAATGCTCAGTGGTATTAATTATATAATTTAACTTTAAATAAAGTTATAATTTTGTCAAAATAATTTATGTAATACATACATAATAATAGTTATCTAATTATGCGTATACATGATATAAATGTTTGAGAATAAAATTATCATAAATTAACGGTATAAAGACAACAAATAATTATACAGCAAATGTAAAAAAAATATAAAACTAATGTATATAAAAATTATCACATTTGCTGTAAAAACATATCCTTTGACGAAAGGTCATGTCTTCGCCACTTCTTAGTGGTATATTATTCATTTCTTGTTTTTCTTTTTTCTTTTCAGCCTGTTATATTTGCTGTAAAAACATATCCTTTTTAGTTTTATAATATATTAAAGTCATTTTAAAAAAAGAGAAAAGTTAATTTTATCTAAAAAAAATTAGTCTCAAATGTAAGGATTATAATACAAGATAGAAAATAGTATTAAATAATCTTTCATCTTAAGCTATTTTATAATCGCAGAACTAATAGTTCAAAGTTCAAATTTAAAATCAAACAAGACATTTAAGATTAAAAGTCATATCCCAAGTATAATTTTTACAAATAAATATTGACCTAAAATTTTTCGTCGTTAATTGAAATATATTACTGTAAAGGTTTGTTAGTTGTTCAAGTTATTTATGTAACAATATTGATATTCGAAGCAGATTAGGGACTTAAAGACTTTTTGCAACTTCAAATCAGACAAATCAATAATTATTGATATTAATTATTGTTCGCTTGATTCACTGTAAGCATCACGAAAAAGCCTCTCGTCGATTCACTGCAAGCAACAAACCTAGCTCGAAAAAACCCTCTCGTTTACTCTCTTGTTTCACAAATTCGATCAGAGCAGATCATGTAAGACCCTAACCTTTATAAACAAAGATTAATTTTTCTCGAAATATATTTTTGAATATTATGGTGTAGATTTGATATAACGTTATAATTATGGGTAATATTCACAAATTTTACAAAGTAAGCAAGTTGTTATAAAATATTCGATTGGTCGAGTAATATTCGTTTTAACAGGAAATATTCGTACGACGACACAATCATTGGTGGACCCCACAACGGAAGTACTTTCGTAGTTAGAAAACGACAGAAATATATTTTTATAAAATAACGACGAAAGTTTACCGTTAAAGTGTTAAATACCCGGTGGTAAAAGTACAGTAATACACGTGGTTGCATAGTAGCACACGAAATTGATTATTGATGCTTACGTGAGAAGTCACTCAGTTATACTCAATTATTGCTACAGTAATTGTTGCATAATATCTCTCATATTATTTATTCAATTATTGTCATAGTATCATCTGCATAATATTTTATATTATTAAATCAATAATTGAGACGACAAAGTTGTTCATATTATTATTTGCATTATTGACGATGTCTATAAAGTTTTTGTTGAGAAAGGGGTTTGGTCACCTAATTGCGCGCCAAATATGAAAAAATCCTTATCGAAAAGCCCCCTCTTTTCTGGGAATGATTTGGTTGTTAAATATTGTGAGTTATAATATTAATGATGAATAAGTTCGTGTTGATTAAAGATAAAATTATTGATAAAAATATTTTCATTATGTTGAGATTATTTGTGTTAGTGAAAATCGACATTTATTTTGATAATAATTAATTTTTGGATGTTAAATTAAAAAAACGGGCAATTAATCGGATAAATGAGCAATTAATTGTTATTGGTTCACATGTATGAAACTATTGATTCACGTGCATGTACTATTAGAGGAGGTGGTACAAGATTGATAATAGTTGAAGGACTAAATTAAAAATAGAGGTATAGATGAATGTACTATATTGTAATAATTTGAGTCTCTAATCATGCAATTATCGAAACTATGTTTTCCTATAAATAGAAACTCAATCTTCTTTCATTATCACCAATTCACTAAGACTCACAAGAGCATCTATTGAGAGAGAAGCTATAAAGAAGAAAAGAAGAGTATTCTGTTACTTCACTATTCCAGTATCCAGTTTTCTTATAATGTAAGGGATATTATTTTGTTCAATACTTGTATGAAATAATATTTTCTTCCATACTCTATAGAATGTAAGTAATATTATTTCGTTTCGTATTCCTAATTCTACACACATTTTGTTAAAGTATTGCTTCTATACTCCGTGAAATTAGTATAATATCCTTAAAATTTGCGCTTCATCTAGTATCGTTTCACAAGGATATTTTTTTGAATATTCTTGTTAAATTTTAAACTTTTCATGCCGAAGTACTGTTCACGGGTTACTATTCACAAAATACTATTCACGGGGTACTATTCACAAAGTACTATTCACAAAGTATTGTTGTAAAATCCCAACTTTTTGAATAAAGATGAATTTTCTATAATTATCATTTTTGAATATTATGGAATGAATTTAATATAATGTTATAGTTGTGGGTAATATTTATAAATTTTACAAAGTATGCAAGTTGTCATATTATATTCGATTGGTCGAAAAATATTTTTTTTTGTCAGAGAATAACCGTACGACGGTACAATCATTGGTGGACCCCACAACAGAATTATTATCGGATTGAGAAAACGACAAAAATATTTTATGAAAATAACGGCGGTAGTTTTTCTGTTAATACTGTTGAACTACTCGGTAGTAAAAGTACAGTAATACGCGTGGTTACATAGTAGCACACAGTATTGATTATTGATGCTTACATGAGAAGTCGTTCAGTTTTATTCAATTATGGTCGATATTTTATATATTATTAAATCAATAATTGAGATGACAGAGTTATTAATATTATTATTTGCAATATTAACGATGTCTAGAAGTTCTGTCAAAGAGAGGTTTGGTCACCTAATTACGCGCCAATAGGGAGAAATCTTTATTGGAAAGCCCTCTCTTTCCTGAGAACGACCTGGTCGATTAATATTGTGAATTATAATAATGATAAATGTTAAAAATATTGAAGGGATTTTTTTTTTGAAGTCTTTGATGCAAATTTTGCTTATTATTTGGATTCTCATTTACCCATTTTTTAAAATAGTCGGTAGAAAATTTTTAATATAATAAAGGTGGGGGACCACGAGTGGGGCCCATGTGTGTTACACAGTCTTGGGAGGAGTATTATGATTTATATATATATATATACTATATATATATAAATTTTATTTTATTATATAATTATAAATAGAATATATTATATTTTATTTAAAAAAAATTTCTTTAATTATGGACCGTCAGATTAAAGTAAATCAATCTGAACCGTTCATGAGTTAGTTACTATGCAATCCATTTTTTTATAAATAGAAGCTCATTCCTTCATTATTTTTTAATGAATTCACTAAAACTCTAGAGAGTTAAACTGCAGATGGAAAGAAGAAAAATATTCTGCTACTTAACTACTCTTATATCCAGTTTCTTTTACGGTAAGAGATATTATTCTTTTGTATTCATGAAGAGAACTTCTGTTATTCCATTCCTTATTATTCTGTTGGAATAACCTGTATACGCGGGCTACTCTATACTTGGTGACATTATTCTATTATTCTGTCTTTATTATTCTGTTAGAACATCCTGTCTGTGCGTTTTACGCCGGACCTGGTTCCGTCTTTATTATTCTGTTGGAATATCCTGTCTGTGCGTTTTACGTCGGACTTGGTTCCGTCTTTATTATTCTGTTGGAATAACCTGTCTATGCGTTTTACGCCGGACCTGATTTCGTTATTTATTATTCTGTTGGAAAAACTTGTCTATGCGAAGTACCGCATACATGGCGATTTCTGTTGTTATTTCATTCTTTATTATTATGTTGTAACATCCTGTCGGTGTGAATTTCGCTTGACCTGGTTCCGTTACTTATTATTCTGTTGGAATAACAAGTCTATGCGAAGTATCGCATGCATGGTGATTTCTTTTGTCATTCCATTCTTTAATATACTCATTTGGTTAAAGTTTTGACTTTTATACTCCATAAAATTAATGGAATATCCTTGATATTTGCGCTTCATCCAGTATTTTTTTCATGAAAATATTCTTCTGAGCATTCTTGAATTTTACTATACAAAGCAGTATCATGTTGACAATTTGGACGTTATTGGTTCCTGAACAAATTAATTCGTGAACTTTTTTTTATTGAATTCTTATATCATTGTCATCATCCTCATGTTTATATTATGTTGAAAGTCATCTGTGACCTGTAGTGCATAGATGGACTTGGTATGATTATGACCAGGGATTATTCGGTGTAATCATGACCGTAATATTACAAATGATGTGGTAAAAGTCCTCATTGGCACGTAGTGCATTGATGGACAGTTGTTGGCATGATCATGACCATTGATGAATACACGAATTTCCTTGGCCCGTAGTGCATGGATAATTTGTGGTCGTGATACTAAAGAATATCATTGGCCGTTGTGCAGGGGTGATTCGATGATGTGAATTATTTGTTAAGCCGAGTCTTAGCGATAAAAGTGATGAAAAACCTTTTAAATCATAAAAGATAGTAGATTTTATTATCTACTTGACTCTTTTAATGGATTACATGTCTGCTGCAGTTAAACTTGATGTCTATTATATTTTATCAGTTTAACATTGTTGGAGACTAATAATAATTTATTCTGCATTATCTTAGTCATAATATTTCTTGCTGGGCTAGTTGAGCTCACCCTTTCTTTCACTGTTCTCTTCAGGAAATGAGAACGTAGCTGGGACGAGTCGGGGAACGGAGTGATGGTCCGGATGATAGTATTAGCTAATAGTCCTCACTATTTTGTTAAATAGTGTGACAATAAATGTAATGAGGACTTATTCTGAGAGTGAATATTGTCTAGAAGACAGTATTTGTATTTAAACTCACAGCTCTCTTGTTGTATAATTAAGATTGTATTTGTATTCTATACCATGTATTTGGCGACTCAGAATAGGTGATGTATACCTATTTTGGGGGCGTCACAATTATTTCCGAAATACTATTTACGGGTTACTATTCACTCTGGTAATATTCAACCGGGGTACTATTCATGACAAAAATTAATTTCTTTTCTGTCCAAATCATTTTTGATACAATAGTATTTTTGAATTTACTCCACAAAGCATTATTATGTTGACAATTTGGACATTATTGAATTCTGGATAAATTAAATTATAAATCTTTAAAAATTTATCCCTACTTTCATTTAATTGAATTCTTATATCATTGTCATCATCCTCATGCTTATATTGTGATAAAAATCATCTTTGGTCCGTAGTGCATAGATGGACTATTGATTGGTATGATTATGACCAGAGATTATTCGGTATAATCATGACATGTAATGTTACAAATGATGTGGTAAAAGTATTAACTGGCTCGTAGTGTATTAATGGACAGTTGTTGGCATGATTATGACCATTGGTAATAACATGAATATTCTTGGCCCGTAGTTCATGGATAATTCGTGGACGTGATATTAATGAATATCATTGGCCCGTAGTGCATGGATAATTCAGTGATTTGGATTATTTATTGAGTTGAGTCTCAGCGATAAAGTTGATGATAAACTTTTTAAATCATAGAAAATAGTAGATATCATGCTCTACTTGACTCTTCGTGTGAAGAAGTTTGAACTTCTTCACCGCTGCAGTTAAATTTGTTTTTTATTAGTTTAACACTGTTGAAGGCTAACGATAATTTATTCTGCATTATGTTAGTCATAATATTTCTTACTGGACTAGTTGAGCTCATCTTTTTACTTTCATTGTTCTCTTTAGGAAATGAGAACGTAGTCGTGACTAGTCGGGGAACGAAGTGATGGTCCGAGATGGTGGTTATAATAGTCCTCATTATTATATGAAATAGCGTAATAATAAATGTAACGAGGACTCCATTTGAGTTTGAATATTGTCTAGAAGATAATATTCGTGTAAAAACTCTTAGCTACGTTTTGTCGTATTGTATAAATAAAGTTTGTATTTAATTTCTGTACCATGTATTTGACAACTCAGAATGAGTGATGTATACCTATTTTGGGAGCGTCACAGCAGATCTCCTAAATTTGAAACATCCCTCATCCGATTCACTTCAACCAACAAATTTAGATCGAAAAATCTAGAGGAATCAAAACAACCCCCCTCATCCGATTCGTCCGGCCATTTCTCGTTTCACCGATTTGCTAAAGTAAAATCCCTTACTTCGATTGTGCCCGTAAGAGTTTGAGGTTTAATTGTTGATTATTGCTATGGATTGTAGTTTGATGGGTAGTGTCCTGTCAAGAAAATTTGAAATGGGTTTATGAATTTTCTTGCTGTTAGTGTTGGATTAAGCTTAATTTTTTAGATTTTGTGTTTTGATTTTCAATAATTGGTTTTAGGTGTTTGACCCAGTTCAATTCATGAAAATTTGGTTGACAATAGTTTGAACTCAAGGATAGTTATTAGTTATTCGTGATCATAACTTTTGCATTATGGCTTTGAGTTTAATAAATTCTTGATTGGGATAACATTGTGGTATTCTGTTCCGTACTGTGTTTTGAAATTCTTGTATCACTATTACTATCTCTATCTTTCCGGCTCTATGTGTATGTGTGGAAATGATTAGTGGACGAAGTCTTAGTCCTTTGTATTTGATTACTGATTAGCAAAATCCATGTTTATAATTGTTTTTTTCCTTGCGTCCTCTTTATTGTTTCCTCTGTTTACTACATTTGACCACTCTCTTCATAGTCATTTTGATTATGTTTGCTTCTGACAAATATTCTTGGTAATATGTAAAGACAAATAAAGAAGAAGGTTTGTTGGGGCAGAATTTGTCTATGCTAGATTTTTCTAAAGTGTTACTCCGTTTCATCACTTGTTATAACTTGCCACGCATTGGGAGAATGTTGCATATAAAAAACAAATTAAAATTGGCTTGGTGTTGTATGGGTGGGTTATATTTGAGTGAAAAGTTTTTGCAGAAGATCTAATTTTGATTCGGAGATGGGCTTTTATTTAATGATGTAAAAGTCGTAACGACAGATTTAATCAACTAGTTTCATAGTAGTAGCATCAATAAGTAAAAAGATTGATTCGGATAAAAGGGTATGCATTTAATTCTTTTTATATTCTAAACTTGGAACACTACTAAAAAACCAAGCATGCGTGATGGATCTTGGTGATGATTTTCATAAGCAATCACAATAGACAATATTTCGTGATGGATTATTTAGTCATCAAAAAAAAATACTATATTTATGATGGCTCTAGTGATGGTTAATTTTGCCATCGTGGATATATATATATGTGACGGCTATTTCAATCATCAAATATTGTCCAAAAATAATTTTTACTTTTTGTGATAGCATGCAACCATCACCTATATATTTCTCCTTAAAAATATTTGGTGAGGGCCAAGACAATCACGAAAATAAAACCACATGTGATGAACATTTATGACGATATTTAAAGTAATCACAAAAAATGGTATTATGTGATTGACTTTTTCAACAATCACAAAATAATAATATAGATGTCGGCTCTTAGTAATGGCTAATTTGCCATCACTATAAACTATTTGTGACGGTCAAGACAATCACTAAAAAACAACCATATATGACCAATAAATATATTAGGTGATGGAATTTACTAGTAATCACAAAATATTAGTATATATGATGGCTCTTCCTGATGTCTAGTTGTGTCATCACTATAGAATATTTGTGACAACCATTACAATCACTGAATTTTTTGCGTAAATTGTTTCTTTGTTTTTTGAAGGGTGGTGGATACAATTGATAAAAATTTCAACGAATGCAGGAATATATTTTTTCCCCATTTATCGAAGGATTTTTTTTTAATTTTTTTTTCTTGATTGTGTTTGAACCATCGCACAATATTTCATCTAAAGAAAAATATTAAAGCCTAATGCAATCGCTTATATTTTTCTTTGTCGGGTCTGACAAGTTTTATCCAACATTATTATCATCTTCATCCACTATATTTAATATCATTATGAGTAATATTCTAATATATCTTTTGTCCCCCAAAAAGTCTTCAAGCATTAAAATAATTTATCCACTAAAAATGACAATATTAATTAATAAAAAAAATATGCCCAAAGAAAATTAAATGTTAGTGGTACAATGTCAAATATAAAATGTGGTATGCACAAATAATATATAAATACATTTAACTTTTTACAGTAACAAATTTATATTTAATCATACTTTTTAAGTAACTTACAATGTCGACTATTTCTTTAATCAAAGTAAATAAATTTATAATAATTAATTAAACTTTAAAATTTCATACATTGACCATAAAAAATTAAAAAAAAAAGGATAAGACTCTTCTGTGGAATAGACCATATATGCTAAAAAATTACTCATCTATTCTGTAGAAAGAGTTAAGTTTGAGTTTTATTCTTTGTTAATTTATGGTATCCTACAACTCAAATTGTAATATGATTAACTTTTAAAAATAAAATTTTATTCTTAATAATGCTTTTTAAATAATTTTTAATATTAAATATTAAGGTACAATAATTCAAAATTAAAAATATTGTAAATTGATAATAAAAAATATAACAATTAAGACTATTTTTGTAAAACTGATCACACGTGTTAAATTATTACTTTTCAGTTTCACAAAAGAGTTAAATTTCAGTTTGTTATTAACTAATTTATGACGTCTTAAAATTTAAATTTAAATATATTTAAGTTTTTGAAATATTAATTTTATTTATAATATTTCTTTTTAAAGGGTTTTTAATTTTACAAGTTGAAATCAAACTCCTTTTTTGAAACAGATGTTGTGTACTTGATTGGTATGGTAAAGGAGGAGTTGGACGTGAAAACCAGTATAGGGGCAAACCAGATCGCGTCTCACTCTTTGCCTGCCCTAACCCAGAACTCCAAATCGCGTCTCCTCCTCCGGTCGATCTCTCTGCGTCTCCTCCTCCGGTCTCTCCGCGTCTCTAACTCCGCCTCCGCTCTACTACTACTGGTACGTCAATTGTTTTGATTTTTTGTTCATTCCACGAATTAAGGCTAGGGTTTGAACATGTCCATGGGCAATTTTAAAATAGGCGTGAATTGTACTGAAATTAATATATATGGCCCATGAATTGTACTGAAATAAGAATCTGTGCCTATTGATTTTTTCTCCAACTTGCTGTAGTCCTGGATTGTATGTATTCTCTATGCCAAGTTTCTGAATTGAATCCGGAAGCATTTTATAGGTCCGTCTATGATAGGAAAGGAGTCGCCGTGAATATATTACACAACATTTTGCTTTTACAATGGTATATTCAATATCCACCAAATCATCAAACGCTGTGTTTTGTTGGATACATATTAAAATGCAATCATTTCATTGATTTCAGTGGTTGGGTTTAATCCTTATACTAGGTAATGGGTTGTTTTGCACATAATGGCTACCTATGGTTGGGCAGAAGATGTTTTTCGTGTGTTCAAGATGTACTACTATCTCTGTTTTAGAACTAGATCCAAAATTAGAGATATATGTCTATTTAAGATTATGAAGTGATATAAATTAAGATGTCATAATTTTTATTCTTAATTGATTTAAGTATCATCATAGCAGCAGGGTTAAATTCTTATGTAATATAGGGATAAATTTGTAAAATAAAAATATTCCTTTAATTTACAAGTGTATGTATCTGATAGAGAGTAAGCAGTAAGTATGTGTTGATTGATTTATACAAGTTATTCTTTTGTGGTCTGTTTGTCTGGCAAGCTTTATCTGTTGGTAGCTACTGCCTTCTATTAATGGTGTTTAATCCATATATCTTTGTAAGTTAAGCTCGAGGAGTATCTGTTTATTTTTTGTTTTACTTTAATTTTATTTTGGTAATGCCATACATTGATAATCTCCATCAATTTTAAGAGCTCAATTCATTTCATCAAACACTGTGTTTTTTTTTCTAGACTATTTAGTAACCAGGCCTCAAGAGTCAAGAATACTGACTGCGTTTGTCAATATATATATATATATATATATATATATATATATATATATATATATATTCAATTGTCTGGTCAAAGACATACTTAATAGGTGTAGGTGTATACTTACAAATTCAGGAATAATTATTAATTATGAACTGATCCTAAAAAAATTTAAACTAGCAACCTCTAATGCATGTTTTTCACTACCATCAGTTGATATGAGACTTATTGTGTAATGTGGAGCAGGGAGTGAGTATGATTTATGACATGCACAGCTCGTCAAGGTCCGATGATCTACCCATCCTTCCACAGTTGAATTGATTCTTAAATAAGCTTTCTTAATCTTGAAGATGTATGTAGCAATAGTATGCATACAAACATTTTTTGAGGTATTATAGTTATTGGTACATTATATATGAAAATAAATTGATGCAAAAAACATGCCCAATATACAGAGTAAAGAGAATGTAATGATGATATTAACTAACGAACAAGCTCCTCTTCTTTTTTGGCAGCCTCAAACCTTTTGTTCAATCTCCTCAATTAGCTCTTCTCACCATAACTCTGCTCTACCAGATGCACACTTATACACTGCTCCTTAGGTGTTGATATTTGCCAAATACGTTGCAATGCTTTGTGAAGATGCTAATATTCCTTTATGATATTAGTCATAAAAGAATGTTTTCCATGAAAGAAGGAAGGTACTCTCTATACTTATGTGATGAGTCTCATGACTTTCATGGAATGATCTTTTCTCGTTGAATATGTTTATATATCAAGAGGAATATAAATAGGTATATTCATCTGTTGCGATCATATGTTCCTGATAAGTTTTTCCATTTATTCTTGTAATGATCCTCAAGGATATTGATCTGAATATATCACAATGTGATATACAATAAGGTTTATATGTGATTTTAACTAGCATATCATTTATTTCTATTGTGTCATCAGTACTCTTTAGTCTGCAGTTACTATTTTTTCTCGACCCTCAAGTCTTAAAATGCAAATATATTGATACGCAGTAGTTTTTTTTTTCTTATTGATTAATGTTGTTAAAGTTACTTTCGGTGTTCTCTGAATACTTTTTCTGTTTTTTGTTGATGGTAATTTGGTGAGATTTTAAAAACAGGTAGGCGTGGAACACCTGTAGCAGTCAAGAAAATTCTTCCAAATATTTTAGATTATAGATTGGTGATGTAAAGGTCATTTCCTGTATCTCATGTTTTTTAATGTGTGATATATAATGTTGATAATTTAATGATATATTCACAATTATCAAAGAGATATTAAGTGTATAAATATCTACTTAAGCAATGGGATCTAGAATGATGATCCATTTGTTGTTTACTTTTTCGTTCTACTAACTTGCACTTGATCCGACCCAGATGATTTATTTGCTTCATCAAATACATTAGCTGATATTCCATTGAATAACTCTTGAGAATGACGATGCAGATGATGACGACTCTGACAAGGTCTCAATGTAGAATTTGGGATGATCTAGATTTCCTTTGATTATCAATTTATTAGTTTAGGAGTTCTTTGATAGATGTTGGGTTAGTTAATTGTTTGATGAACCTATGAAATGTAGCTACTTATTTAAATAGTTGGTTATGAATTGATTTTTAATTAAATGGATCAAGTTTTTTCATTTTTATAATTTTGTATGATTTTACGTTTTAAATTTATTGAAATTTATGGCATTTACATATTTGAAATATAAAATTAGCAATTAAATATATTTTAATATAAGAATTTTGTGATGGTTTACTATCACCAAAAAGTATAAATGAGTTACAAAAATGAGAACGATTGTGATTACTTTAGCCATCACAAGAGACTTATGTGCATGACTGTTTTATTAGCCATCACAAATGCCTTAACATTTGGTGATTGTTTTGGCCATCATAAAAACCTTACCAATTCTGTGATGGTTGTGACCATCACAAAAGGACATGATTGTTTCGACCATCACAAATAATTGGTGATTGTTTTGGCAATCATAAAAACCTTGCCAATTTTGTGATGATCATGACCATCACAAAAAGATGTGATTGTTTCGGCCATCACAAATAACTATTATACTAATGTGACAGTTTTAGCCATCACAAAAGGATTGAATGTTTCGGTGATTGTCAAAACCATCACGTAATACATTTCATGATGGACGTATACAAGACGGCCATCGTGATGCTTAAAGTCATCGCGTAAACCTTTGGTGATGATTTTTCTAGTTTTTGTGATGGATTTTGACCATCACAAATTATCATTTTTTTAGTAGTGGAAGAAGAAGAACAGTTGATGGGTATTCCATCAAAAGCCCCAAAGAATAATTATATAGATAGATGGATGATACCGTAAGCAAACTAACGTACTCCTCCGGCCTCCAGAATCCTCCCTTTTGCCTTTATAAAACAAACGGAACTCCGTGTAGAGCATGAAACCAACAAAGCGTGAACCACTTATTTTCTCGCTGTTAAATTCTTAAAATTTATACACTTTAATGCACTGAATAATAGAAATTATTTAAGTATTTTTAAATTAGACAATTCCAATAAATCAAAGCCAAGTATGCATTTGGACTGTTAATTTTCATTATTTAATAGTAATAATTTGAAAGGAGACAATTCCACCAAATATGCATTTTGACCGTTAATTTTCCCCTATTCAGAAGGTTGCAACTATTTCCAATACAATTTTTGCTGCTTCCCCTCCCCTCCCCTCTAAATAATCCTATTCCTACCTACTACTGATAATCAGCAAAAGCAGTAGTAAAACTTAAGAGAATGATCAGGGTCAGATGAGAAATAAAGTGTGACAGAACTAGGAGCAGGTGAAGTATATACCAATTCACCGTTATCAAGCAATTTGAGTCCTGATCCACTAGCTACTGGCGTTAAAAGGAATTTTAAAATCAAGGCTTGTTCATCATCTTTTTGAACTCTTCAAAGTTAACATTACCGTCACCGTCAACATCAACAGAGCTAATCATCTTCCGGCAATCCTTCAACGAGCACTTCTCTCCCAAGCTCCTCAACACCGCGTGCAACTCACTCGCCGAGATCAGGCCGTTCTTGTCGCGGTCGTACAAGTCGAAAGCGTCGCGGAGATCCTTGTTGTCGCTGTCGGGACCCCCGCGGTGGAAGTAGTTGAACTCCTTCAGATCAATTACGCCGTCTCCGTCGGTGTCGATTTCAGACATTATGCGTTGGAGCTCGTCCGGAGCCGTATCGGTGCCGAGTGCACGTAGAATCGATCCGAGCTCCGATAAATCGATTTTTCCGTCGCCGTTAGCGTCGAACTTGTTGAATACCTTTTCAACTTCTTCCATGCCGCCTAATGTTGATTCCTTACGGTTGCCTACACTCTTTGCCATTAAAAAAAAAGTCAGAGGATAAGCTTTTTAGACTGAGCTCTAGGTTTCCCCCAGGAACGTATATATATAGACATATAATAAAGTACTCCCACTCCGATCACGCGGTTTCACGCGTAAAGAAGAGTACTGAGTATTGATGCTCTAGAAACTTGTCACGTTAAATATAAATTTATTGTCTGTTGGCTGTTGCTATTATTGTTAGGTGTATTTTATTAACTTAGGTGGTGTTAACCGTCAAACTTTTAATGGCTCTTAAGAGTTTATATATTTATATTAAGAGATTTTTGAATAGTTAAGATATAAATATTAGTCTAAAATATTTTTACATCATGAAAATGTTGAGCTTATTTATTCTAATAATAAAAGATATAGATATATATATATATATAATTTATTAACAATTCCAAAAGGCTCTTGTTTGAAAAATACAATTATGTGGGTGCTAAGTTTTGATGAATAATTTTAAGTATGGGTGTAATTGCACTTAATTTACTTTAATTATAAAATTGACATAATATTTGCAATTCTTAGTAATTAAGTGTGCAAATGGTAAAAATTGTGTCTAATGGAGATTATTATATAAATAAAGAAAGTATAGATGGTGGCCTGCCTGATTCGTCTAATAGAAGAATAATAGTAGTATTTTTATAGATGGTGGGTGCGTGTAATAACGACTTGTACCTGTCAAAGCCAAACCATATGGCATATGGATAACAAGTGGTCCGTTCCCGTGTTGATGATTTGATTATGATTTCAGTTCCTTCAGATCTACTACCGTACTACGTACTATAAACTGAAACCAAATACAAAATCAAGCCTGTGTCTTGAATTGGATGTCTCAAAACGAAGATACTACTCCACTTGTTACCATTTAATTTTAGTTACATTCAAATAACGGAATTAGGTGCAAAATATTTACGGCATCAACTTTTCATAATAGACTTTTCAACCTTATAAGACAAAAATATACTCTCTCTCATTTAGAAAAGACTTTAATATGATTTACTATCCTAAACTATAGACTATATTCTAATTCGGTGATCCACCTTTTAATTTTGTCAATTATGTGATTGAACTATCATTTTTTTTCGATTTCATTCAATTGGGTCTGCCACGTCAGAAATTGCTGACGTGGCATCCTAATAGGCAGCATAAGTGCTTGTGTAAAAACATTATATATTTTTAAGGAGATCAAAGGACAAAAAGGTAAAATAACAACTAAAAATTACACAAATAATATAAATTAGTTGTATAATTATTTATTTATAGTTATATAAATAATATAAATTATTATATAAATAATATAATAATTATTTTTATTAAAAAAAAGCTGCATTTTTTAAATTTTTTATTAAAAAAAATTGTGTTTAATATTATTGATAATAAAAATAAAAATATTAATGAAAATAAAAATAAAAGTGCAGTTTTTTTATTAAAAAAAACCAACCAACTGCGTTTTTATTTTTATTATTTTTAATAATTATTTTTATTATTTTTAATAAATTTTTTATTAAAAAAATCAACTGCGTTTTTTTATTAAAAAACAGCATTTTTTTTATTATTACAAAAAAAACAGCGTTATATATATATATATATATAGAAATGGGTATTTAATCCAATATTTGATCTATTTAATTTTGTTAACTAATCCAAAAATTTATTTACTAATTCTTATATTTACAAAAACAAACACCTATTTATCAGCTTAACAAGCTAAATTAACTTTATTATATCATATTTAATAATAAAGACAAGTAATCTTTTTCACAAAAAAAAAGAAGAAGAAATCTAATTTATATATATATATATTTTTCACAAAAAAAAAACGCAGTTGGTTGGTTTTTTTTTCATAAAATAATAATTATTTTTTTATTACAAAAAAGCTGCATTTTATTTTTATTATCATTAATATTTTTATTTTTATTATCATTAATATTAAACACAATTTTTTTCAATAAAAAAATGCAATTTTTTTAAATAAAAATAATTATTATATTATTTATATAACTATAAATAAATAATTATACAACTAATTTATATTATTTGTGTAATTTTTAGTTATTTTATTTGTTGTTTTACCTTTTTGTCCTTTGATCTCGTTAAAAATATATAATGTTTTTACACATAAGCACTCCTGCTGCCTATTAGGATGTCACGTGAGCAATTTTTGACGTGACAGGCCCAATTGAATGAAATAAAAAAAAATGATAGTTCAATCACCTAATTGACAAAATTGAAAGGTGGATCACCGAAGTGGAATATGGCCTATCGTTTAGGGTAATAAATCATATTTAAGCCTTTAGAAAAAGAGTCATTTAAAATTTGTATGAATATTAAGAGTGTTAACGCCAAATTTTGTACGCCTGACGAAATTACCAAAATAGCAGGCCAAAATCGCGCCAACGGTTGATTGTATTGTTGTGAAATCAAACTCACAAAATACATGATGTGATAAAAATATGTAACTGCAAGTGCACAGTGTCGAATTGAAGAACTGGCAAGTACAGGTCGAACCCACAGAGACTAGATTAATTTTAATGTTTCCTTAATATTTATTTTAGGCGAATTAGAAATAAAGATTGAGAATTAATTAACTAGAA
Organism: Panax japonicus; assembly: GCA_020205505.1. Lineage (NCBI taxonomy): Eukaryota > Viridiplantae > Streptophyta > Magnoliopsida > Apiales > Araliaceae > Panax > Panax japonicus. Next base: position 10,795,870 of record CM035095.1, on the reverse strand, counting down.
TATGAAAACAATTAACGAGAATGAAATCTAGGAATCTGAATCCACTAAATAATAAACATAACATATAATTCAATCTCTTCTATTTTTATAACTCAATTATGATTTTGATCTCTCTTCCCTTTAATTTAGTAATTTACAATTAACGTGGGCAAGCATAGACTATGAAAATTTAAGGATTAACTATAACCCATCAAAACTTCTTTGAGCAAGCATGGATTATGAAAAACTCATATCTTAACAATAATCTATCAAAACCTCTTAATTAATTTAAAATCACATAAGAACTATAAAACGAAGGTATTTCAATAACGAAACATGAAGGCGAAATCAATTAAACATAAAAGCATAAATAATAGAAGAGATAAAAAATATTATTACGAATAATTATTTAATTTCATCTTCATCCTAGATTAAAGAAATTAACTAGACATGAAAATAAATAAATTAACTAAAATAAAGAAGAAGTAGAAGATTGAAAATAAATAAGAAAACTCCCTTTATTCACGATCCTCCAATAAGCGTTGAAACATAATTTAATTTACTCCTACTCCTAACCTAAAATAATACAATACTTAATTCCTCTCTTCTCTCTAAAACAAGAGGCCTATTTATAAGGAAAATAACTTTGAACCCTAATTTAGATTCATTGAACTTGGACACTTTGATTCTCTTTCCATGTAGGATTCAACTTCCTAGTAGCAATCAACTTCTCAAAAAGATCTTCTAAATAGACTTTTCTTTCTCTTGTTGGATTTGAATTGCACTAAGATTGTTCCACCTCTTTCCTTCTCCTTGTCAGATTCTTCTTGGACAATCCTTATATGAATAAGAGCATTAAATATAGCTTGATCACCAAGATTTTGACTTTATTGCAACAACTATTAAATCCTACAAAATAAAATAAAACATATTAATTTAATAAACTAATATAATTAAAAGGACAAAATTAGGGATAATTAAATGTATGAATTACGTTTCTATCAATACACTCACATAAGTATAATAAAGAAATATAAAGTGTGAACACAAGATTTACGTGGAAACTCAATTGGAAAAAAACCACACAGAGAGAGAGTAATCCACTATAATAATATTGGGAGTACAAGTTGATAATATGGAGAGTACAAGTTGTGTATTTGTGTTGTACCTCTTGTCCCCTATGATATTTTGTTCTTCTATCTTGTATCCTCCAATCCTAGCTTGTAGCCGTATATATATAGAAGCCACTTCCCCCTCATCCAACTAGGTGAATGACTCCTTTTGTAGAATCACCTGCATCCAACTAGGAGAAGGATTCCTTTTGTAGAATCACCTTATAACTACTTAATCCAATTAAGAGTAGGAGTACTAATTAAACCCCCTTATCCCACCAAATAAGAAAATACAATTCTATTTTAATAAGGACTCTCCACTGTCACAATAAATACATATGGGCCATCACCAGATCCGAACCATTAAATAAACTAGATTGCACCATGGCTAAACCCAAATAATCATGTCCCAACATTGCCCCCAGTCTCTTATTTATAAGGAACTTATAAATGAGAACGTATACAAATTTATCCCAACAAAACGACCATATTTGCCGAAGACAAAATATCACACATGAACTCCATATGCCGAACTAAAATTGTTGGCTCCCCATATTGTCGCTTCACTACTCTTGTTTACCCCTAAATAGATAAACAATTGCCCTTATAATATTTCTACTAAAGAACCAACCTTATATATACCAATCGAACCAACCTTATACCAACCGAATCAACTTTATCACTACTGAAGATATAAAGTATTAACCTTATATCAACCGAACCAACCTTATACCAACCGAACCAACCTTGTCACTACCTAAGATATATAAAGAACCAACCTTATATATACCAACCGAACCAACCTTATACCAACCGAACCAATAAATACATATGGGTCATCACCAAATCTAGCTCATTAAATAAATTGGGTTACACTTTGGCTAGACCTAAATAATCACACTCCAATATTGTGACGCCCCCAAAATAGGTATACATCACCCATCTTGAGTCACCAAATACATGGTACAAAATTCAAATACAACTTATTTATACAACAGTCTTGTAAAGTACGACAAAATACATGCTGTGAGTTTTAAAACAAATATTGCCTTCTAGACAATATCCACTCTCAGAATAAGTCCTCATTACATTTATTAACACACTATTTTATAGAATAGTGAGGACTACTAATGCTATCCTCTGGACCATCACTCCGTCCCCCGACTAGTTCCAGCTACGTTCTCATTTCCTAAAGAGAACAGTGAAAGAAAGGGTAAGCTCAACTAGCCCAGCAAGAAATATTATAACTAAGATAATGCAGAATAAATTATCATTAGCCTTAAACAATGTTAAACTGATAAAATACAATAGACATCAAGTTTAACTGCAGCGGATCAAGCAATCCATTAAAAGAGTCAAGTAGAGAACAAAATCTACTATCTTTAATGTTTTAAAAGGTTTTTCATCATTTTTATCGATGGGACTCAGCTTAATAAATAATCCACATCATCCCTGCACTACGACCAAGGATATTCATTAGGGTCACGACCACAAATTCCATGCACTATGGCCAAGGATATTTGTGTATTTATCAATGGTCATGATCATGCCAACAACTGTCCATCAATGCATTACGGGCCAATAAGGACTTTTATCACATCATTTGTAACATTACGGTCATGATTACACCGAATAATCCCTGGTCATAATCATACCAAGTCCATCTATGCACTACAGGCCACAGATGACTTTCAAAAAAAATATAAACATGAGGATAATGACAATGATATAAGAATTCAATAAAATAAGTTCATGAATTAATTTATTCAGGAACTAATAACGTCAAAATTATCAACATGATACTGCTTTGTAGAGTAAAATTCAAGAATATTCAGAAGAATATTTCCATGAAAGATACTGAATGAAGCGCAAATATCAAGGATATTCCACTAATTTCATGGAGTATAGAAGTCAAAATTTTAACCAACTGAATATAATAAAGAATGGAATAACAAAAGAAATAACCATACATGTGGTACTTCGCATAGACAGGTTATCCCAACAGAATAATAATAACGAAATCAGGTCAGGTGAAATTCACACCTACAGGATGTTCCAACAGAATAATAAGTGCGGAATAATAAATAATAGAACTAGGTCCGGTGTAAAACACACAGACATGATATTTCGACAGAATAATAAAGACAAAATAATAAATAATGGAACCAGGTCCGGTGTAAAACACACAGACAGGATATTCTGACAGAATAATAAAGACTGGATAATAAATAATGGAACCAAGTCCGGTGTAAAACACACAGACAGGAAATTCTAACAGAATAATAAAGACAGAATAATAGAATAATGTCACCAAGTATAGGGTAGACCGCGTATACAAGTTATTCCAACAGAATAATAAAAAATGGAATAACAACAGTTCTCTTCATGAATAAGAAAGAATAACACCCCTTACAGTAAAAAGCTGGATATAAGAGTAGGGAAGTAGCAGAATACTTTTCTATAGTTTCTCTATAATTTCTCTCTCTGGAGTTTCAGTAAATTTGTAAGAAATAATGAAGGAATGAACTTCTATTTATAGGAGAATGGAAGTGTACTGTTCATGGCTGAAATTATTTGCATAATAAGAATCTTTAATTTTTCAATCAACCAAACATTAAAATATAATATATATATATATATACACACATGTTCTCAAAATATTTTTATCAATATAATAAATAATTCTTCTCCCCCATAACCAACATCAATCACCCACCCAATAATCAAATTCACTACACTCTTACATATCACTATCACACTATCACTTTTTCACCATTTTTCACTCACACACCCATCACTTTCACATCTCATTTTCTCCTACTATATACTCAATACACACATATACTTCCATACGTATACTCTTCCATTTTTAAAATGATTTTTCCAACACATATGGGCCCCATACGTGGCCCCCACATGTGGGCCCCACCTTTAAATAATTTTCTACCGATTATTTTAAAAATGGATAAATAGGAATCCATAAAATAAGCAAAACTTTGTAAAAAAAACACCTTAATAATTTTAACAACATTTATCATCTTTATTATAATTCACAATATTAATAGATCAGGTCGTTCCAGGAAAGAGGGGGCTTTCCAATAAGAATTTCTCCCTATTTACGCGCAATTAGGTGACCAAACTTCTCCTTGACAGAACTTCTAGACATCGTTAATATTGTAATTTATAATATTAATAACTCTGTCATTTTAATTATTGATTTGATAATATATAAAATATCGACAATAATTGAATCAAATAACGTGAGATACTATGCAACAATTACTATAACAATAATTGAACAAAACTGAGTGACTTCTCACGTAAGCATTAATAATCAATACCGTGTGCTATTATGCAATCACGCGTATTACTGTACTTTTACTACCGAGTAGTTCAACAGTATTAACGGTAAAACTTCCGCCGTTATTTTCTATAAAATATTTTTGTCATTTTCTCAATCCGAAAATAATTCTGTTGTGGGGTCCACCAATGATTGTGCCGTCGTACGAATATTCCCCGACACAAAAAATATTCCCTGACCAATCGAATATAATATGTCAACTTGCATACTTTGTAAAATTTATAAATACTACCCACAACTATAACATTATATCAAATCCACACCATAATATTCAAAAAAATATTTCGAGAAATTTAAATATTTATTTATAAAATATGGGGTCTCACAAACATTGCCCCCACTCTCTTATTTATAACTTATAAATATGAAGTATTCAAAAAGTCTCCGTGAGATTTTTATCCTCGGGATTTATATCCTCGAGATTTATATCCTTGGAATTTATATTCTCGGGATTTATATCCTCGGGATTTATATCCTCGGGATTTATATCCTCGGAATTTATATCCTCGGGATTTTTATTCTCGGGATTTATATCCTCGGGATTTTTATCCTCGAAATTTTTATCCTCGAGATTTATATCTGTAGAATGTTCATCCTTTCGGGAGATCAAAGCCTTCTCGAAGGACATTTGTCCGGCCTTATAACCCTTCCAACCTTATGCCGTCATAATATCCGTCCCGACCCCTGTGTGAGGCTTCGATCAGACTTTATATCTGCTGAAAGTAAACAGCCGAAGATATGATGAAACCGGTGTGGCCCGAAGAGAAATCACCAAAGAGATTGTCAAAGTGGTCCGAACCTAACTTCATCTGTTCCCATGTGGTCGACAGATGTTGATAGTGACGAAGGACAACGAAACCTTTTATTTAATATGTGGAGGTGATTGCTCGCTCCCCTCCATTTGTGAAAATTAAGAGCCACGCATATTCTATCTGAGGCTTGTTATTCTCCCAACGATCAGTGTTGATTCTAGGTGCTAGTTTTATTTTGCTGAAGCCGATGGGCTTGGATTGCCTTGATTGGCTTCGAGAAGCATATAGAAGATGTTGTTGCTGACTCATGACATGATAGGCCACACGAATTATTGTCGCTTATGTGGCAACCCTTTTTAGAATGTTAGCAGCAATGCATCTTTTATTCACCTGAATCAATAATCAAAGTGATTAATGCTTTGATTTAATATATATAACATGAATACTATCTCCACCTTTTATGATATAAACGATGTAACGTGTAGAGTAATAAATACTCGGTTACAATCATGCTTCAATTGCTATTAGCAGAGTACATATATACACACGTACAAGTATATATTTAATTTAATAAAAAAGAATCATTTATCTCCTTCGGTGAATCGGTAATTTTAAATCGACACTAGAACAAGTGTCTTGTTTCCCACAAACGGCGCCAATGTTAACGCCAAATTTTGTACGCCTGACCAAATCACCAAAACAGCAGGCCAAAATCGCGTCAACGGTTGGTTGTATTGTTGTGAAATTAAAAAGTGTGAACACGAGATTTACGTGGAAACCCAATTGGGAAAAACCACGGAGAGAGAGTAATCCACTATAATAATATTGGGAGTACAAATTGATAATAGGGAGAGTACAAGTTGTATATTTGTATTGTACCTCTTGTCCCCTATGATATTTTGTTCTTCTATCTTGTCTCCTTTTGTAGAATTATCTGCATCCAACTAGGAGAAGGATTCCTTTTGTAGAATCACCTTATAACTACTGAATTCAATTAAGAGTAGGAGTCCTAATTAAACCTCCTTATCCCACCAAATAAGGAAACACAATCATATTTTAATAAGGACTCTTCATTGTCATAATAAATACATATGGGTCATCACCAGATCCGGACATTAAATAGACTGGATTGAACCATGGCTAGACCCAAATGATCACATCCCAATAAAGAGCACTTGTTATATACTCACCTTTATCTTAAATTATGATACAATTAAATAAATATTTTACCTTTATTATGATACAATTAAATAAATTTCAAACTTACGTATAATATTATAATACAATTCAAAGCTTAAATCCCATATCGTAAAAAAATCATAGGAGTTTTACTGTAACAAAATTTGAATGAAACGGTTTTTATTTTTTCACGAGGAACTAGCTATACGGCAGTTAAGGAAAGAGTGGTTCCATTTTCTAAGTATAGTAAAACAGTCGGTTAAAATTTGATCCATTTTTTCAGCTCAAAGAAACAGTTTATACCGAATCATATGGACGATTGCTCTTTATAACCCGGCCATTCTATCTCAACTCAAACTGAAAAACAATAATTAACCAAACCGGCGATCAAGAAATTAACCAACAATGGCCGATGATGCAGCGGAGCAGGCCGAACGCGACCGAATTTTCAAGAAATTTGACACAAATGGTGATGGAAAAATATCAGCAGCAGAGCTAGGGGAATCCCTCAAAGCACTTGGTTCCGTTACAGGGGAAGAAGTGAAGCGAATGATGGCTGAAATTGACACCGATGGTGATGGCTACATTTCCTTACAGGAATTCACGGATTTTGCCCGTGCCAACAAGGGCTTAATGAAGGATGTTGCCAAGATATTCTAGTCTCTCTTGATCTCTATTTATACCCTATTATATTATGATATATGAATCCGATTGCTCTTTTTAATTGTTTGGGCATTTTACTTATTTATATATTTATGATATATTTGTTTTTCATTTTTGTAGAGAAACGGTACCTTCTTGTTCCATAAACAGAGGAAAGAAATGTTTTTTCATGTAATTTGTTTATTAAAACGTTGTTGTTACATTTGTCCCTGTTCACCACATGGTTGCATGCAAAATTCTCAAACCGCGTGGTCATGACCTTATATTGGTTTTGTGCCTTGTATGCTCCATATATTATAATAGAATTTGAAATACATTTTTCTTTTTAAAGTTAAAATTATATTTCCATTTTCATACTCTACTAAGATTTTTAACAAATGATATGAATATATTTAGAAAAACAAAGTTATCTTTATAACTAGTCATACTTAATTGTTGTTTAAGAATCAATTCTTTTCTTGTGTGCTTGAATTGAAAAACTCTCTCCATTTAATAATGTTGGGATAGGGTTTGAAGCATCTTTATCTAAGAACACACAAGAAAGTAAATCAAGAAATTTCCTGAATATTTCTTTCTACATAAAAAAAATGATATTTTTATATAATCTGAATCCCACCTCCACCTCCATATGAGAGAGACTACATGAAAATATTAGTTTTCTATCATTTATACTTGTAGTCCATTGCAGACTTTTGGCAGAATCAAAATGTGCTATGAAAACGCAAAAAAAAATATATTTGATTCATGGTGAGAATTCAGGAATGCTGAAGGAAAAATATACCAAAGAAAAGTTAATCGGAAAGATCACAATCAAGAAGTTCTGAATACAAAATTACTGGAATCAGTCATCCTTCTTACTAAAAACAGAGAAGAGAGAAGCACATATGTACGGTCGTTGCTTATTGCATTACCAGATCCCCTATATTCAATTCCAAAAACTTGCAAATTCTATAACCCAAAATTATCTCTACAAGCATAACACTACAAAAAACTGATTTATGAATCACATTGTAAGCAACGGCTTAAGTGATCATCATCCTCAAATTCTGAAACTCCTAGCATCGCCAAAGCTAAATGATTCTTCATTTCACTTTTTGTCTGCTGTAGATGAGAGTAACAATCAGGGATATAACCATTACCATGGAAAGTAGATTTTTTCTTATTAGAGAAATTAGGTTCTACTTCAGTCAGTATTGATATTATTTCACTGATGTTGAGCCTCCGGGATTCTTCACTAACTATACAAGCACCTGCAGCTTGAACCATCCCACCTATTTGCTTTAAATTTTTCTTTGTGAACTTGATATTTGGATCGATCAGTCTTTCGTTTGCTCCTTGCTGCAAAAGTGGCTTTGCCTGCAACAAAAGGATGCTACATATTTAATATAGTACACTCCATATGTATTCAACTGAAGCTTAAATTAACAAGACTATATCCCCCTTCCCGTCCCTCACTAAGGTTGATGCCTGCATCACATTGGTATAGTGTAGCAGGAACTAGTAATTTGGAAATTACTCAATTATCAGATTAAAAGATCCATTAATTATGATGTAAAAAGGAGCTTCTTAAGTAGTACTTCGGTACTTGCGACTTTGTGAATTACATACTGCTCAGTAACTTTGCCCAACTCAGGAAACTTTTAGTACTATCACACTGAAGCTTAAGAAAAGGAAATGATAGCCGTGTTTCAAGCTTCATTTGTTTTAACAGGCAATGATTTCATTTAGTGCACCTAAACCTAATGCTAGTATTGTTGTATGATCAAAGTAGAAATTCACTTAGATTTTCTGAGGTAGATTTTCTACCTCCTAAAAACATCAACCAAGGAAAAAATGCTAAAAAAACCTAACGAAAGGTACAGATATTGCTGCTGTTTCAACAAACTAACTATTCCGGTTTCATCCATTGCAACTGAAGGCAGAAAACCATCAATAGATTCATTTTGAGGATGAAAGACAACATGAGAAGAAGATCAAGGATGGAACCATGTTGCCACATAGAAATGATTCGATGAATGAGGTCATTTGAGAAACATACAATCCAGGATACTACTTGAAACTATATATTTTTGGGAGATTTAAATTATTTTGTACTTTTTCGTTTTATAGGGTACCCACTGGTTTTTGGTAATACACATGCCATTGGATATTTCATTTTTAACTATAATAAGAGAGTTTAAGCAATTGGAAAAGGAGTTGAGCAGAAAAAAGTAAGTTAATGACCTACCCATGAAACCTAAGTTCTCTTCGCCTGGTCCTCTTCTTGGTTCAATTGGCTTCCTCCCAGTTATTAGTTCCAAGAGAACCACTCCAAAGGCATAAACATCGGTTTTATCCGATATTTTCCCATGCTGGAAATATTCAGGAGCCAAATACCTGCACATATTTTCAGATTACATAAATGGAGGAAAATATGTAAATCTCCACAATGAATCAACATTCAGTACTGATTCTTTTAACTGTTTATTCTGTGTTTTTGATAATTGAGATCATATACCCAAATGTTCCTTTGACAGTTTTGCAAAGAAAAGGTACTGAAGGTGCTTGAGTCCACGTAGCTAATCCAAAGTCGCATAACTGCAAAATATCATTTAAAGTATTGAGATAATTCACAATAACTTATTAGAATGACTATTGCAGATCAACAGCTCAAACTTGTGTTCACAGAATCATTTTCAACCAAAATGATAAAAGTTTTATAAAATCCATCTCTCTAACCTTTGGTGTTTTCCCAGAAGAGAGAAGTATGTTTGAGGGCTTAATGTCTCTGTGAACTACACATCTTTCAGTTCCATTATGTAAATACCCAATTGCCTCAGCGATTCCTATTGCAACCTTATACCTCACCGACCATGGAAGTGATGAACCTCCCTTCACTCCCCTCTTCTTCTCTGCAAATGAGTCGTAAATCATAAATAACTCTAAAATCATCAGAAACTGAAAAATGATGAAGAATAAGAAAACATACCATGCAAATATCGCTCTAAGCTTCCACCTGATACATATTTGTATACCAAAAACAAACCCTCCTCTGGATCAATACAAAAACCCAAGAGAGGAACAACATAGGGATTATGTAGAGAACTAGCAATCATCAATTCCCTACAAAATGCTTTTGAAGACTCTTTATCTTCTCTATCCAGCCGCTTAATTGCCACAGTGGTTCTCAAGAACCCAACTTTTCCTCTGAAAACACAGCTCAATGCACCTCTTCCCAATACTCTCCCTACCCAATTCAACAAAGAAAAATATAAATAATCAATCACAATCAAACACACACACACACACACACACACATATATATATATATAGAGAGAGAGAGAGATAGATAAATAAAATTAGGTGTAATGCCAAAATAGGAAGGAAAAAAACAATTAAGTACCTTCTGAAAAATTGTGAGTAGCAGAAAGAATTTCAGAGTAACTGAACCTGACCAGGGTATGGACCACTGGAGAAATACTCTTCTCCAATGACTGAATTCTGCGCCATTTTAGTTCTCGAGATCGAGACTCAATAAACCCATTGTCCAAATTCACCATTAAAACAGTGGCTGAGTAAGAATTATTCACATTCATTGATTCAAGTTCAACTTGAGAGCAAAAACTGAACCTAAATGAGGAATGAACTGATTGAGGGTCGGCATACGTGAGTTCTGGACCATACCCACCAGTCTCCGCAAGCAACCAAGCTTTATTGTGCTCACAATTATTGCTACCCTTCTCTCTATCTCCCTGATCTTTGCCGGAACTCGGCCGTTTGGAAGGTGGAAGAAGACAAGACAGCCCAAATTCCCAAATCATTTTGTGGATTAAAGTCTTGAATTTTAGCTCATCATAGTCAGAGGATTGCGGATCAGTAACTAAAGAAGTAGTAGTAGTATTTAAATAAAGAGGGTCTTGAGAAATAGTGCAATTAGTACATTGGGAAAACCCCATTTGAGTGGATCTCTACAAGAACACGCAGAAACCCAAAAAGAGAGTAAAAGTTGAGAGCTTTGCTTGAAGGGGACGGGAGAGAATTTGTAAATAGAGAAAGAAGACCTTGGGGTTTTGTGTATGTGTATAAAATGTATATATGCATATAGGGATTAGAATAATAATGTATTAGTAATGGTGGAAGGTGAGAACTAGAGAGAGAAGAGAATCAGAGTTGTGAATTTGATTCTAGTTGTGAATGGTTAGGAAGACAAGAAGTACCCACATTATTTGGTTTGAGATAATATAAAAAGTTGATAAACTACAATTATCAAAGGAGAAGGGGGTTTTCATGACTCATTGGGCTTTAAAGGATTAATTATGATAAAATCATTTCCCACGTAGATATGAGAGAGACACGGAAGATAGTGAGAAAAGTAAGGGGTAACGGTTAATTGTATTAATTAGATATCCACTAGATACAAATTCGCGTTTTATGGCGAGATTAATTATTTTGTTAATAATAAATTTATACATATAATTAATAAATTAAAATATAATAAGAAGATGGTAGAATGTTGTGTAATTATCAAATTTTAATAGCATATGTAATATAGTGTTGCATAAAAATTTTATGAGCAAATACATATCAAAGTATATAATTAATCTGATCACTAAACCCCAGAACATTACATATCAGTTGCGTGTATATATATATATATATATGGGGTTCCATCCACAGCAACCGGTTGTTGGGAGCAACCCATTTTTGGCCAGCCGTAACAACTTGTACCGGCCTTAGATTTTTTTTTTTTTTTTTATAAGCCGTAACAAGCTGTACCGGCTGGCCAAAAGGGGTTGCTCCCCAACAACCGGTTGCTATGGAGACCCTATATATATATATATATATATATATATATATATATATATATATATATATATATATATATATATATATATATATATGTCTTGATAAAAATGTTTATAATGTAACCAATATGGTTAAAAATGGGTAACTCTTTCATTCTAAAGCACTAACAAATATTTTGAAAGTGTCATGCACAATGCCATCGAATTGTTATATTGGTATGATTGCTAGTGGTATATTTAAAGTCTATTACACATTACACAAATCTCACCAAGCCTCAAATATCTGACACATGTACTTGATGCATTTTGAAAAGTCCATATCTCGTATACGCTAATTACTTGCACCAGAATTCTAAAATCCAAACGAAAGGAAAACAATGAAAGAATGTCTCAGTTTCGGTCCTCAGACATGAAGGGAAAGCACATGTTACATGCGAAAACTGAAAAGCACAAGAATTAATAATTATATTGGATCTTCATGTCAAACAAACACCATGTTCAAAAATATAGCAGTATAGCACTGTGTCATACATAACACAATGTTATAGTTAAAGAACGAATACATACCTCATTAGTTTTTTTATCAATTTTTTGACAATTGTATAGGCACTCACAGTATTACCATAATACAAAAAAAATATATTAATGATGATAAAAATGATTTACCGGATGTTAGTACTTAAGCAATCGTGCAAAGCCACAATCCATATAATAGAATGCAATAAATGAAGAAGCCATAAATATAAACACCGTGGGATATAGTCCACAAAATGAAGTTATATCCCCTCTCATTGAATGCACTGTCCCATAATCTGAAGGTCTTCATATAACTCCTTTGCACTTTCAACAGTATTTATAATTGTAGGGCGCAAAATTTTGTTATGCTAAGCAGAATAAAATCCATGATGCACCTGAAATAATGCAAGAAGCATGCCAACAAAAATTTAACTCTACCAAGAACTGCATACATCAATGGTATAATTATAAATGGTATAATATTATGTTGTAATATAATTAAATTAGTAATGATAATATCTGCACAATTTAGATAGGTAGTGATTTTATTATATACGTGTATTATAATATTATACCATATATGTATGATATAATGTATGGTAAAATTATGAATGTTATAATATTAAAAAAATAATTATTTTAGGATACAATAATTATGTTTTAACATAATTAAATTAGTAATAGTTTAGAAAAGTAGTGGATTTTAGAAGATTATAAAATAAAATATTATTTTGGGATTAAAAAAATAGTGATTTTAGGATATAATAATTAAATTAAAAAGGATAATATCAGGACAGTTGACATTACTAAAACAATTTAGATTTGTAGTGATTTAGTGGATTATAAATTCAAAATATTAATTTGGGATTAAAAAAGTAGCGATTTTAGGAGATAATAATTAATTTAGTAATGCTAATATTAGAACAATTAACATTATCAGAACAATTTAGATTTGTAGTGATTTAGGAGATTATGATATCAAAATATTAATTTGGGATTAAAAAATAGTTCTTTTTAGAAAATAATAATTAAATTAGAAATGATAATATCAGAACAGTTGACATTACCAAAATAATTTAGATTTGTAGTGATTTAGTGGATTATAAATTTGAAATATTATTTTGGAATTAAAAAAGTAGTGATTTTAAAATTTAATAATTAATTTAGTAATGATAATATTAGAACAGTTAACATTATCGGAACAATTTAGATTTTGTAGTGATTTAGAGGATTATAAAATCAAAATAGTAATAATAATATAAAAACCGTTTAGATTGAGAAAATAGTGATTTATGAGATTATAAAATAAACATAGTAAGTTATGATTGATATTATTTGTTATTTTTATATTATAAATATTTTAAACTGTATAATATTATGTTGTAATATAATTATAAATGGAATAATATTATGCTGTAATATAATTAAATTAGTAATGATAATATCCGCAAAGTTTAGATAGGTAGTTATTTTGTTATATACGTGTATTATAATATTATATCATACATGTATGATATAATTATGAATGGTATAATATTAGAAAGGTAGTAATTTTAGGATATAATTGTTTTAAATATTTTAAACAATATAATATTATGTTGTAATATAATTATAAATGGTATAATATTATGTTGTAATATAATTAAATTAGTGTGGGGTGCACATTAATTATATAAAACATGTGTTACAATGTGGGAAAAACATATGTCATTCAATGGTGCTATGTAGATAACAAATAATAAATAATAGATAGATTCCATTCAAAATCTTACCACATCAGTACAATCTCATATGAACTCACGTAAATTGTTCAAGTTTAATAAAATAATTAAACTAATTTCAAGTTTCATGACAAAATTAATTATACTTCTAGTATGCCATAAAAAAAATCCAGTTTAGATTCTTTTACTAATCAATTAGTGAAAATTACAATTTCAATTCATGTAAATTAATTTGATAATGTAATAGTTGATTTCTTGAACTACTTTAAAAAATATCAGTTACTACAAAATTATTATTTTAAAGATAAAAATAAATATTCACATGAATTTTAAATTGATTGAGTTTTTCATAAATTGGTTAAACAAATAAATTTTCATATCTTTAGAATCAATTTGCGTGGTTCAAATAATTGGAAAAAATTTAGAAGCTAATAGATTGAAGTTTTAAAATGAATATGGAAATAATTTTTAATTGCATGGAACTATGAAAAGTAGGTAAAATAAATAAAAGGCTAATATTAAAAGAAATTTACTTTTCAAATAATTAAAATAATTTTTTCATAAAAAGCAAGTTGGCCCTATCGTGTTTAAATTGATCCAATCTGGTTGTTGCATAAGAGAGTTATCTAATTAATGGATCCTAGAATAACGTGGTTGTTGATAATATCCATAAAATAAGGTGATCAGTATATATATCAAAGTAATTGTTAAAGGTATTTTTGTCAAGGGAAATAAGAAGCATTAATTAGGATGGATATGTGTCAATTTTATAGAACGATATATGTCAATTTATTATGTCATGTACTGTGATTTAGTATATATAATAGATAATAGATATTAGAACAATTAACATTATCAGAACAATTTAGATTTGTAGTGATTTAGGGGATTATAAAATCAAAATATTAATTTGGGATTAAAAAATAGTGCTTTTAGGAGATAATAATTAAATTAGAAATGATAATATCAGAACAGTTGACATTACCAAAATAATTTAGATTTGTAGTGATTTATTGGATAATAAATTTAAAATATTATTTTAGAATTAAAAAAGTAGTGATTTTAAAAGTTAATAATTAATTTAGTAATGATAATATTAGAACATTTAACATTATCAGAACAATTTAGATTTTGTAGTGATTTAGGGGATTATAAAATCAAAATAATAATAATAATATTAAAACCGTTTAGATTGAGAAAATAGTAATTTATGAGATTATAAAATAAACATAGTAAGTTATGATTGATATTATTTGTTATTTTAATATTGTTTTAAATGTTTTAAACTGTATAATATTATGTTGTAATATAATTATAAATGGAATAATATTATGCTGTAATATAATTAAATTAGTATTGATAATATCCGCACAGTTTAGATAGGTAGTTATTTTGTTATATACGTGTATTATAATATTATACCATATATGTATGATATAATGTATGGTATAATTATGAATGGTATAATATTAGAAAAGTAATAATTTTAGGATATAATTATTTTAAATGTTTTAAACAATATAATATTATGTTGTAATATAATTATAAATGGTATAATATTATGTTGTAATATAATTAAATTAGTGTGGGATGCACATTAATTATATAGAACATGTGTTACAATATGGGAAAAGCACATGTCATTTAATGGTGTTATGTAGATAACAGATAATAGTTAATAAATAATAGATAGATTCTATTCAAAATCTTACCACATCAGCACAACCTCATATGAACTCACGTAAATTGTTCAAGTTTAATAAAATAATTAAACTAATTTCAAGTTTCATGACAAAATTAATTATACTTCTAGTATCCCATAAAAAAACCTCAGTTTAGATTCTTTTACTAATCAATTAGTGAAAATTACAATTTCAATTCATGTAATTTAATTTGATAATGTAATAGTTGATTTCTTGAACTACTTTAAAAAATATCTGTTACTACAAAATTATTATTTTAAAGATAAAAATAAATATTCACATGAATTTTAAATTGATTGAGTTTTCCATAAATTGGTTAAGCAAATAAATTTTCATATCTTTAGAATCAATTAGCGTGGTTCAAATAATTGAAATAATTTTTGGAAGCTAATAGATTGAAGTTTTAAAATGAATATGGAAATAATTTTTAATTGCATGGAACTATGAAAAATAGGTAAAATAAATAAAAGTCTAATATTAAAGGAAATTTACTTTTCAAATAATTAAAACTATTTTTTCATAAAAAGCAAGTTGGCCCTATCGTGTTTAAATTGATTCAATCTGGTTGTTGCATAAGAGAGTTATCTAATTAATGAATCTTAAAATAACGTGATTGTTTATAATATCCTTAAAATAAGGTGATCAGTATATATATCAAAGTAATTGTTAAGAGTATTTTTGTCAAGGGCAATAAGAAGCATTAATTAGGATGGACATGTGTCAATTTTATAGAACGACATGTCAATTTATTGTGTCATGTACTGTGATTTAAGTATATATAATAATAGATAGTAGATTAAAATAATTAATTAATGTTGGTTAAAATAATACTCCCTACTATATATATTATGAATGTTTAAGTAAATTTTTTAATTGTTACTTATGCTGATAAATTTTAATAGCAACCATTTTAAAAAAATGTTTACTCAATCTCATATGTTAATAACTCTGGCAATTAATTAATTAAATATATCCATTGAAATCAGAGGGAGATGGTTATATGTAGTTTGGTGAACGAACACCCCGTGGCCAACAGCTTCTAGTCCTTCAACCACCACCCTTGACAGCCCCTGGGGGGTTCATTTGTCCACCTCTTGTGTTATTATTGAAAGAAGAGATTATTTTCTCTCATATTCTTCTTTTTCCCTCTACGACATAAAAAAGAGATTATGGGGATTAAATTATTTAAAAATAGATAATGTAATAAATTTGAACAAAAATAGTTTTACGACTTCAAAATTTTCAATAATAACAATATATAGTGTGATTGTATAAAGAATTTGTTTAATTTAATCTTTTAATTTTGATTATTGCTTTTTAGAATTTTAACAAAGGAGTAGCTTTTGACTTTTCAAATTGACTTGTTTTAGTCTAAATAAAATTTCAAATTTGAAAACA
Source organism: Panax japonicus (assembly GCA_020205505.1). Lineage (NCBI taxonomy): Eukaryota > Viridiplantae > Streptophyta > Magnoliopsida > Apiales > Araliaceae > Panax > Panax japonicus. Next base: position 10,778,702 of record CM035095.1, on the reverse strand, counting down.
GGAAAATGGCTGATAATCAAAGATTAAAGAAGCAAAAGAATTTAAATAAACATAATTAAAAGCTAATCTAATTAGCCTAACATGATTATATACACATATTATAATCTTAATATAAATAAACTGTATAGCAATTGTATAATTCAGCCTCTACGCCAAGTGAATGAATGAAGGTTGCGCTGAATTATTCAAGGTTTACGTTAGCAAGCCGGATTTAGGTAGGATGAATGGGTTTCTTTTTGATTTGTCAAATCAAATTAATGGGAGGGAGGGAACTGAATAATTGTGAATTCGTTGTTGACAATATATGTTGGTGCCATACCATACCATACCAATTCTGGGCCCTACTTAGATTATGGGGTTAATTTTGTAGTGATACAATATATACACTAGGTTTAACCCGTGTTTCCGGCATACTCATATAATTATTTAATACTTAAAGATCATTTAAATAAAAATTATGAGTTGACAATGTGAAAAGAATATATAATTGATAAAATTATTTAATACCTAAAGATAAATTTAAATAAAAATGTGAGTTGACAATGTGAAAAGAGTATATAATTGATAAAAATTTAAAAAATCATATATATTTGTTTTAAATAAGAAATTTTTAATTAATATAGACATCCCATCCAAATAGTAAAGAAGTCAAGAATATGCTAATCAGTTGCACAATGCATAAAAAAAGTACCTCCGATATGAAATGATTTCTAATCATGTGAAAGAGAAAAGGACTACCACACAAAAAGATTGAGCTAAACACACGGAGAGAGAAGGTAATATATTTCAAGTCTGGTTTCTTAATTACCTATATCAGTAGAAACAAAACAGACGCTAGACAACATAATTGAAAGATGTAAAACACTTAAAAATAGATAGATTTTTGCCTATCTGCTTTGCAAAGATCGATCACTCACGTCCACAAACAAAAGAAAATAATTCGTCCATTAAAATTTGCTACATGCTCATTATTTACCCAAAATATTAAATTGCCAGCTCCAATATCTACATGCTCATTATTTACTTGTCCATCAAAATTCTCTACATGCTCATTATTTACCTAAAACATTAAATTAATTGACAGCACCAGTATAAATAGTCTCCTGTCGCCACCACTATTGAGAAAATTTAGCTGAGATCTAAATCTACCATATGAGAAAACAAACCACCAGAAGCATGAAACATTCAGTTATAAAGTGCAGTAACACTCGGTCCAGAATAACAAAATCTTGCCCTCATATCTCAACTGAAATCTGAATTCAAAACTAAGAAAAGTTATACTCCAAATTCAATTCCAAAGCATGAATACATGCTCCCAGAAGCAACCCAAGTAGATATAAAAGAAGAAATCACATCACAGCTAGACATATCATAGCTCTAGTTTACTTTCAACAATTTAGCCAAAAACAAAACAAATGAAAACACCTGATACAGTTACTTTAGCAAACCCATAAGCAACAAAGTTAGCAAATTAGTTTACGAAAAATAAGATATTTACTGCTCCATACAAACCTACATACCTTTTATCAAAAAGAGAACTTGGACATTCTAGAAATTGCATTAATCATGTCAAATAAACAAACAAAGCTCTAAATGCCTCCTGATCAACCATAATAAACAGCATCCAAATGTACCCAAAAAAATTATTTTACAACAATCTATTTTCCATTTATCTACCAAAAAATATTACCACTTTTAACAAACTATGTTCTTAAAAATACATATAACAACATTTTTCTTGTAGATCTGTCAAGCTCTACCATGTCTTCGACACATAAACCTTTGAATAGAAAGACTATCCATCAACAACGTCCACGACCAACAAATATTGTTCGTAAAAAAATCTGTTATTTATAAGAGAAAGCAAAATGTTAGTAGTATCGCAAGAAAGAAACAATTGACACGTGATTACTTGAATACGATTTAAGAATTATAAAATACACATAATCGTGTTAACTTTTCTCCATCCTCGACTTCTTGTTGAATGAACACATTTCCATTCAATAACATTATCATCCCAAGACTGCAAAAATTGAAATGAATCGTTTAGTTATATGTCTTTTGAAAATTGAATTTCAAAACTTTTATCGTAAGAAGATCAATAATGCACAGAGATAAGAAATGGTACCTCAAACATATTAAATTATAACAAAACTTCAGGATAGACAATATTTGTTGTGGACTTGTCAGTTAATTCACGAAGTATGCATAAGCGGGAAGAACTTGTGTATCTTGATAGAGCTACATATAGTTGACCGTGACTAAATACTGGCGTACATAAATCTACCCAAACAAATTTGATAGACTGACCCTGTGATTTATTCATTGTCATTGCATACACTAACCTCACTGGAAATTGTCTTCTTGTCATTTTAATACTTAACTCAGACGAAGGAGTCAAAGAAATTCTTGGAATGAATACCAAGTCGTCATGTTTATCACCAGATAAAATCTTTGCTTCAAGTACTAAAGCACCACACTGGCTATTATAAGTCTAGTACCATTACAAAGGCCATCTTCCGGTGCAATGTTCCTTAGAAGCATTATTGGATAACCTTCTTTTAAATCTAATTTGAACAGTGGTAGTCCAGGGGGATTGAGTGTGTTCAAATATTCGAATGTAGGCCTTTGTACAAAGGTTTTCAACTTCTGAGATAAGGGTGAATGGTAGAATAGAATTTTTCTAACCAATGAAGGGAATCCTTTTTTGAAATATTAATGCGATAGCATTACAAAGATCAGAAATGGTATTTACCGTATGCGTATGAGATAAGGGTTGAAACGAATGAGATTGAGACTGAGGGAGAAGGTGATAGCTAAGAGTAAGATCTGAGAAAGATAAAAAGGAAAAGATTTTGAATGTGCTTTCTAAAATGGTATTTACCGTTCACTTATTTATGTAAAGATCAGTGAAGCTAACTTATTTTTTGAAGGGTTAGATTTATCCCAACTTTGAACGTTCCGGATCTTTTAATAGGCTTTGGATGTTTCGGATATTTTAATAAGAGAGTTAAAAAAAATGAATTTGCCACTATACCCAACAGAGTAGAAATATCCATTAGCAACCCATAGACACAATCAAAAAGCCCAACAAAACAAAACCTAATCTTTAGAAGATATTCACAATCACTAATAATCAGAAACCCACACAACTAAAAAGAGCTTAAATCAATGTAGACACTGTATCTATTATATAAATGCAGTTTAAGAAAGAAACAGAGTATGTCACTAAATCAAATAAAGTATTAGACCTTTGAAATTTTGAAGTACCTTTTTAGTTCACAAATTGCTTAATCGCAGAATTAGAATCCAAATAAATCATAGCAGAAACTTCAGTGAAATAAGACAAATGTTTGTAAATACATGCCAAATTCCTTTTTCTTTCCTTGTTTGCATTCGACAGATATTAATTAACTTTATTAATGAGGCAGTTTAAGTGTCGGTAGTTTTTAAAAGGTTGAAACAATGTAAGTTTCCACTTGAGTGCAAAGCATCAATCAAAATTTATTCACATCTTTTAAAATAATTTTTTATCAATTTTGCATAACTCAATAAATCTTAAGCTCAAGTCCTACTAACAGCACGCAAGGACAAAGAAGGAAAACAGCTAGCAGTAGAGGTAGAACTGGTGCTAACTAAGTTAAAATAGTAACACGTAATATATACAAATGAAAAGAATATGGCAAGAGAAATATAGGTCTACAAAATACCATCAATGTAAAATGAATACTTTGATATCAATTCATGAATCAAAGACGATATAATTCGTGATCTATAAACAAATAGATTAGGACACACTTCAGAAGATATAGCCACTAAAAATGCATACACTAAAAATCTCCTTTATTTATCCATTGATTGGTGATTTGATCTTGTCAGTCTTATTTCACTTACCGCATTAATTCAGCGTCATTTTCTTCTAACTACTTTTATCTATAAAGCAAAAATTCCATGGAAAATAATATATCAATCAACAGACTGTATTAATTATATGAAAACACATCAAAACCATCATAAGTATAGGAAGTCTACATATATACAGTTTAGAGATCAATCTATCTATCCAACATTATGCACAATTTGAGGACAAAATCAGAGATATAACAGCTTTGTCTAGGGTTTGGTACCTAGGCAGCAATCGCAAGAAGTAGCATGAGATGGCCACGAAGGGAACGAGAAGTCGGCGGACACAGAGGGAGGAAGAGAAGCACCAGGGAAATTGGAGAATGAAGAAATCGGTAACCTAAAATGAAGAAATCGAAGGAGGGAGAAGGGAGGGAAAACTAAAATGAGAAGGGAATTGGAGACCCAAAACAAAGACGTCAAAAGGGAAATTGAAGACCTAAAACGAAAGAGGGAAATGAAATAGGGAAATTAGGAGGTCCAGTGCTCTCGCCTCCAGCAAATAAGTGAAGCTAACTGATTTGTTTTTTGAAGGGTTTTGTTTATCCCAACTTTGGACGGTCTAGATCTGTTAATAGGCTTTGAG